>OY978021.1:14459771-14975488 GCA_963854515.1 Pandemis heparana
TGGCCGGCAGTAGGACTTAATGGGATTCAATTCCGACTCAGTTCAGGTTTTAGCTGTCATTTTTAGTATGGATCTGATAGCTACCTAACCTAAACTGAATCGGTATTGAATCGTATTAATACGTCGTAGCAAGGCCACTGGAAAGGAACTTATACACTTACATTGCTAAGCATGCGCTTTATAAAATTATACATACATACATACCGTCACGCCTCTTTCCCACAGGGGTAGGCGGAGACTACTTTGTTTCACTTGCTACGATCCTGACATACCTCTTTCGCTTCATCCACATTCATCAATCTCTTCATACATGCTCGTCGGTTTCGGGTACCTAGATAATCTTGACCTGACCTTGTTCCAGAAAGTGCCCAGTTTATAATTATAATTTCCGTTAACGTTACGTTACGTTTCTTTCGTTAATTATAACACCGACAACCGAATGGCCTAGTGGTTAGAGAACCTGACTATGAAGCTTGAGGTCCCGGGTTCGATCCCCGGTCGGGGCAGATATTTGTATGAAAATACGAATGTTTGTTCTCGAGTCTTGGATGTTTAATATGTATTTAAGTATGTATTTATCTATATAAGTATGTTTATCCGTTGTCTAGTGCCCATATCACAAGCTTTGCTTAGTTTGGGGCTAGGTCAATTGGTGTAAATTGTCCCAAGATGGTGCCCCTCTTTTGCCCGAATTTCATATGCCATAATGTAATGTTTGCCATAATGATCATTTGCCATAACCCTTTTTTTCTCTGAAACCGTAATTTTTTCAGGAGCATTGTAATGGCAATCCTGTAGAACTCTATAGGTTAGGTTAGGTTTGTTTCATAACAATCCTGAATAATTAACATATAAAGAGAAAAAAGAGTTATGGCAAATGATCATTATGGCAAACAATACATTTATGGCAAATGAAATTCGGACAAACGATAGAGAACCGTCCCAAGATATTTATTATTTATTTATTTATAATTAACGTAATATTACGTTTTGTTGCAACGAAAATTATAATTTGAACGTTATCAAAACAGTTCCAACTCGCGTCCGCTCGCAAAAGGATTAAAATTTCTTTGGTAAGCTCGAAATCCCGGTATCCGGGATTCCTTGATTTAATAACGCGCCCACGCGGGATTTATTAAAATCCCGGACGGGAATTCTTTGACGGCGTATTTGGGCAGTTCTCCGAGATGAGCTGTTTTAGGTGACTTCGGTGGTCAATTTTTCTACTAACTTTTTTATTGTATCACCTCAAAATCTAAATACAGGCCTAAATTTAAAAAATATTAGTACGAAAGGCCTTTTTGTAAACCTGTTAGTTAGTGAGATATTTAAATCACCGAAATCAAACATACTCACCGAAATCAAAATGCAATAAGACACTTTCAAAAACGTAAACAAGCGACAACTTGACTGATACATACTTCTTTAATTTTATTATGTGCGTGGAATAAGTATTCGTGTAAAAATTAAGAATACTTAACGTTTTTCTAAAATAAATACTGATATCTGTGGATGGCTTTATTGATTTCGGTGGCCGTTTTATTGATTTCAGTGGTAGTTTTTTTGATTTCAGTGGCAGTTTTAATGATTTCGGTGGCCCGAAAACCCACCGAACCCGCGGAGATCATTGCCACCGAATTCAAAATTAAACGATGTTTTTCAAATAACAGAAAATATAGGAATAGTACATAAAAGAGTCACTTAATAATGAAATCGCATACCCTTAGAGATGACTTACTTACTATCAAACTGACAATTAGACTAACACTGAAAAAAAAAATTGCTTCACCGAATTCAACAAAACACGAAACCAAACCCACCGAACGACGAATATTACCTCGAAAAATCTGACGCTTGAGTTGTGAGTCGAAGTCCGATCTCGCCGGCAAACAAGGCACGACCAAGGCTACCTACACGCGCGTTTCGGGATTTCTGATATGTTTCTTTGTTAGGATGCCGGCGCGTTTCGTAAACTCCACTGAGTTCAGACGTTACCCTCGGACACGGCGAAAAATTGTTTTTATTGACTGAATTTAAATGATATTTTTTATTTGGGTGTATAATATGAGTTATGAACAAGTTTAGTATACGGGAACCCGTTTAAGACCTGGCAATAAAATTCCTATCCTAAGATATAATTTTTTTTCTTCGCTTATCTGCGTGTGGGACACTACCACCGAACGTCTATTTTCAAATGTAATATTTTTTTCTTTAGTTGTATAAATAACTATGAAGTATTCTAATACTTTTCTAGGCGGAACTGAGCCTAAAGTATATGTCTGATTTTTTTCAGTATTATCTAGCGACGAAATCTATTATTTTTTGCCCCGGACACGTAAAAATGCCACTCCGGAGAACTGCCCATTTAAAGAATTGCCCTCGCGCGGCCGGGTATAATCAATTTTGAATATGGGAAGTTTTCGGAGCGCTTAAGTCGATTACATGAAATATTTATTGAGAAAATGGTAGGACAGGTGAAACAGTGTGGAAAACGCGCAAATGGGTAAAGCGATCACCATCCAAGGACCCCCACATCAAAGAATTGCAGATGCGTAGCCAAGAGCGCTAAGATAACCCTCTTGTGCCAGTACTTTCACCGGCTGTCTTACTCTCCAAGCTGGAACACATCAGCGCAAACACTGCTGCGTCGCGGCATTATAAAAATTTCGTAACTACTACATGAATTCATGGAAAGTAATTAAATAAAAAGTCAACAGTCATTCCGACTATCACACACGAGCCAGTATTTTTGACTCCGATAAAACCAATTACAGTCAGTAACTTTGCCAATCTCTTAACAATAGCAGTGTACCTACCTCCAAAATCAACCTTGTGTTGTTCTCTGTAGCATTGATTTTCACAACGTACGCTCAAAGGATGATACGCTCTTGTCACACCAAGATGCGTTTACAAGTACCATTCGCGACTGTTCCCGATCAATTAGCGAATGTAGCCGAACATAACGAGTTCCCATTGGCTCTTTAGAGCGTTCCATTTTTTAACTTTTCAAAATGTCCGTTGGCAAATCGAGTTATTGGTTACAAGCGAGCTAATAAATTGAGCTGATATGAGATTTAATTGGGAATATGGTTACAATGGTAACGAAAGCGTAGTTTTTTTAACGGTTAATTGAATTTGTGAAATAACTTCTTTTTTACTGACAAGCTTTTCAAAAAGTATCAATAATCTTGTACCTACGTAATATAATTCATTGTTAAAATTTATTACATTGCAACATTTCTTCCAAACGTTACATAGAATAATGGTTAGTTAATTAATTACCTGTATATCTATGATGTATCTAAGTATTTACATGTGAGTGACTTAGGTACTTACTTTTGCTGGGTGTACCTACTTTGTCCATCTATTTTACATAATTTATACTATTATCATAAATGCAAAAGTGAGTCTATCACTATAACAGACAGACAGACAGACCGAAAGACAGAAAGAAAGTTACTTTAGCATTAACAATTATTAATATGGATAATGTAAACGCTTTTTTTTCCAAAACCACAAAACCGATTTTAATGAACTTTGGTACAGAGATATAGACTTGAAATTGAGAAAGGACATACCTTGACTACTTTTAAATGAGATTAAGTATCTACTAGAGGTGGGTCTTTGAATGGCAAGATTTGATACCTATAATAATTAACACACTAACATGTGATGGCAAAAATTAAAAAGCATCTAAAACCGCACATGCTGAACCTGAGCCTTTTGCCTCACTTATATAGGTATTGGTTGTTTATTTTGTGCAAGTAATTGTAATATGGGCAATAAATGCTTTTATATTTATTTATTTATTTCAAATTCAAAATGAAGTTCCATTTCACAAACGCAAATGCAGCATTTCCCGGCGCACCTGCAACAACGGTTAACAACCGGCTAATCTAGTTAATGTCAAAATAACGTCGCGATAAATAACGTTATTCGCTGTATCGCCGGCTTAACGCTTCGTGTGACGCGCTCCTTTATTTGCTATGATGGATAGACGCCGAGAGGGCGTTGTACGGCTTTTGGTTATTCATTTAACTAGATTGTGCCTGCGATTTTCTCCGCGCAGAGAAAAAAAAAATATTTTGTAGGTACTGGGTTTGTACACTCATACACAGAAAAATGTTCCTTTAATGATATTTTAAAATTTGTGCTTTATAGAACCGTTTTCCTTCTATCTCATTCTATCTTGCATGTTACATTAAAAACTAACGTAACCTAAAAAAAAAATTTGGTACAAACTTTTTGCTGACGGTACCTACTTGCATTGCCATATTTGCCATGCGTCCTAAATAAACATGTGTACCAAATTTTAAGTCAATCGGACCAACCCTTGAAGAGTTCCCTTCAGCGGAGACAGACCTGAACGGGCCACCAGAATTCTACTACTAGCTTCTACCTTTTTTATGGTAATCCGGGGTAAGTTTACCATGACGTCTTAAGAGGCTGACAACACCTAATTTTGTTGAAATTGATGTTATTTTTAAACACTTTTTTAAGAAAAACTGCACACAAAAAAATACAAAAAATATATAATGTTCATTTTCATCATATTTCAAACACGCTAGACGGACTCGATACATAATTGAACACAATCGGCTCGATAGAAAATTATTGCAAAGATTGGTCTTAAAATCATCATTAAAGGGTTCTATGTCTTTATTTTTTCGACGTATGGGTCTGCAATTAAAAATATAAAGTCAACATATTCATACCTAAACGGCTAACGAGTCATATTTCACAAATAATCCATACTTTTGTTTATTTCTTATGATTTGTGTCTTATTTGCAAGATTTTAGACGCGCGCCAAGCTGCCGGAATAGTTTCTTCTCTTTCACTAACAGGCACGTGAACCGTATGTGTGAAGAGTGGCGCTGCTCCAGGTCATTTGCTGTTGACAGCGCCTTAATGCAATTCTGATTCAGTTTAGCGCTCGCTCGTCATTTTTAGTATGGATCTCCATACTAAAAATGACAGCTAAAACCTGAACTGAGTCGGCATTGACTTCATTAAGACGTCATGGTGAGTCCCCTGTTCTAAACATAAGCTACCTAAAAGTACAAATCGTTTTATAAGACTCAAGATAAGCCGAACGAAGTCTAATGAATCGCAATGCTCGTATCAACCCCACTTCATCAAATAACCGATTTCCTTCTCAGAATCTCAAATGGCGTATAAAGATATTAACGTACCTCGCAAGTCGATTGCTCTACTGATCTACCAACTGATCGTCCAACCTTACCATGATCAAATAGATCGGTGCAAGTCGCGCGACTGGTTGCTCGATTTAACGCGATAAATTGAATGTTATCATAAAGATGATTGAATGAGATTGAGATATTGTTCAAGAGGTGATGAGTCGCGTAAAATGATGTTTGAAGAGATTTGTGGGGGTAAGTTGTTTGGTTTTGGTTGCTAATTAGATAAATATAGGTTTTTTGTGTAAATAATCAAAAACATAAGTTGTAAAAAAAAAACAAGTCTCGCAATTGTTTTTCTACCGTAAAAAGTAATGAGATCCATGTAATACCAAGTCGGTTAATTTATTCATTTCCTACTAAAGAGACCTCCTGTCTTAAGTTATTAGGTACGTAATTAGTCTAATGTTTACGTTTAAGTTTGGTTTTGGTTTATGATATTGTATTGGGTTTAAGTAACTAGCCATATTGAGTTAGTGCTATTATACTTATAGTTAGGAGTTTACTTTTAGCATTTCACAGCCTTGTATGAGAGAGCGAATTCCTCCTACTACAAGTGCGAGCTTAACAGGAGGATTCGTCACCATTTATAATAATATTTGTTAAAAATAAATAATTTTGAAATTTTTTAATTTTTTTTTGAATTAGCTAACCCCGTTAACAACATAATTATTATAATGAACATATTGACCATATCAATTATTAATAGTACATTACTGCAGAGGCCGTGAAGTAAGGGATTGCAGGACGAGATTGGGGTACACGGCCGAGTCGTAGACGAGGCCGGATAAAGCGAGTCCTGCAATCCCTGTTTCCGGCCGAGGATTGTATAGTGCTTTTCTCAAGCAATGCGAGGAAATCAAGTAAAAATTGTTTAATTAGCCGCATTTTCAATTTTTGAAACATGCCGTTTGAACAAACTATTGCTCGCGCCATGTTCCCCGCGCCCCGCCCCGCGCCGCCGCACCGCGCCTACCGCACCCGACGACCGCGCCACATTACTTCTTGGCCTAGGCCGTAAATGTGAAACTTCTTGGCTTCATTTCGCGACATTAACGCGTACATTTCCGAGCATGCTTGAGAAAAAATCATTACGTTATTATATTTAAATTAGATTGCTTAATGCGAATGCCAAGTCGATCTATTTAAAACATAAATGATTTTTAATTATTGATATGGTCATTATAAGATGTTGTTAGGTTAGCTAATTACGTAATAACTTAAGACAGGGCATACAGTGTTACATACTTACGTAAAGTGCTTTATCATTTTTTGTTACAGTTCCTACATCAGAAAAAAGCAATAAATCTTATTGTCACATTGGTATATGAGCAGGGGGTCGGACAAAAGTGCGGATGACGTCAAACCACTTATAGGATGATTTCAAATAGTATTTTTGATTTTTATAAACAATTATCACTTATCATATATCAACCTCTTCATTAAACGATATCGCCACTGGAAATGAGGATGAGGAAAATCAGATGAACAATAAATTGTCTTCGTTATTGTAAACAACTATTGTATCTTCACGATTATATTTAGCTAAAATGCATAATTACTAATAAACCTTAGGTTGGTACAGAAGTTTCTTGGTCGACTATAAGTCTTGACTCTCTAAGGAATTCGCACCACAAGCCAGCGCAGCTTCAGTTATAATTCAAAAACTTCAGTATCGATTGGCAAACATAAGATATTCCTCTCCCGTTCGCGAAATATTTCGTTCTATATTAAACAAACACCGCTACAGGAACAATATTGAAATTAGTCTGACAAGAAACAGCCGCTGTGAGAGACGAGATGAGAGAGCCCACAGCTAGGCAACAATACGATACAATACAAAATACTTGTTGACCGTCGTATCAATAATACAACAGCTTCTCGTTGAATCACGTATTTATTTAATTTAGCAGCCCTTATATACTTTCTTGAGAAACATTTCGATACCGCGATGTAGGAACGGGACGGCCCAGTACAGTGACATCTGGTGGCCGATAGGCATACTAAATACATAAAACATTTCACCTCTGTACAATACTCTTTATCAAATCTGTACAAAACAATACAGATACAAAGAACAAGGTAGATAATTAGACGGTCTTATCACTAGCGATCTCTACAAAACAACCAATAAGAGAAAGAAATAAGTTGAAAACAGTATAATAAGTGCGGAATTACTTCTACTGGTCGACATTCTTTGGCCTAAATGTAGTTTGGTCGAATGATCGTTTCGTATATTTTAATTATACTGAAACCATTAAAATTTAAGCTGTTATATAAATTAAACAATACAATACAATACTCTTTATTGAACACCACAAATCAGTACAAAACAATACAGAAACAGAACAAAGTATACAATAGGCGGTCTTATCGCTTAGTAGGTAGCGATCTCTTCCAGACAACCAATAAGTCAGAGAAATGAGTTGAAGACAGTTTGAGTAGGTGGCGGAAACAAAAAGCCAGGAGAGACGTAGGCTGAATAAATGAAACAAAATAAACTTAACCTAACCTTGTTCTAAGTAATCACAACTAGCCCATGCAGATCTCTTCCAATATATTTTGGGTTTTAGTAAAAAAAAAAATACAGCACTCTCTCGTTGGCTCTCGACTGCGCCGTTTGTGATGAAACTTTAATATTTGGTCCAGAAATTTAATTCCCGAAATCCAATAGGAGAATTAGCAAAGTTTGTAAATTGTTTCCGACTCGCCGACGCCGCGTTTATCTTATTTGTGCATGTTGTGGGAACAAGCGCTTTCAGGGAAAACCAGAAATAGCCAATATTTACTTTATAAAAATGCTACATACATACATACATAAATCACGTCTTTATCCCCCTTGCGGGGTAGACAGAGCCTAAGGTAACAAGACGAAAGGCCACGCTCAACATAATTGTGGTCATAGGTGGAATGGAGAATCAAAATAGTGACGGGTTGCTAGTCGCATCGCCTATAAAATTATTAAATTTCTAAGATTTTTTCGAAATTCAAAGGCGCCGGGCGCACACCAAATGCGTGCTGCGTGACACCCGCACGCACTAGTTGTAATGTATGAAACTATGAATGAAATGAAATGAAATAATTTATTTCCAGACCAGGTACATTAATCGAATAAAAATAAGATAAATGAGATAAGGCTGCGTTAAACATGCCAGTAGCTAGTATATTTTTGTGCAAGTAGCCTGCGCTCTTGTCTCATATTTGTATGAAATTTGACAACGCGTGCCAGGTACTTGCACAAAAATCTACAAGCTAATGTGTAGCTAATAAATAAACTTAAGCTAACCAAGACGAGTAACCGTCAAATAATTATGCAATGTAACCACACAATTAGGTACGTCTTGATGCAAGGAGAATTTACAGAACTGTCATGACATTTCACCCCGAGTCCCAGTCACTTCCCGTAAGGGCGGAAGTAGGCGATTACAGCTCCCTCTACATTTGCGTAGCGGTAATTACCCCCTTCGGCTCATTTGCTTTACTGTCTGATTATTAGGATTTCCTTTGATTTTATTTTCTATTTTCTTTTTACTTTAGTAATATTTTTATTTTTATTATTATTAATTATTTACAAGGACATAAATATTGCTATGTCGTATGTGTATGTGTGCTAAGTTAGGTATTAGGTAGGTATATTGTTAAGCTTATGGATTTCCGTTTTCTTTTGTTGTTTTATTTTTCCATTTACTGTCTAGTTACAGGCTAGCAGCGTCGAAGTTCCTAAAACGTCCCCATAGCGAGCCTGTGGGGACGGAAGTGACACATGCCCTCGGTACCGCTCTGCTTTCAGAGCATGACATGAGCGCGTGTGAGCCAACATTGGGGGCGGCAGACGTAAGCTTGCCTTCGGAATCCAAAAGCTTATCAGTTACTTACTTGACATGAAATGCATATTTCATATTTTTTATTATATATAATAATTTTTTTTTTTTTTTTTGCTCTTTTTCTCATCGACATTGGAGATATCTCCAATTAACTTATTTGACGGTGGAGGCGTTTTACACCTCCACTAAACTTAGATTATTTTTATTCACTTTTTGCTTTTGCTTTCTCTTTCTTATCATTATCGCATATTTTGTTTCGCTTTGACCAGTAGAGACTTTATACATCTCTACTATAGACCAATGTAATTTAAGGTACGGACTTAACTTAGGGACCTTTTACATCCCTTTTTATAAAATGTATTAATTGTATTAGGTAAGTTAAGTAGAATTTAAGTACTATTGTAAATCTATTTTATTTTGAAAAAATGACTTTCTGCCAAGTTTCTTGCGGCGCATTCTTCTTGGCAATGATGGTCTTTCCGAATGCGCTGGTAGATTCAAAAAAAGACATGTAAAAGAGCCCTCGGCGGCCTATTTGCAAAATAAACTTTTGACTTTTGACTTTTGACTTTTGAATTTGTAGGAAATAAACATGAGAATAAAAGGAATGGTTTATTATTTTGAATTTTATTCAGGTCATTTTAGAGGTACCACGGCAATTATTTGTTTACTGCAATATTTATTTATTTGTTTACTGTATTTACTAGCGTGAATTATTTCGTGCATATATGACAGCTAGGTACTAAGTACAAAGAGCCTCTAAGCTAAGCCAGAGACCGACAAACAGACGAACGGACAAGGCGAAACCAATCTCGTTCATTTTTGGCATTTCGACTATGAAAATCTAAAAAGGATTTCAATTAGTAGCTTTAAGTTAGATATCATTCCCGACTATGCCTTGTTATGTAAATCTGGATCAATTAGGAGAGTGGTCCTCAGAGGCTCGCAATCGAGTTTGCGTCCTTTGTTCCGAAGCCGAAGTTGATTGCAAGCCCTTTGAGGGTGAAGCGTTTAGAGTTAAAACAAGGGTTTCATGCCCTTATTTATTTTTTGAGGTTAAAGTGTCACTTCTGTAAAGATTGTTAGAATTAGAGTTGAAAAAATTACCAACGCAGTTTCTAGTACTAGTACCCTCTCGTACAAAAGCCGAAAAAAAACATACATATATTACACAAATCACGTCTTCATTCCTTATGAGGAAGACAGAGCCTAAAATTACAAGACCTAACGGCCACGTTTAGCATGATTGTGGGCGTATAGGTGAAAACGGGATGAATCAAAATAGTAGTGATGGGTTGCTAGCCGCATCGCCTATAATAATGATTCCTAAGAATTTCGCCCATTCCCTCGATGGGCTTTTACCACATTATTAGTGTTATTAGACTTATTATTTTAAAAGATCGGGCTACGATTTGAGATTCTTTAATTTATTTCGTAATTTTAGAGGGGATACGAGCCCGTGGTATCCACCGTTGTAGAGCGAATTTTTTACAATCGAGAACGAAGGCTTTTAATTTATTTTTTATATACCTAATTAATTATTTTTAACCACATTTTATCCTACAAGATGGAGCGACGACCTGATCAGGATCGCGGGATTGCGGTGGATGCGGAAGGCACAGGACCGGTCCGAGTGGAGAGCCTTGGGGGAGGCCTATGTCCAGCAGTGGACGTCTTTCGGCTGATATGATGATGATGATGATGACATTTTATCCGCACTTGGGTTATAAACAAGTTTAGAAACCATGAAATATGTACTCGTAATTATTAGTTTTTGACAGCTAACTAAAGCAAACTCTTCAGTTCAAAATCACAACAGAATAACTGAAGACATCCAAACCCAACAAAGCCTTCGTTAGATTTCTACAGCGTTAAAAATCGCTATTCACTCAATACTTTTCCAAACGTACGCGTTCTATTGTATCCCTAATAAAATATAGACATCTACAACTTTCTAGCGCAATGGCTTATTTCAAAACACTATTGTCAACGGCTCGAGTCGAGAACTTACCTTTCATACCAACAAAGCATATCCTCGCATCTGTCCCAGTCACCTTTTCATTGATGTCGATATCTCGATATCGATAGGTATCGTTGTCGGTAGCGGTAGCAATTATTCAGGGCACAATGCGAGCTCGGTAATCGAACATCGGTCAGGTCGACGGTTCGCATTGTGGGATTTTTAAGACGCGTTTGATGGAGATTTCTGCTTTTGAAGGCGGGGCTGGGACGGAACGGAATGGAACGGAGAAAAGATTGATAATTTGTACTTAGTCGAGACAATTGGATGAGCTTGAAAATTAATAAGCAAAATTGTGCCCAGGGTTCGCTTTTCTTTAGAGAATTTCTCAATCCATATTGTTGATATCATTTAGGTATATAGATGGCAAGTTTCAGCTTTCTAAAGCTACCTTCTTCTGGTCACTTTTTCCAGCAAGACGACCCATTGCAAGGCATTGTTGCTGGGCATTGGTCGCTTAGTCAGTGAGGTCTTTCACTGGAAACTTTCTTTCCAAAGTTTACGTAAATCCGTGTCTGCCTCCTATCAAACTGAGGCTTGGGCTATTGATACACACTTAGACTGCTTCGCTTGTGCGTAGGTACTGCTTTTTGGTCTTCACCTAAAGTTTGAGAAGCCGAGGGGTCAAACCACAGGATATCAGGGAATAATACCATTCCATTTCCAATATTCCTCTTCCGCTTCCTCTTAAATCTAGAGGAATTTTAGAGGAATTTTCATTTCATCGCGCTTGTCGCGTATTCGCTCGTGCACTCGTACATTTTCATTAAAATAAACCTTGCTGTGGTTAATTTTGATTATTAAAATAAACTTAATGTGTATAATTATGCTTTCTATAATTAAATTAATAATTAAACAAATACTGCGCTCTTTTAATTTTCAATTAGTAATTATGTCACTTTCACACAATTCTATCACTCTTTCTCTTTCTCATCCGCATCCTCATCCTCATCCTCATAAAAATCTCCTCTTCTCTCTCACAAACTAGGGGCAAGTGTTGTACCTGTGGACGAGTGTACCTAAGGACACTAGCAGTAACAAAAAAACTACAAACCATAGACTGTTATCTTGAACACACCCGAATAGTATTTTTCTCGTATGGCAACATTAACTATCTGTCATTTTCGTATTTGTCAGTTAGTAGTGTTTTTAAGGCTGCGGAAAGTTTTCGTCGCCAAAACTAATTTTTTATTCGTATTTTCAGTGTGTTTTCTAAAGTTTTAGGCATAATGCTTCGAGTATCTTCGTAGTTAATGAGTGATTTCATGATTTGTTTGTTATTTTATGTAGTTATTGCTGTTCTCGGGCGACCTCTAACGGACTGACATCAGTTTAAATTGTAAAGTGTCGAATTTGTACCTGTGGACAAGTATTTTTTCGTACCTGTGGACAGTCAAAAGATACAACATCAAAGGCTTGTACCTGTGGACAGTTAAATTTGAATTTATTTTTCTCTTTAATTTCGGTGCCTTGTAGTAAAACTGCCCAAACGCAAAAAAAATATGTCCTGAAAGTCTAAAAGGCCGTTAAAGAAGTAAAAAAAATTGATGTTCTCACAACAGAAAAGCTGCTGAAAAATTCAATGAGCCTAAGTCGACTTACAAATTTACTTACATGCAGCATTTTTACTGCAAGATATCATTAGACATGTGTTTTAAAAGCTCACAAGGTTACTGTTGAATCTGACGATGAATCTAGCTTTATATGTCAAAAATGTTATGTGTTAAATGATGACTCAGATGATTCTATTAAAGACGCAGGCTATTGTAACTCCGACGATTCTGCTGAAGAGTTATATCGAGAATACTGTAATTCTAAAAAATAAAAATATTATTTAGGAGATGCTGAATGTGTTGCCAAATACTTTGCTATTTGTTTTGTTTTATTTTATTAAGATTTTGATGTTTAAGTATTTCTTGTTATTTTTTTGTCCATAGGTACGGTGCCGTCCACAGGTACAATTATGTCGTCCATAGGTACAAACTGTAATTGTACCTATGGACAAAATGAGCATTTTTTTAAATATGCTTAGATCTCTGTAGTTTTAGTAGATAATTAAAAACAAAGCGGTGATTATGAAAGGCTATTTAATTAAGATACTAAAATAATAAATAGTTTTACAGATTTATTGACAGTTTATTTTTAAATATTCAAAATATTCTAAAAACTGGAAAGTGTCCACAGGTTGAGCACTTGCCCCTATGTGCTTAATACTCCACTTCCTCATCATCCCTATAACTGATAGCAACCCATCTACAGTCGAAACACGAAGTATGACAAGGGATATTAATAAAAGCGCACTGTAGTGCAGTCTCATAACAGAATCTGTAACCTTCGTTATTTTAAATCTGTAGGCGATCCTCCCTGAATACATTAGCGTCTGATTCGAGCGGGTTCTTTCGCCGACGCGACAATCTTTCAGCGGAGCATGATTCAATTCAATTTATTAGCGCAGAGTAAACGAGATAGCTGCATCACTATTAGTTAGTTTAATTCGGGTTTCATGATCATCTCCAGCCTATATACGTCCCACTGCTGGGCAGAGGCCTCCTCTCAGATGAGAGGGCTTGGGCTATAGTTCCCACGCGGGGGCAATGCGGATTGGGAACTTCACACACACCATTTTGAGTTGCTTCGCAGATTATGTACTGTAGGCTTATTGTCTAACTTGCTCGCAATCGCCATCGTCTTCATTTTGACAGTTCATGTATGGGCTGACAATTGGTATCGGAATGAGCTAGCTGTCACATTCATACAAGAACTGTCAAAATGAACGCGATGGCGATTGCGAGCGAGTTAGACAATAAGACTATTGGTTTCCTAACGATTGATTTCGCACATAAATTCCGAAAAACTCAGAGGTGCGAGCCCGGGATTCAAACTCACGACCCTCTGCTCCAGCGTTTTATTTGTATGAAAATCTTGCTGGTAACATTATAAAAAGTAGTAATAAGACCGAGGAGAGGACGCTCTTTGGAGCATTATTAATTTAAATGTGTCATGAAATCTATTCAGAACAAACCTTAATTTATCATGGAATTTCATGACAATGCATATAAATTGTATGAAAACTATCAAAAATAAAAACGAACGAAAAATTAACTGAAAACGAGTTTGATCTCAAGAAGTGAGGCAAATTTTTTAAATTTTCGCTAAATTGAAGCATCTGTCTTATCAAATCTGCCTTGTGCAGCCATGCAACGGTGACCTGATATTACCCGCCGAGATTTAAATGATTCCGTCGCAGTTTCATTAGAGAAATGACCGCCATCTTTGATTCCAATGGCATCCTGATTATCAGGACGGTTAATTTGGCTAAGAGTTTTGAACAGTTGACTTTCATGTCAAGGGAACTGAGTGATTTTGTCGGAGGTACCTATCTATCATATAGTATTCTGTATTTTGCATTTCATGCGCACTTTCTATACTCGTACATAATTATACATACATATAATCACGTCTTTGCCCTCACGGGGTAGACAGAGCTAAAGGCCACGTTTAGCATGATTGTGGACGTACCTAAAGGTGGAAAGGGGAATCAAAATAGCGTTGGGTTGCTAGCCGCATGAACTAGGTATATATACGACATAATTCCTAAGATTTTCGCCCATTATTGAATTGTCACATGTCGCCGACAATTGTTGAGTATGAAGACACTAGACAAAAGGTTTGCGTAAACTTTCCTGTCAAGATTTGATCATACCCAACAAAACTCCATCGTAAAATTACGTTACAAAAACACGAAGAAACAAAACAAAGCGCGTAATAAAAAGGGAATAACTTCCTCTAACACGAACAGAATCTCGCTCGCAATACCGGGATTTTTGCAACTGCCGCCATTATTATTTCCCGGGGATATATTTAGTTTGTCGCGGACAAATCAAACGGCCCGGGCAAGAAATCAAAGCAACAAAACGTCGTTATTGTGCTCTAGTGTTTCGCTTCGCGTTATTTTATCGTGATTTATATTTGCTCTTTATAGATAATTATAATAATAATATCCTTTGTGATTTTTTTAAACCTTTCCTTTGCTTATTGGTTCATTTTTATCATACAAGTGAATTTTGACCAGCCCGCCTTTTGAGCAGGCCGGATTGATTTTAAATTTTGTGCACGTATAGAGCTCCGAAGATCGTGTAGCTACAAATAATAATAATAATAGGTAGTGTAAATTTACCTGTGTATCACAAATAAATTACTTACTTACTTACTTAAAAGTTAGCTTTAAGAATAAAGACGTGGTGTAAGGGAAAATAAGTTTGCTCCCGAGCGGCTCAATACAACTTTTTACACCGAGGATTAAGAAATTAAAAAAATATATTCTTAATAAATAATTAAAGAGCAACCAGCATAGAAAACGGCGTCGTTTTACAATTATCAACATAAAAAAATTGCATTTGTAAAAAAACACTTAGAAACCTTCAACAGAAAAGTCGTACTTGTTCCCTGTCGTTAGCAAAAGTTAAATTTCTGAATGAGAGGTGCGAAAAGGAAATTAATATATTTTAAGTATCTATTACGTATATCACCGTATTATAAACTACGTCTAAGCAAAAGCTTCTTATATAATTATACCGATGGCCAAAAATATTATTCCATCTTGTCCGTAACAATATTCTATTCTAGAATGGTATTCCTCTAAAGATTACGTTTCCTCGATAGTAGACGTATTACTTAGGTTTCTGTTACAGAGAAGGAAGGATCAGAAATCCCAAAAGAGCCTTAAATATTCTTAGAAATATGCGTGTAGTTTATTTAGGTTAGTCGTATTAATGTTTGCATGAAAGCGGGTTGAATGAGGATTGGTTTGATGATTCAGATTATTATTATTACAAGCTTCTTACACTATATTTTTAAACTAAACCATGTCCCTATGTTTGTCCGGGTGTAATCTTGCGACTCAATTTAGAAGCAGACAATTATCTTCAACCGATTGAGCTGAAAATTTGCATACTTGAGTAGGTAAGTCGGATGGCAGTACAATGATTTGGTTATGGAGTTCTGATGACCCAGCCAGGATCGTCTCCGCAGGAGGGAACTCACAACACCTGCAGAATAATAGGGCTTCTTTTTTGGTTTTCTAATTTATTTTAATTATCGACGCGAAAGGAGGGGAGTTATAAGTATGACATCGATGTGTGTGAATCTATCTGTGGCTTTGTAGCTCTCAAATTAATGTAGCGATTTGAATGCTGTTATTTCTATACAAAAACCAGTTTCCTTGCGGTGGGTTTGAGCCATGTTTGGTAAAAATCGGTCCAGCAGTTTAAAGAGTATCAGCTCTTTTCTATCAGCCATTTTCGGCATATTTTTTTTACAAATGCGTGGGGGTTTTTATATTTGTTGCAAATAAACTTATTTTTTTCTTTCAGCATGTAAACTACGTTATCCTCTCATCTAGGGCTTAACTGGTGACCATGCGTTACGTAGAAACCCCCTAAATCGAGCAGCTTTCGGCCGGACATACAGTAAATGCTAAAATCTCAGAGATTTACTGCCCGGCTAGCGACGCCCACCTGGCCGGGCTGGGGCTTAAACTGACACGGGAGACGGTCGATCTGGAATTTGAGCATGTACTGGACGAGAATTCATTTTGTACAGTGTGATATTGTGACGAATGTAGAAGTGCTTGGCCGAGTGAATGAAAAGCGGTGCCTGTTGAAGTTCATCGAGAACAGAAGAGGAAAGACTAACGTGGACTGCAACGTGGCTGAAACGGCGAGGTAATTAAATAAACAATTTGTACGCGGTTAAGTCCCGGTAATAACACTTTAAATAAATATGAGTGAAAATCGCGGCAGTTTAAAATATTATAGAAGAGGAAAGATGTTGGGACAACTGATACGACACGACGAATACATTAAGATCATAATTGAAGGAAAAGTTGAAGGGAAGCGGAAGAGAGAACATTTTATGGACCAGGTGAAAGAGAGAGTAAAAGTCGTGTCGTATCAGGAAGTCAAAGAAAAGGCCCTGGAAAGGACCACGTGGAAATTGCTCCACCGACAAGAGAGCCTAGCTCTTTAGTTTGAGAAGCGATATTAGTAAACTGTACAACATAAGAAGCCCCCTACGCAGTATAATTTTATGCCAAAAATGCCTTATATCATGGCTAAAACCCACCGCAAGAAAACTAGCTTTTTAATGAAAAAACCGCATCGAAATCTGTCCGTCCCTTTGATAGCTACGATTACATACCTACAGTATACATAAATCACGTCTTTACCCCTTACGTGGTCGTCAGAGCTAGGTAGACCTAAATGCCAGATTTTGCATTGATTGTGGGCGTAAAGGTGGAAAATTAATCAAAATAGTGATGGGTTGCTAGCCACATCGTCTATAACATGATTCCTACGATTTTCACCCATTCCCTTAATGGACTTTCAAAACCTTAAGCTTTCAAAGTATATTTGAGTTTATATTGCTACGCAGTGGTTGTGTACAAGGAACAACGGAGAATTTAAAACCAAGAATTCTCGACTCCAACTCGACCCAAATCAATACCCAATGACTCCCACATTACCCTCACAAATCATAATTACCCCTCTAGTCACCCCGTAATTATCTTCACGGTCCATTTGCTTCATTAGCGGAACCCTACCATTGTCGAAGGGCCCGCTGGCGTGATGCACGCGATTTGTCACGGGCCCGCTGAGTTAATGGCATCGGGTGAGCTTCGGATGGCTTGGTCGAAAGATTTTTCTCAAGACTTATTGAATGGGTGGGGTTGAAACGAAGGTTCACTGAATTAGCTAAGTAAAATGATACAATCAAAATCAAGACTTACCTATTTTGCAAATAAGCCGCCAAGGGTTTTTTTTTTCATTTTTTTATAACTACCAGCGCAATCGGAAATACCATCATTGCCAAGAATGCGCCGCAAGAAACTTGGCAGACAGTCATTTAAAAAACAAATTACGATCATCAGTTTTTTCTTAACTGCTAATAAAATGTATTAGTAGGTAAATAGAATTTGTTATGAAATACTTAACCATAAATTAAAAACTAAACCAATACCACGATCTGCTAAACCGCAAACAACACTATTAGCCATTTCCGAGTTTAGGTACTATACAGGCAGGTATATAATACCTCGTATGCTCAAAAACTAGCTCAAACTATTCTGCGCCCGTCAGCCTAATCCTCCGCCTGACAATTTGCCGCCAGCTTTACGTCGTCTGCCCGTGAACAGTACGGTTAAGGCCGGCGGCGGATGGTCGCAGTTGGCGGAAGCGGGAATAGCGAGTTTTATATGTATAAGGCTGAATGACGGGACTGTATAAAAAAGATAGTCATATACCCCTTATTCATAAACGCTCTATAGGAGTCTGCTAACTTAGCAATCGTTTGTCCTTATCTGTGAAAGGTAATTGTCAATGACAAACGATTGTTAAGTTAGCAGAAGCCTATACAGCGTTTATAAATAAGGAGGAGAGTTGTTGTCTCTCAATTAATGTATGAAATGGGCAGATTTAAATCGATTTTATCCTACTAACATTATAAATGTGAAAATTTGTAACGATGGAGGATGTGACGATTTAGGTGTGTATGTTTGTTCCTTCTTCACGCTGAAAGGACTGGACGGATTTGTATATAATTTGAAACGGAAATAGCTGATACCCTAAATTAACACATAGGCTACTTTTTATCCCCGAAAATTGCATAGTTCTCGCGGGATAGCGATAAATATGTCAAAAGACATAGCTGCCTAGTGTCGCGACGTCAATCAATCTACGCGGACGAAGTCGCGGGCAGAAGCTAGTGCCTCATAATTTTATGACTCTCCTCGCTTGCAAGTGTGTTTAAAAACCCGGCACACTCACAAAACACACTAAAAGACAATTGCGTCAATTTAACTTCGTACTCTCCGCTCTTAAATTAGCCCACGTGACAAATGCGCATCACCTGCATACGAACACGTGTCAGTGCAAATTACGACCGTTGTTCCACGAGATAAGGGCTGAATTACGTTGTCCCCGTAATTCCCGAAAGCGAACTGCACTGTAACGATATGTAACGTTAACAATGCGGTTTTGTTACAATTTCATTAAAGGTCATTGAAGCCCGTGTGAATACTGTTCTGAATAATTTACTGCGGCGGTCTATCTCGTTGCGGATAGTTATTTTACGCGTCAACAAATTTTAAGTACTATTTAAATGATATTGGTTTAAAAAACATCCATGATGCATATTTTATTGAATCAGGCGTTACTTTGCGGAGGTCCATTTCAATGAACACAAAATATTTACCTTGCTACTCCGCTACGTACGTGCAAGATAACCAAGCCTGTGCGAAATATACCTATACGTTTTGCATGCAAGCCCTCCCACCACTACTGCCACACAAAACGCACACAAATCCCACAAACCTAATTAATCCTATCACCACACAAACACTGACGCGCGTTTCGATCCCTCTACGGGATCATTCTCAAAGTCAGAGCACAACCGATGCACATGCGAACCAACGTCGTACTAATTTGTAAAACTATAAATAAACTAAATGTACCCACATTTGTATATTTCCAAATAAATCCATATATAAAAAACCAATTATTTATAAATAAGAGGGTAGAAACGCGCGTCAGTGTTTGTGTGGTGATAGGATTAATTAAGTTTGTGGGATTTGTGTGCGTTTTGTGTGGCAGTAGTGGTGGGAGGGCTTGCATGCAAAACGTATATATTTCGCACAGGCTTGGTTATCTTGCACGTAAGTAGCGGAGTACCAAGGTAAATATTTTGTGTTTATCCATGATGCAGCAAAGAAATAACTTAGAATGTACCAGATGCTTTTTCTTCCCGCGCTGATGGTAAAAGACCTTACCTCCGCCTTATCTCTTACTGAGTAGACAGCGCCTAAAGGTAACAAGAGCTGAAGGCCAGGTTCAGCATGATTGCGGGCAATGACACGGAAATCGAAATAGTGACGGGTTGCTAATATCGCCTACAACGTGATTCCTACCATTTTCGCTTATTCTCTCGATTATTTTATATGACATAAAACTACTAAATCAAATAAATCCTACACTTTGTCTTTCTTTTATAACCATGAATTCGTGCTTTCTAGGAAAAATTGAGGCGGAACAGTTTACAGAATTAATAGAAACGCTACGCAATCCGGGGCAAGCATTGTGCACGGCCAAACCGGTTTCAGCCGGTTCTGGGCGCAGCACACAGATTTACTTTCTACTGCAGTATGGTAGGTATGCAGTTGCTTCTCTTCCCACGCAGATGGTAAAAGCCCATCGAGGGAATGGGGGAAATTTTAGGAATCATGTTATAGACCATCACTATTTTGATTCGCCTTTTCACCTATACTACCACAATCATGCTAAACGTGGCCTTTAGGTCTTGCTGCCTTAGGTTCTGTCTATCCCGCAAGGGACAAAGACGTGATTTATGTATGTTATGTAAAAAAAGAAATCCCATTAGTCAATTAGTGGTATGAGATATGTATGTCCATGCTTGCAATCCCTGTTAAGCGTGTGTAAAGTAAGTCGCTGGACAAGGCGAGTCCTTGAATGGAGACCCAGAGCGGAAACTCGAGGGCGCGGCAGACTACCCCAGCGCTGGATGGACGACATTTGACGGCACAGGTCGAGACTGGATGAGACAGGCACAAGATCGCCAAGAGTGGAAGAAGAGGGAAGAGGCCTACATCCAAGATTGGATCACCAAAAGGTCATGATGATAATGTATATATTATTATGTATTGTGCCATCTGTCGTAACTTGTGTACTGCTTGTTCCTAGGTTTACTGTTGCGTGAGTAAAATTGAGCTACTCCAAGTGTACGCCATTGTTACACGATAACTACACGGGTAGCCGGTACACGGTTAACGAGGCCGCATTGTGCTATTACCGGTTAAACTTTTTTTACCGGTAATAGTTCCAACTCTGGAGTTACCAATTGTTTCATGATTAAAAGGTTCAGAGTTTTTAAAAGGCAGCTTTATTGGATGTTGAAGTCGGTTTGGAGGGTGGGGTTTCATTGAAGAGATACCTACAAATAGAAATAGAGAATACAAATAGAAATGTAAATATTCTTTATTGTACAACAAAACAAATCAATCCAATAACCGTTCAAAAATAAAAAGATATGGTAGAGAAAGGGCGGTTTGACCGCTACCTATTTTAAAAGTTTGCGAAATTTCAAGTCGTGACTTCAATTTTAATTTTCTCCTTTGGAGACGATTCTGACTGGGTCACCAGCATTCCATTTCTGAATGAATGTGTTTTCATCTGATTTACATAAATACATTAAGTCAAATTACACCTTTATCTCCTTTGTCTCTGCCTACATCTATGGGAAAGAGGCGTGACGATATGTATGTATGTATGTACACCTTTATCTGACTTCTGGAAGTGGTTCAAAATTGACTTGCAACATTAGTTTACAACGGGACAGGTGCTAAAAATAAAAGCCTGTAAAAAATTTAGTCATCATCTTCATCTCCAGCCTATATGCGTTCCACTACTGGGCACTGTTCCTCCTAAAAATCCTTAGTGTCTTGATATTATTATACCGATACAATATGCACGTTAAATTAATAGTTGTAAAAACAGTAGCCGAAAGCAGAGTCAGAGTTAAAACTCGCATTATTAAAGTCACAATCCACTAAAAGTCGAAGTATTAATCAAAATCACAGCTCGGACCAAACGACCCGTACAAAGTCATCCGTACCAATCATTCTTCCACGAGTCGGATTGTTTCACGCTCTTTCAAGCGGCAAAACTGTATTGCTAGATTCCAGCCAACAGAATTACACGGCCTAAAAACCCAAAAACTCGACACGCTATGGAAATGCGAAAAAATTAAACTTCGAACCATTCGAGGCACCGGCGTCGGGCAGTGGGAAAAACAAAAATATTTCGTCGCTGCATTTTGTAGCGGACGACTGCAGGTAACATACTGACAGCGAAGCCAGTAAAGTCATGATACTTTCATATTTTCTGATGGTCTTTAAGTTGGTAATGATGGGCAAGGTGGAGGAAAGAGATACACTAAGTGAAGAAATAGATCGTGGTCGCGGAACATCCAGGAGTGGGTGCCGTTGCTTCCGTCAAACAACTCTGTTGTTCTGGCTGCCTGATGCTAGAGTCGAGTACAGAAAGCTGACGGCCAACCTTAAGGACTGAAGAGGCACTGGTGAAAGAAAGAAAGAAAGAAAGAAAGAAGACATTTATTCTCTTTTGAAAGACACAGAAGTAGAGCAATTGTACAAAAATGAAACATAAAACACAGACATGAAAATAGATCAGCAATGTATGATGAAATTTGTGGTAGCCAAGTTCACTTACGGTCTGAAAAGTTTTCATCTATTCCACGTACTCGAGGCGAGACTTTATAACAATAAAGCTTGTAATAATAAAATAATAATAAAAACTAGTTGTCAGAAACAGAAGATTCAATAAAATTGTTTTACGACATATTATGATGGAACACGTGGATTTGCAGTGGTTTTGCATCGCTCTATGCCTGCGTCCACACAATAGCGAGGTCGTCAGTGAATAAAATATGAGGTTAGTGCTGGGCCTGTGGCGATGTCGCTCATAGGCTGTCGCTATAAAACTACAATGGTGTTGCGTGAGGCTTTGCACCGTTTCCAGAAAATCATTGTTTCAGGTTGTTCGCTCGCGAACAGTTTTCCAAAAACTGGTTTTGACTGGCCGTTTTTTGCATAATTAATCTGTTTACTTTGTAATACAAGCAATTGATGTAACAGTAACAATTATGTTGCTTGATATTTGAGATTAATCATCTTCGTCATCGGCATCTCCAGCTTATATAAATCCTATAGCATAGGCCTCCTTTCAGAATGACAGATTTATTAACTTAAAATCATCATCACTATCATCTTATCAGTCGGATGATATCCGTTGCTGCCTTCCCAAATGATTGTTACGATGTTTTAATACTATCCCTAGCCAATGGTTTAATTTTCTTTACCTGATCGTTCGTTCTTCTTGTGGAAAATACCAAATCTTAGGGTCAAAAGGCTATCAGTTCTATCAGCAATATTTTTTAGCTCACTACCGCTTGATGTTTTGTAAAGCTCTTTAGGTCTTTTGCGGATCTCCTCATTTCTAATTTAAACTCGCAAAAAATAGTCCATTGGTCTTCTTTTAAGTTGTATTACTCTTCAAAGAGTGGTTTGGTCGTTGTTCGACCTATATTGCTCTTTAAGTGTCCGCTGTATTAAGTTAACGCAAAGGATCTTAATCTATATTTTTATTGCATCAAAAAGTCACCAATATTTGATCAAAGTGTAGAAAATGTCACCCGTCACACCAAAACAATAACGCCAGAAGCATCTATGGCTGTCTCGTCCAAGATAATGGACAGCAAATAAAAATGGTCCTCTTTCTTTATTGAGGTCAGACGGACCTTTTGGCAAATTCGTAAAATAACGTATCTCTAAATAAGGGGATATTCTTCAGAATTCCTCAAGGGAAAAAAGAAAATCCCAACGATTATCGCGCAGGTATTAAGGCCTTCGCGGAATCACGGATTTGGTAAATTGAGGCATTTACCGGACTTCCGCTCGGCGGGCGGGTAGTTTGTGATTTTCGTGAAAAATACGTTTTGTTATTGACTTTTTACGTGACCTTTGCGAATCGACTGTAATGAGCGAAGTTTCTCGGCCCATTTTTTCGCGAGAATTGAAAAATGACTGGAGATAAAGCGGGCTGACAGATTAACGAACCAAGCCGGGCGAGGTCACGTATGACGATCGTTTGGAAGAAAACTTGTTTAATGGATGCAAAGACGATGTCTGACATCTACTAAACTTAACAAATTGAGCTGAATAAATTGACAATACTTAGATCATGCTTAAAATTTACGAATAAAAGATGAGAGAAGCCACAGTAAAGATCTTTCTCAGATTTTATGCTTGCGGACCGAAAAAGAGATGGAAGTTGTATTTAAGCTTCAGTGGCAAAAACTTTGATAACGCGATGTAGAACACACATGACGTCATCGGCTCTAGCTACTCGTGCGTCGTAGCAGTTTATGTTAATCGATAACTAGGTGACGCTAGGGTTGCATACAAGTTAATCTCAAAGAAAGTGGATAAACAATTAAACCATAGACATTACAGAAACCTTGCGAAAAAATAACATAAAAACGTGATAGTAACTTTTCTGGTCTTACATTAGTATTTTAGCTTTTACTATAATTTTCGTTTATCCAAAAACCTTATCAAAGAAAATCCACGAGTCCCTTGACATAAAGTAATATTAAAAATACTCGGCGAATATTTAATAATTCGGCTCGGGTCGGGGATAACATTTCTGGTCCTTTTTAATGTGGACCCTTTGTGGTAAGGGGACCCAAGGGCGCCGTACCTAAAGCCCCTCTAACGCCAGAGTGAGACAGTGCGGCATGCGGCATTGAACAAATGCCGCATGCTGCATTCCTAGCTTCAAAAATTTCTACTCTAGATAAAACGTAAGCCTACAATTTTATTATGTTGAAATATTTTAAGGTATCGTTTAGTATTGATAGTCCTCGATATGAACTGCAGTGGAAACAGCTCTACAGTGACTTTAGAAGTAGTTTTCCCAGTACACTTTCGAGTGGTTATTTGTCATAATCTTGAGTATAAATCCTACTCTAATATTATAAATGCGAAAGTTTGTGACGATGTGACGATGTGAATGAGTGAGTGTGTATGTTTGTTATTTCTTAACGCTAAAACCACTGGATGGATTTGGACGAAATTTGGAACGAAGATAGCTGGTCCCCTAGATTAAAACATAGGCTACTTTCTATCCCGGAAAATAGCATAGTTTCTGGGGGATAGCCATAAACATGTCAACTGCTAATTCTACGAAGACGAAGTCGCGGACGGAAGCTAGTGATTGATATTTTCTAGAAGTTTGGATAGAATATCGGGTATGCGTGGAAGAATTTAACGACCAGCTCATATTATTTAAAATTTTAATACGATAATGTTGTAAGATCACGTGCAGTAACAATTTTGAATACAGTCCTCTGGCATATCAATCTCCCTTCCTAGATTTTCCTCTGTTAGCGCTGTCTCCGCGTGTGGTTATCAATACAAAACAAACTGAATGATGTGAGCTGAAAATTTTCTTTTACAAATGGTAATCATGCAGGGCTGGTGGTTTTTCAGTGAAACCGAAGCAAAAGCGTAACGAACCGACCAATCACATTATCATTTTACGAGATGAGAGGGGAGGGATGCGGATTTTTAACTAATGTGATTCAAGATTCTGCTTGTTCAAGCAGTTGTTATCTACTAAACAAAACAGCTATCGCCATATTGAAAACTATTAACTATAATATAATAATATAATGTTTAAATATTTCTCAGTTCAGGGTATATAATATTTTTCCCATTGTTATCTTTAGGCATAAGTTTGTTATTTGTGACATATTGTGTAAAATAAATAAATATTATTACTATTTACTACTTACTATTTTGTCCATGCCGTATATATGGGATAATTTAGTAAATGTCTCAAAGATATCACAAAACTCATCCAGACTATTTCAGCAGGTGGGTTAGTTTGACAGAACATCCCTACAAGATTATTACTATAAAATTTTGATTCAAAATTTAGTAGTGTCCGACCGAAAAACAATTTTTAGCCGAAACCGAAACAGAATAATTCGGTTTTTTTCTGATTTCGGTCGAAACCGAAACCGAAATTTTTGAAGACGTATCATATCAAACGAAACATTCAAAATTACTGTAAAAATCGTAAGGAAAAGGTCGCAAGGATTTCTTATATGAGAATAGTTGCTTTTTTTGTTAAACAAAAAAAAAAACTGCATGCATACTACTGTCGCTGGTCCCAGCTGGGCCGGCCGCCGATGCATTACCTATACCTATCCGTCCGAGCGTGCCCGAATTAAGCCGAGCGCTCCCGATGCGAGAGCCGCGAGAGGCCGCGAAGTAATTTTGGTCCGGCCGAAACCGAAACCGAAACCGAAACTTCGGTCGCACATTAAAATTTAGTCCCGCCTTTGATGCGTTTCACTTTGAACACCGATAAACAAACGTAGGTATGGCAAGCTTGGTCGATCACGGCCATGAAACCTGTCAAAAAGTTACAGGGCTATTAATTCAAAATAACTAAACAACTTGCTGAAATAACCCGGAAAATTTTTAAACACCTATGTGGTATCTCGCCGTATTCAATTATACTCATCAGTAGTAATTTGACGTACAAAATCGCCTATTTGCAATGTGAGAGCCAAATTATTGCCGGTGAGTATATTTTGTGGCACAGTGTACAGGGGCTTTAAACAAGGCCTGTACGTATGTACTTAGGCGTTTAAGGCAGGTGCCCATTCAGTTTGTGGATTAAGCCACGGACCGTAGAATTTCGGCTGAAATTATTTTCAGATAGTGGTCGAGGGGACTGTTAATTTTTAGGAGTCCGCCGACATAATATTAATCTGCGTTCTACGCCCTTGTGAATTCAGATTATGTTAATGATTGAATTGACAATGTTTGTTGACGATTTATTACTTGTAGTATGACAATAATTGTAACTTTAAGTATCTATTCCTTCCATGCCGGTCTGGGCGCAAAGAAAAAACATAGAATGTGCCAGTTGCTTCTCTTCCCGCGCAGATAAAAGCCCATCGAAGGAATTTGCGAAAGTCTTGTGACCTTGTCATAGACGGTGCGGCTAGCAACCCATCGCTATTTTGATTCCCATTTCCATCTAAGTATACGCCCACAATCATGCTAAACGTGGCCTTTAGGTCTTGTTACCTTGAGCTCAGTCTACTCCATAAGGGATAAAGACGTCATTTGTGTATGTATGTGCTTATGTTTGGGCGTCAGATCTTGTGTAACGTCTGGTTGGGTTGCCGCCGCAATTTTATTCGCTAGTTCTGCCGTAGGGCCGCAGCCGTTTTGGAGAGGTCAGCCCGGCTTGCACGAGAGAGCGCGAGGTAGCCTACCCTACTTTAGAATGAACAGTAAGAAAAAAACGGGCTATCTATCTCGCGCGCAAAGTGACTCTTGCGCTCTCGTGCTATACATGCAGGTGTGATTTAATATAAAGGTACTTATTCTGTCTTAATGGTTAACGATGGCACCACATTTATCTCAAGAATCAATGCTCTGGTGTTCATAGTGATATAACCATCATCAGATCGACTGTTTAGTAAAACCCTTATTTGTTACCTACTTTTATATTAAATAGGTACAAATTAGTGTAATTTAAAAGTTATTTTAATTTCGTAAATGAAAAATTATTACGATCATCAAATTTAATGACTGTTTTTTGTTACAGGTACTTGGACCCAATTCAATGTAACGTAACGCCCAGATGACATAATTGTAGTCCCACTGATGGGTTTCAGGCCTCTACACAGATTGAGACGACTTTGTGCTTGCTACCACGCGGGTTAGTGTCATTAATCAAATGTTAAAACAGTCAAAAACAAAAACAATTTTCAGTGACGTTTAGATTTTTTTTCTGACCTATATTCTAAACTTTATCAGTAACATTAAAAGAAGCATCATTCCATCATCATACCAAACAAATTTTGATTCTGACACACTGTGGAACCCTCTCACAGCAAATGTCATAGTGACGGTACATTGAACTGACTAGGAAAATCATGTGACGTCAGGAATAAAATGGTTTGACTATAAGGTACTTCCAATAAGAGTTTTCAATGATTCACGGTCGAAGTATCGAGAGCTCAATAAAGTAAATCGCGGTTCATATCCCTATAATATTTCGAATATAGGTCCTTCCCTACCCAGGCACAAAAAGGTTAGAAAAACAAGTTGGAAAACCTTAAAAACCGTACCGAAGAAGCTAATAACGAAAGTAAATTAAAATAAACCGACGTACACGCGCAGAAATAATCTTCAAAAGAGAAACTTTTAAAGAGATGAATAAGATAAAACGCTAGGTAATTCAGCGAGGCGATTAGATTCCCTTCATTTAATTAAAAAGAAGTTAAACGAACCGGCCCTTGCGGATGGCGGATCGATTTGAAACTTTGACGAGCTCTCAACTCAACAATAAAAAATAAATTGAGATACTTGCACAAAGTGATTTGGAAGTTTATTTTGTTTGGGAAGAATGTGCTTGCCGCATCGAGTTTGAGATTTTTTAACGAACTAGGCAACGGCTTGTTTTTAAAATCCCAACGCAAAGTTTGACGTCTGTTTGTGGCATTGTAGCTCTTAAACGCACGGACCGATTGCATTGCAGTTTTTACTATTCGAAAGCCAGTTTCCTTGCGGTGATTCTTAGCTATGTTTGGTAAAAATCGGTCCAGTAGTTTGAAGAATATCGGTTCTTTTCCAAAAAGATGTAACGCATTTCTGGCATAAAATTGATTCGTGGGGTGTTCTTAAATTTTAAATTTTATTTTTGACTTGTACAGTGTCCATATTGTATAACATCGCTAACTCTTTATTGAACAACAAAACATCACATAATAACAATCAAAACAGAAAGATAGGTATACAGAAATAATAAGTTAACAATAGGCAATTTATTTATTTATTTACATACATACATACATACATATCGTCACGCCTCTTTCCCACAGGGGTAGGCAGAGACTACTTTGTTCCACTTGCTACGATGATGAGTTTATTTATTTATTTATTTATTTATAAGCCTTTTTATTCCGAATTCGCTATAATTTCAGTAAGTACATGTTGTTGTTATTGTCGTTTATTTATTAAATTGTCGCGTAATTCGGCGTGCCTTATGGCATAGGCCTTCTCCGTGTATTGGAGGGTTTGGGCTATAGTTCCCACGCGCGCCCAGTGCGGATTGGGAACTTAACACACACCATTGAATTTCTTCGCAGATGTGTGCAGGTTTCCTCACGATGTTTTCCTTCACCGAAAAGCTCATGGCAAATTACAAATGTAATTTTCGCACATAAATTCCGAAAAACTCAGAGGCCCGGGATTTGAACCCACGACGCTCTGCTTGAGAGGCCACAGGCCAAACCACTAGGCTACCACGGCTAACAATAGGCAATAGGTATTGTTATAACATTGGTCATTATTTATTATTACTTACATTCTCTTACATTCATCATAGGTATGCCTATAAAAGAGTAATATGACTGACGGACAACGCACAGCCTTAAAAGGGTGCATCCGTGCTGAGCTCGCAACGTCGCATTTTTGGTGATTTTTTGCGATTATTTCACAGAAATTGAATGAAAGTATCAATATACGACGACGCGGTTGACCTAGTTGGTAGTGACCCTGCCTGCGAAGCAAGCGTCCTGGGTTCGAATCCTGGTAAGGGCATATATTTGTGTGATGAGCACGAATATTTGTTCCTGAGTTATGGATGTTTCTATTTATATAAGTATGTATTTCCCTATATAAGTATGTATATCGTTGTCTAGTACCCATAACACAAGCCTTACTTGCGCTTACTTTGGGACTAGGTCAATTTGTGTGAATTGTTCCCAAATATTTATTTATTTATTTAAAAATCTGTAAATATATGTAGTGCACTTCGTTTTTAGTGTATTAATGTGTCCAATGCAATGATTAATGGTGATGGACTTTTATTTTCGTATTAAAGCGATAAAATACTATATCTCGTTTAATAAGAAAATAAAAGTCAATCACGATAAATTATTGCATTAGACACATTAATACCCTAAAAACGAAGTACACTACAGACGGATATTTGATAATTTCATTCAATTTCTGTGAAATAATCGCAAAAAATCACCAAAAATGCGACGTTGCGAGCTCAGCATGGATGCACCCTCTTAACCACTAAAGCTCTGTACTTAAAGTTTTGTGACTAAAAGGAAGACATAAAAATAAGTATTCTTTGAAAATCATAAAGGCCCACTTAGAAGGGATTTTTCGGAATTCCCACGGGTTATAATATTCGTGGATGTCGCGGATTTCGGAACACAGCAGCGGAAGCACTGCTACCTGGCGGGATTGACGAGTAATAGTGGTACCGACTGACCTTGTACGAGATTCTTTCACCCTTCCCTATGTTATCAAAATCAAAGACAACTTAAACATCAAAAACTGAAACTAACATTCGTAGCTCCAGCAAATCTCGCAAAAATTTCAAACCTCTTCTGAAATCGTTAAAAATCGAATCCATAAAAATGATCCATCGCCTCAAAACCGCATTCAAACCCGGACAGTTTTATGCAATGATAAATGGACCCGATAAAGGAGAGACTTGTGATCGATAGCACAATGACTCGGTCTCAATCGAGATATCCGAGATCTGGTGAGACCGCGCGAGATATCGAGATGCCCTTTGTGCTCGCGAGAACTCGTTAGAGCGGGCTTTATTGCGTACAATCTTATTCGGACTTTTTTTGTGAGGTTTTGATTGACAGTAAGCCGGCACGCGGTTCACTACATATGTATGGCGATAGAGGAAACAGGCAAATAGAGGGGCATTAAGGCTATACAGTTATGGCAACTCATCTGTTTATTTGCACTAATTTTGTAATGGTGCAAGATATCCCATTTCAGGGATAAATTTGCCTTTGTTCTGTATGTTGTTGTGTTATTTACATTTTTTTAATGTGTAGCTAGCTTCTGCCCGCGACTTCGTCTGCGTTAAATTATACATAATAAATAATCTTCGTCTTGAATCACTCTCTATTTAAAAAAAACCGTATAAAAGGCCATTTTTGATCTATGATTTGTCAAGGTTGCGAACTAACGCGTCTAATCCATCTATCAGCAGCTCAACAATTAACAGACTGCTAGCAAGCGTTTATAAATCATACTTCTTAACAACCGTCCAATAAACTTAATCAGTCTGTTAACTAACAGACCGATCAAACCTCAATTAAGGATTTTTTGTAAATAAGGCTGTAGAGGTTATGGACCCAGCACTCTTCCACTCTAAGGGTGTTTGCTCTATGTTGGCGGCTAACAAGCTATCTGCGCGGCTTTGGGAATCAAAGACGTCATCGTGTCACATACTTTATTCCAATCTGGTGCTTCGACGTGCGAGACACTTTGCTCGCTTCTGTTTTAAGCTCGGTAGAGAAGTTCTGTAAATAATTCTCGAGGTATCTACTTCATCATAACGATTATATATATGTACATAACCAGATATTGAACACTAAACTTGAGACTTTTAGGTTTCTGCTAATTTTGCTAGACGTTGTAATATTTTCTAAGAGCATCTTAAATCATTTTACTTTTACTCCAAAATCGAGAGCAATCGTGTTTGAAGTTGTTATTTCTTGCTCAGAATAAAGTATTTCTCTGACTTATTGGTTTTCTGGAAGAGATCGCTACTAAGCGATAAGACCGCCTATTGGTTACTTTGTTCTTTGTTTCTGTATTGTTTTGTACTGATTTGTGGTGCTCAATAAAGAGTATTTTGTAGGTATTGTATTTTATTTTTTTTATTCAAGCGACATCCTTAATTTACAATATTCGTGTTGAAATATCTAAACAAGTACACTTTGTCCACGTAGAATTAAATTAGTACCTATAGCAAATGTTCATCAGGGATAATTTAGGAATCTAATAGTGAAAGAATTTTTCAAATCCTTCCAGTAGTTTCAAATCAAATGAACAATAAAATCAGTCCTCTTTATAATAATAAGACATTGTAACTAACAAACTATTGATTTTTTACCTGCAATATCTGAATAATATTATTATTATTATGTTAATGTAGATAAAGGTTAATGAACTCAAAGATTTCTATTCAATGTCTTCTAAACACTTTCAGAGAGGATTGTGTTTAACACTTTCATCAAAATGTCGTCCACTTGGCTTGAGATGAATGAGAACCACTTTTCAGACTAGACTCCATCTTTGTTGAAAACCAAAATTTTACTAGGGTGGGATAGAATGCTTGGAATCGGTTTCGGTTAGAAATCGGCTGAAACTTTGGTTTGGCCGAATATTTAAGTACCTATTTATAGATGGTTGACGATTGGTAACAATAATTCGATACCCTAGTTACATTAGTACGAACTAATTACAGTTTTACATTATTATGTGCTTAAAACCTAACGATATTGCCAAAATGAATAACTTTACTGCTATCTCCGCGATATAATATTATAAGTCAGGTCATGGTGATTTTTGGGGATTTTGGGGATACCTAAATAATACAAGTTTTATGTTTTTTTTTTTATATTGTGTAACATTATAACTAAGGAACCTTTTGAAATTAAGACATGCATGTCCATTATTATTATTATTATTATTTTTATGAAATTTGTATTGAGGATGGTTTGAACATTAAAAACAAAAATAAATAGTTTTTATTCGAAAAAAATACATTATTACCCCAAATATTATTGTTTATATTTTATATTATACATTAGGTAATAATTTGTGTCCACGGGATAACAATAGGTATAATTCTGCGCGGACAAAGTCACGGTTCACATTGAAATTTCGATTCTGGTTACAGTTTTCGGCTAAAACTAAAACCGAGGCCGAAGATATGGTTTCGGCCTTCATCTTGTATGGTAGGACACTAACCAAAACCATCTCATTTTAATGTCTCAAAGGGCAGATTAGATTTTCTCGAAAACACTGGATTTGTGCTAGGCTCTGGGGCGAGGTAATTCAATCCATTAGGTCTCAAGTTTATCCGTTCAGACAACGGATTTTATCTTCTTTATGTCGTAAAGCTATTCAAATCAGAGAAGATTTTGTTCAATTTCGTTTTGATTTATTTGCTGCTTATTTTTTCGACGTGTTGTAAGTTGAGTTGTACATGCTTGGAGATTATGTCGTTATATTTGCAGCCAGTTATCTCTACATGTCATAAAATATAGTCTTCTGCGTCTGACTATCTGTTTACAATAAAGTCAAAAACTACCGAACGGATAATCATGCAGTTTTCATCAAAATTCGCTTCACATTCACAGAATTTAGGTACAATGAGCCCTACTCTTTTGTTATTACGAACACTCGTCGTCTAATGCCGGGTACTCATCTTTCAGCTGCTATAACTATTGCACGTAACAGTAACCAAAAACCAGAAGATGGCTCGCGAGCTTGCTCTGGTTAGAGCTCCTAGAGGAGTAGGTACTGTAAAAAGGTGAATTTATTATGTACAAAAATTGGTATATACAAACCAATTAACTGAGAAAGAAAGAAAGAAGAAAGAAAAAGGTTTATTTAGTGCAATGGTGCAATAAAACAAAAACTGTACAAAAAAATAACAATGAAAACACACACCAAAAAGGTTGCCGCTCAGCATGTGTCAGACCTATGTCTGACGCTGGTTTTCAGGGCAAGCAAAAAAAAAACAAAAACAAAAACAAAACAAACAAAAACTGCCAGGTAATGCTGATTTTGGAATTTAATATGAATCAAAAGAAACAAGTGTTTCTTTGGGGCATTACCTGACCAGCCGCCTGTGAGCGCTGCCATCTGATATACATATTGTAAAGTCTTAAGTTTTTTAAAAGAAATATAATAATCATAAAATATAATCAGTTTTTAATAAACAAATACACAGCGCAAGGTACTCGTCTCGCTAAAATCCAGCAAGTGTAGCTACAGTTTGAGTTGTGGTAGAGCTGGCTACAACCTCGCTACACCCTTACAGTACCCAGCTCAAGTAGAGCTCAATAACTCATCTTTTCGCTCTAGTCGGTTAAAAATCTGACACAAAGACAGGCTCATTTCTCAACACCGTCTCAGAACAAATGGTCACGTAGCTAACAAATGGTCACGCGATCCTGGATTCGATTTAGATTGCAATCATATTGCAGTTTACTTAGCATTTTTTCTCTCTCTCTCACTCCAAACTCCTTAGGATGGCCTTGTCTAGGTTGATTTTGATCTGATTGTTCATCGTCGACTTACGCTGAACGTTTGTAAAAAAACATCCGTATTTTTTTCATTCATTAAGGTTAGTATAATTTCGTATAATTTCGTCTAAAAGCAGCTGGTCTAAAATTAGCAAGTGGTCTAAAAAGCGGCCGGTCTAAGTAGCAAGTGGTCTAAAAGCAGTTGGTTTAAGAGTTACCTACTTGTACTACTGTGGGCTTCCGACAGGCTTAAAAAAATAATATTTATGTGGGTTTGTTCGCACAATGGGCTCGCGCCTTGCACGTATGGATGTATGGTTGTTTCTTACTTTTTCACGCCAAGTCGGCTGAACAGATGGATGAAATTTGGCACAGAGATAGATTACAGTCTGAAATAATGTACCTTCTTTTTATCCCGGAGAATTGCGTAGTTCCCTTAGTACAACGATACCTAGACGAATTTGCAAACAAAATCGCGGCTAGCTATTAGGAATTCATAATTTTATAATCTGAGCGCGTGTACATAATGAGTCCCAGAAATGGAGAAATCAGATGTAATATTTGTTTGTGGATCCGCCCGAGGCCTATCGGATAGCGCGTGCACTGAAAAATGGATTGTTTTTGCTAAGACAGAGGAGGAGAGCGGACAAACCAACTTGAGGTCTACTGATCAAATCAAAATTTCATTTTAACTCTTAAGAATTATAAATTGAAATTTTGATTTGACCAGTAGAGACTATCGCAACATCGCCAAGACTTTGGTATAATTTAATGTAGTTACTTAACTTGGAACCTTATGAATCCCAAAAATAGTTTGCAAAATAAATTTAAAAAAGGCTAGACGAAGTCATTTTTACCCACAACAAAAATAATCTATTGATACTACTACTACTATTGATATATTAATGACAGTGTACTAATATAATTATTCATAATATCGATGATATTATTGATACCTAGGTACTAGGTACTGAAATAAAAGTAACAATCGATTGTTCAAAACTATCGATAGTTTATTCGACGTCAAGGATCACTACAATCGACAGACAGTGTTGTAGTCTCCCAAAAATATATATAATAATAATAATAATAATAAATGTTTATTTCAGGTAGTCACCCATAGAAATTACAGTTACAAAATTAGAAATTTACAATATATTGAGATTATTTAAAATTGATATTTTATAATACATTACATTAATAATCAAGTACATTTTTTTTTTTTTTAATTCATGCAATACATTTTATTGCCAGCATACTAAGGGCCATACATGATGTGTTTGCATGCATCACATATCTCCCTCAGTATGCTATTGTCAGTGTTTTTTAATATCGTCAGAAATGACGCATGCCTTTTATGCATAATCGCATAAAAGTCATCCACTCCGTTCTCGGCGAACATGCCCGATGCACTACACCGCCAGGGCAGCTGCAGCATGCCGCGGAAGGCGTTGTTGTACTGCACTCGCAGCGCATGGTATGCGCGCCGCGAGTAGCTACCCCACAGCTGACTGGTGTAGAACGCCTGGCAGTGCGCCACGAACAGAGTGATCTTTACTTGGTTCGAGCAGCGAGCAAAGCGGCGCGCCAACATATTGCCCTTCATGGCTACAGATCTGCGTTGCCTATCTATGTCGTCATCGTCACGCAGCTTGTCATTCAAAACATGACCTAAATATTTAAACTCTTGACTTATGTTAATCGGTATGTTATACAACTTAACAGCAGGGACATGATCAGGACCTTTCCCGTATCTAAACATTCCCGTATATATACTATCGATAAAGACAATACTTTGCTCAAACTGTCAATATCTAGCGATACACTATCGAGAGTAGCCTCTAACACTTTTGAAATAAATTGCCATTTATCTATTTAAATGTATACACGCTTTATTTTATTTAATATTTGATCAAACTTGCGTTTCTCAATGTGATCATAATTACTATTTCAACTTTATTAGTTAACGTATAAAATGAGTTTTTTTCCCGTATTCTGTTTCGGCTAAAAAATTAAATAATGTTATTACAAAATACGGTGGGCCTCAAGTAATTTAGCGCGGAGCTTTTCGTTAAATTTTCTTTGCTTCGCGGAATAAGTATATAGGGTGGAAAACGTTTACAAGGATTTTCACTTTGGACAATTATCGTAAAATTGTATCTAGACTGATGGCTTGGAGGCTTAAAAGTTTTTGAGTGATTGCGAACTAAGATTACAACTGGAGTGCGAGTTGGACTTGCGCACCGAGGGCTCCGTACAAATCGCGAAGTTAACATAAAATCCAGTGTTAGCAGAGCTCTGCTCCTACGCAAAATGTATGCTGTGTGAGGTCATTTTAGACTAAAAATATTGTGTTTTTAGTATTTGTTTAGAGGCAACAGAATTACATCATCTGTGAAAATTTCAACTGTCTATGGCGGCTCATGCGATACAGCCTGGTGATAAACAGACGGACGGACAGTGAAGTCTTAGTAATAGGATCCTGTTTTTACCTTTTGGGCACGGAAACCTAAATATGGCATATATAAGCGATTAAGATGTTCGGTGGGTTCCGGACAGTCCAAGTGGTCTAATTGGTAGGACGCTTGGCGTACAACCTAGAAGTTCAAATCCCGTCCACCATGAAAAATTCCTATTGATCCTCGCAGATAAACAAGTTAACCAACCAGCAGCAGCCAAGAAGAAAGAAATTTTCTTCCCAGATAACTGGTTTTTTAACGGGAAAGATTTGTTCCCCGTACATAACTAGGTAAAATAAATACTATTTCTAAATTAAAACAAACATGTTCGCGGCTTAAGGGTGGCCCGAGGGCCACCCCCGCCGCATCTAAGCCTAAATTAATCGAAATTAATCATCCTACATTGGTTTTACCATTGCCGGTTACGCAGGTAACCTAGATTATCGTGCAGGAAAAATATTTCCCGTTAAAAAACCAGTTATCTGGGAAGAAAATTTCTTCCTTCGTGGCTGCTGGTTAGCTAACTTAGTTATCTGCGAGGATGATAAGGAAAAATTGTCGCTTTTATAATAAAACTTCAGCATATTTCCGTATTCTGTATTCGTCCATGTTCTTTGCTTATAACCAGAGAGCGGAATTTTCATGGCAAAAATCAAACGTCAAAAATTATAAGTAATACTGTTCGTTCATAACTTAACCCGGGATTAAAGCGTAGCCATTTAAATATCGGAAAAATTAGCATCCCAATAACTCCTAACCTTTTACACGGCGTCGCCGGAATACTGATGCTTTGTCGCGCTCGATATAGCCGTGATTGAGTTACGAGAACTTTCCGAATCGGTAGAATTATGTGATCAAACAGTCGAATATTTATTGGAAACTATAAGAATACTAGCTCCTGCCCGCGACTTCGTCTGCGTAGAATTAGCAATTGACATGTTTATGGCTATCCCACGGGAACTATGCTTTTTCCGGGATAAAAAGTAGCCTATGTTTTAATCTAGGGTACCAGCTATCTTCGTTCCAAATTTTATCCAAATCCGTCGAGTCGTTTTAGCGTGAAGAAGGAACAAACATACACACTCACTCACATCGTCACAAACTTTCGCATTTATAATATTAGCAGGATTTTCAGTGTAAACAAGATCGCGGGTGAAAATAGTAAGAAACATGTTATAGGCGGGGAGTGTGAATGTGGATGAAGCGAAAGAGGTATGTCAAAATCGTAGTAAGTAAGTGGAACAAAGTAGTCTCTGCCTACCCTTATGTATGTTATGTAATGTTATAGGCTAGCAACTCATACTTTTGATTTCCTTTTCCTGCTATACGCCTATGAAATTTCTACTTCCTGACCAGAGGATGACGTAACATTGTGTCCACTCGGGCGGTAATAAAGAAAGCCTCAGGTCGCGTGTTTATCGCCCTCGCCTTTGGTTCGTTTGACATGTTCCTGCGATCTGAGTCAATATTTATTTCACCAGCTTTATGGTGTAATATACTATTGTTACAGCGGCCTAGAATACAAACTCTGCGAAAAATTCAAGTTGATAAAGTTCTGTTGACGGTTTTGGGCACGGATTCGAAACGCCAGTCGCTTTTCAACTGACTCCCTGATTTCCAAACAGCCAAATAACTTGAATTTCCAAAGTTAAATAATAACAAGGAGCCGGATGCAAAAGTTTACCTGGACAGAGTAAATTTGGACCGGTCAAGTTCCCGGTCTACCGTCAGTTTAACTATTCAGTTGCCGCTAATTGGATATGTTTGTTCAACGAATTGATCTTTGACAGAGGGCTGACCCGACGATGGGATGATGTGATTTATGTACTACTAGCTGTTGCCAGCGACTTCGTCTGCAAAGAATTCGTTTATCGTTATCCCGCGGGAACTACGCAATTTTCCGGGATAAAAAGTAGCCTATGTGCTATTCCAGACTTTTCTCTATCTGTGTGCCAAATTTCATCCAGATCCGTTGGGCCGTTCTGGCGTGATTGAGTAACAAACAAACATCCATCCATCCATACTTTCGCATTTATAATATTAGTTAGATAATTATCCTTTTCTCAAACATGCAATGAAATATTGATGTTATGTTCCTAGGCTGCAAAGTGTCTCGTTTCAGATGCGAATTGAGGAAAGATCTATACACCCTTTATGCCACAAACAATAAAGTAGGTAACAAGGTATTTGATTTGTACTCACTCATTTAGAAATAGAATTTCAAAAGCGTTGGGTGAATTTATAAATGTTTATTTTGCGTACGCAAAATTTTATCACATAATAAACTTCGAAACTTGCGTGGTGAAAAAAAGGACAACACGAAACCAGCGAAATCTATTTGAATCAGTTAAGTCAAATGCGAAACAAAAACGAATCGCAACGTATTCGCTAACAATTCGGTTGTAACCGATTTCCGTATTATTTTTGTTAACAAAACCGGCCATGCGCGTCGTGGGCCGCGAGTATAGAGTTCCGTACTTTACCGATGCAATCATTATGTGGCAATAATTTTGCTGACGTGAATAAGCATACCCATGCCAAATATATAGTCTGTGAGCTCTAAGAATGCCATTCGCATTTATCTTTTGTTTCGCTCACTCTTATGGATATGATACTTGAATCGGCCGGTGGTACACGAAACCCGAATGACATTCTAAAAGATCACGGACTGTACCGCTTTTTAAAACAAGAAGTCTCTGAATTAAGCCACGGACAAAGGCAACTGACACTGGACAGATGGTTCCAATTACGCCAATTTGGCTACGGACTCCTAAAAACAACAGGGAGTTAGAGGCAATAAAGCGGTATGCGAAATCAATTTTAATAACGCTCGACAATTTCGCGTGGAAATTGCAACGTATTCATTTCGCGCGTCTATTTCGGTCGGCAAAATTCGTTTCGTATCGGCCGTGTTGAGGTATAATTTATAGGCTGCAGCGAATTGTTAGGCGAATTTTGTAGAGATTTCAAAAAGCGGTGGGCCGTTGTTCGTGGACATGGCATGTGAATTTACAACATTTTGAAACATGCAGCTTATAAAATTGAATGAGATTTTTCCTGAGCTTTCCTGTATTCCTTTTCCGATGAATGTAATAAAATTGTTTTGGAAACATAAATCATTTTGGAAGTTATTTTATACTAGATGTTTTTTCAAGTCTGTAATTTTTTTCGAATTGCGTGTTTGTTTGTTTAGAAAATAAGGTAAGATAAGTAAATTTGAGCAAATGTCAAAAACCGTCAGGTATATCTATCAAGTAAATAAAGCAATATTAAATAAGGAGTTTTATTAATAACATAATTATACCCACGACAAATTTATACATACAAACAAAATATTTTTTTCAAAAAAAATGTTTAAGAGCAACCAATATAAATTTACATGAAATTACAGCTTTAACGAGTAGTACCTACAACGGACTAAGTTCAGTGTACAAACATTTATATAACTAAAAATTTCCTTCAAATAATAGAAAGTAATAAACACAAATACGTTATGCCACTATTTCACTGAATTAAGATAACAAACATGCCCACCCAGTTTTTTTATAAAATCGCTACCGCTGCCGCTTATGACTTACGCAACACATCCAAGGGCCGGCCGGCACCCCGTCTGAATGTACAAATGGACATAAATTATGCTCGTTCATTACAAACGTACGAAAAACTGCGCCTTTGACAACATAATGTAATTGCCTGCTAACTACTGTCACTGCCAGAGTAATTCAGACTTTATGCCTTTGCGTTTGGCACCGTATTCGGTTGAAATAAAAACGAGGGTAGACTGAATTAGATGCTAATTGCTCTGACGTTGCAATTGTGTTCGCTTTGAGTTTCGGAGGGAAGTTACGCTTTCGTACTTTGTGATCTGAAGTTTTTTTTGTAATTAACAGAGTATGAATATTTATGACGATTATTTTGCTCGTTTTGTTGATCGTGGATTATTACGGAAGTTTTTCAATAATAAGGAAATGATGAGGTATTTACTTAAAGAAACTGTGCAGGCGCATTATAGTTTAATACGTGCACGGTTGTAATAAAATTATCATGGCCATTTCTGTCTCAGACATTATAAGACGGAATAGAGAGAAATAGTGAATGCTATCAATCGTGTTTGATAACCAATGATAAATAATTATGCCCGAATTTTTAATCTCGAATAAGTGTGACGAATGTTTTTTGTTCATATTTTGGCCATTACGGGTGTAAATTTAAAATTAAGTTAGGTACATAAATTTTATTTTAGCTTTCCAAATTATGTTTTGGTTACACATTTACATAAACAACCTTTAAATGAGCAATTCTTTTGTAACAGTCACATCACTAATAATAGTTAAGGGTAGTTTAAGGATAGTCCCAGTTGGTGGGGGAACCGTATAAAACGGCCGGCATCCGCCTCTAAACGACATTCCATCACTGACACTAGAGTTAGGGGAACCTATGCCCAAATACTGTGAGATCTTCATAATTATAACTAATTGTATTGTTACCAACGCAATTCTCACTGATTATAATTCCAAGTTTATTTAACTTGTTGTTTCATTTTGAAATCATAAGAGCCTATGGAGGACTGCCCTTACATATCAGAATAGGGATCGAAGACCAATTACGGCCCACAAAACGTAAGTAACGGTGTTTTTTTTTTTCTATCATTCTTTGTAATTTTTAATTAATTTCGCATAAAGCTAGCCTTACCCACTTTATATCATTTTCCTAATTTAAACTTTAACCGTTAAGTTTGTGTGAATTTCAAATGCTTTCCCCTCTTTTACGTAATTAACATCCACTAATGAGAATAAAACATGCGGACATAAATGACACAATACACTTTACATACACGCATTTCACACCCATGCTCTCCGGAGTCACAGGCACCCCTTGTGGGCACTTTACATACGACACCTAACAGACGCGCATTTCACACCCATGCTCTCCGGAGTCACAGGCACCCCTTGTGGGCACTTTACATACATCACCTAACAGACTCGCATTTCACACCCATGCTCTCCGGAGTCACAGGCACCCCTTGTGGGCACTTTATATAGAACACCAAACAGTCGCGCATTTCACACCCATGCTCTCCGGAGTCACAGGCACCCCTTGTGGGCACTTTACATAGAACACCTATAACAGACGCGCATTTCACACCCATGCTCTCCGGAGTCACAGGCACCCCTTGTGGGCACTTTACACAGAACACCAGATCTCATACAATTATTTCTGTAATACTGAATGCCGCTGGTTATACTTTTATTATTTAGCAGAAAAATATCTGTTAAATATTTTCCCTACTTTTAATTTATCATCTTTCCAGTAAACTTAGGTTATTGTTAATTGTCCAGTTATGACATTAAGGGTCGATTTTTCAATCGTCAGATGGGACCTATTGATGAACAACTCTATGGGTATCTGTCAGTTATGTGCTTATCTGCGGGTTGAAAAATTGGCCCTAAGTCATCTATTATATGTAAATTTTATTTATCGATTTCATGTGCACATTCGCATATTTGTGTGTTATTGAATAAGTTAATGTTAGGCTGAAATGGTTTTTGCAGTTTTTTTTTTTTTACTTAAATATCCTATTTAAAACTTCGTATTAATGCAAAGGTGCACCTGATTATTTTTGCCGTGTGTACATTCAGAGAAAGAGGACCCAACTAATTATAATAGATTACGAATGTGTCTTTGTGATGCGATTAATTCAGATTACCTTCTTACATGGAGTTAAATGCCTCAGAAAATAAAGGCACTTAAATGTAAATGTGTTTGACAGGTATTTAAATGTTTTACATAATATGATTGCAGTTATTTCCATAAAGTTAAGTTAAATAATCATTGAGACAAACCTGTGCACTGTGCAGTCACTGACTTATCTTCTGATTATTATAACTGACGACTGATGCAGGCTTTTTAAGTCCTGTTTCTTATTGAGTATTTATTCTGTCAGACTGACTTCATTCCACTCTAAAATGGATGGGTCCTTGTGCTTCGTGAATGAGTAACCTATTATTGTCTTAATTATGACACATACGTAATTAAGTTTCAGATTAAGAAAAACAAATATGGATATCGACGACAATGATGAACCTCAAGAGGACCAAGTACATTCCAAGAGCCCTTTGCTGCAGTGCAGTACAGCTGTTAGTACAAGAGGTCGACAGAGTCGCGTATCCGAAAGGATTTTGACGACGCCACGACGGAGTCGCGAGCGAGGCCGCTCAGGCAGTCGTGAACCTAGCCGTGTACGCAACCACAGGCGAAGGTCGGCAAGAAGTCGCTCGCGAAGCCATAGTAGCCGTAAAATACAAGAAGAACTCGAACTTGAAAGACAGAGGCTGAGAGTGATTGAGAGTCAACTGAAGAGGGAACGCGAGCGTCAAGACCTTAAGGAACGTGAGCGTCTTAGAGAATTTGAGCTCCGTGGACGGAGACTGAGCCCAGGAAGGGACCACATCGAGACCGGGAGGTTCAGGTATGAGTCAACATCTTCATTTTTTGAGGAATTTATAAAAGCTGTTAAAAATCAGTCTAGTGAACGTGATAGTTTTCCCGCTGTCCTAAATAACGTCGTCCCAGAATTTGACCCCATGTGTAGGGAACAGCCAATCACAGTTTGGCTGAGTAAAGTAGACGAGTGCGCAGAAATATACAAATGGAGTGATAGGCAAACTATTCACTACGCCCTACCAAAGCTTACCGGCCACGCCAAGCTTTGGTATCAGGGTTTGCCATCACTCAAAAGGACATGGCCTGAGTGGAAGGAATTATTAGCGTTATCCTTCCCGGCAACCGAAAATTTTGCAGAACTGCTTAATGAGATGTTGAATAAAAGAGCACGATTCGGGGAATCTCTAGAGTTGTATTATTTTTCAAAGATTAACTTGTTGAATCGATGCAAAATTTTCGGTAGGGATGCTATTGACTGCATAGTTCATGGAGTAGATGACAGGGGGGTTAGAGTAGGTGCCCTAGCTGCCAATTTTGAGAAACCAGAACAAGTCTTACAGTTCTTCAAAACTATCAGAGTTCAGACCAAAGACCATACAGACCTAAGAAAAGATAAAAGACAGTTTAACAATCAGGCTACAAACCGACAAAGTAATAAGACTATTGATCTTACCAATCCTAATCCGTCCAAACCGCGTCAGAATTTAGATAACATTACCTGTTTCAACTGCAAGGAGAAAGGACATCCATGCTCTAAATGTCCGAAACCTATAATTAAATGCTCGTATTGTCATCTGATCGGTCATGCTATTACCGAATGTCCTAAGAAGAACTCAAAGCCGGAGTCCAAGGAGAAAAATGTTTTGAAGGTATCCTTAGATAAAGGCTTAGAGAATTGTATGCCGCTGGCAATGGAAGCTAAGAATACAATACAAGACCTGTCCGATGATGATTCTGGCTGTAAATACAAATTAGCGATTAAAATCAACGAAAAACCAATAACATGTCAAGTTGATTTGGGCAGCGAAGCCACTCTTATACGTAAGACCGATGCCCAAAGACTTGGTTTACAGTGGTTGATCGTTGATGGTCCCATTTTACGTGGCTTAGGTAATGTACCGTATATCCCACTAGGAAAAGCTCTGGTTACTATTGATGTTCAGGGTGTAGTAGAAAGGGGTGTTGATATTCTGGTCATAGACGACCATCTAATAAAAAGCCCAGTGCTCTTGGGTCACACATTTACGGAACGACCAAATGTACACATTTTAAAAACCGCGACAGAATTGAAATTTGAAAAAGTAAATGAATACGACGGAACTAAAATACCGTTGAGATTAGAAAACAATGTCACTATTGAGGTAAGTGAGATGAAAGCGGTTCGTGTCATCACGAATGAATTGATTACTGGAAATGTGTACGTTGGTGGTTCCGTAAGAGGATGTGTGGGTAACGAATATTATCTTCTACCCGGTGAATACGAAATTCATTCAGGTACTTGTTTATTATTAGTGCATAATTTAGGGACTAAATCCTTAACTCTCACAAAAGATTCGCTACTCACTCGAGCTAGATACTTAGGTATAGAAAAACTAGTTCTCAATGTGACATCCAACTATGATACAACTGAGAAAGTGATGACACCCATTCGCTGTGGTGAACGTCTGTCTTCAGTTGATAAACAACGGTTGACAGATCTTTTAGCAAAATACCAAGACTGTTTTTCAGCCGGAATGAATGATTTAGGATACACAACTGAAGCTGAAATGGTTATACAGTTGAAAGACTCCGACCCAGTTGTGTATAGGCCCTATAGGATGTCCCATTCAGAGCGCCAGATCGTGAAGAGTATGATCGACGAACTGATTGATGGTGGAATAGTCCGCGAGTCAGAGTCACCGTATGCTAGCCCAATCGTCTTAGTGAACAAGAAAACAGGTGGGAAGCGGCTTTGTGTCGATTATCGCGCGCTCAATAAAAAGACTAAACGAGACCATTACCCCCTCCCTCGAATCGAAGACCTGCTGGATCAACTGTCAGGGCAAGCTGTTTTTACAACACTTGACCTCGCATCAGGGTATCATCAAATACCTATTGCAGAAGAATCTAAGGAAAAAACTGCGTTTGTCACTCCCGATGGGCAATACGAATATAATAGAGTGCCCTTCGGACTAGCAAACGCACCAGCAGTGTTCCAAAGAGTTATGCATAAGGTACTCGCAAAATCAAAGTATGTAATTATCTACATGGATGATATCTTGATACCAGCAGCATCATTCGAGGAGGGCTTGACTCGTCTAGAAGAAGTACTGTGTTTATTACGACAAAGTGGTCTTACCTTGAAGATGCAAAAATGTAACTTCTTTCAAACTACTATCGAATTCTTAGGATTCGAGATCAGCAAAGACGGAATCAAACCAGGCTTGCAAAAGGTTCAAGCTGTGTCAAAATTTCCAACCCCAGCTAATCAACATGATGTTCGCAGGTTTCTGGGTCTCGCAAGTTTCTTCAGAAGGTTTGTCAGAGATTTTGCAGTAATAGCTCAACCACTGACAAATCTTTTGAGGAAGAATAGTACTTGGCAATGGGCAAGTACCGAAGACACTGCATTCGAAACCTTAAAACGCCATCTTACCGAAAGACCTGTCCTCGCTTTATATGATCACACTGCTGAAACTCAACTCCACACGGACGCGAGTAAGATGGGCTTAGCCGGTATGCTATTACAACGTTCTGGTCAAAATTCTTGGAAATGTGTAGCATATTATAGTAGACAAACCACTATTGACGAACAAAAGCTTCACTCCTTCGAACTTGAGACCCTTGCGGTGGTCAGCTCACTCAGTAAGTTCAGAATCTACCTGCTCGGTATTAAATTCACAATAGTCACAGATTGTAACGCCTTACGTTCAACATTTACCAAGCGAGATCTTGTCCCGCGCATATCGAGATGGTGGATACAATTTTTGGAATACGATTGTGAAATTGAATACCGAGCAGGAAACAGGATGTCACATGTTGACGCGTTGAGCAGGGGTCCCATATTTCAGGGAGAGGACGAACCACATACGTTGGACGTTCTTGCTGTCAACAGCGAGGATTGGATAGTGACTGTTCAATCTGCAGACTCCGAAACTAAATTAATTAAAGATATTTTAGAAGACCCTTCGACGACCAAAATTGCTAGTATTCACAAAGAGTATAAGTTAAAAAATGGCAAAGTTTTCCGTATTATTGACGAAAATACTTTACGTTGGGTTGTACCTAGGAGCGTTCGTTGGCAGCTACTTAAGGCTAATCATGACGATGTAGGTCATTTTGGCTTTGAAAAGACATTGCAACGTTTGCGCTCCTATTATTGGTTCCCCAAAATGCGCCGGTTTACAAAAAAATACGTATCAGCATGTTTGGAATGCGCTCACCACAAAATCCCATCTGGAGCAAAAGAGGGTGAGCTTCACCCCATACCTAAGGTAGAGATTCCGTTTCATACCTTACATGCTGATCACTTGGGGCCATTCGTCCGTAGTAAGCGTAAAAATACATACTTGCTGGTGATCGTAGACTCCTTTACAAAATATGTCAACTTGACACCTGTCCGTAGCACGAAAACGAAAGCGACTATTAAAGTTTTCAAAAACTTTTTCAGTTATTTTGGTACCCCTACTCGACTAATTACTGATAGAGGTACGAGTTTCACAGCTAAGAAATTCAAAAGCTTTATACAAACTGTAGGCATTAAACATGTTTTGAATTCAGTCGCTACGCCTCGCGCTAATGGCCAGGTCGAGCGTTATAATCGCACCATCCTCTCTGCCCTCAGCACTATGACACATGGGAAGAGCCCTGACAAGTGGGACGATTATGTTCAGGATGTACAGATAGGTATCAACTCTTCTGTACATGATGTGACAAAGAAAACTCCTACTGAATTATTATTTGGTAGAAAAATTACTAACCCATCACAAGGTGCTATGAATGATGTTATAGAGGATATGGGAGGTGGCGTAATAGAGAATAGCTTAGAGGAGATCCGGAATGAGGCCAAGAATTTAATTGTCGAAAACCAGAAACGAAACAAAGAGAGATTTGATAAGCGTAGGAAAAAGAGCACACAATACAAAGAAGGAGACCTAGTTAGGGTAATTAGGGCTATAGTCGGAAGTACAGGACAGTCCAAGAAACTCGAACCCAAATGTCAAGGGCCTTACCGAATCAAAAGTATCTTGCCAAATGATAGATTCGTAATAGTGGACACACCTTTAACAAAGAAAAATAGGCAGTACGAGGGAATTGTATCCATCGACAAAATATTTCCATGGTTAAGTTTCGATAATGACCCTACTGGTGATACATCCAGTGAAGGCGAGTCCTCTGATGTATAGGTAGTTATAGTACTTTCAATAGTAGGTAACATTAATTGGGACCGTTAAAATACCACGTTCACATTAGAATACTCAATCTCCTCATAAAACTAATTAATTTACTACTCGAGATGTTGATTACATACCTAAAAATACTTAAATGGAGCATGATTTCTAAAATCATGACTAGATTGAGCATGATTAGCCATGATCATGACTGAACATGATACTTATAGTACATGTCTTGGAACACGAGGATGTGTCGCTTATGTCGTTTATGGTGTTGTTGTCGCGTGTGTTGTGTTGTGTTGTGTATTTAGTTATAGTTAATCTTATGATTCTTACCTAATAAATCGAATAGTATTTTGTGGTTATCATAAGTTGTTTATGTTGATAAGTCAACACTTAGTTTATATACTCTTACCTAATAAATCGACTAATATTTTGTGTTTATAATAAGTTCTTTATGTTGTTAAGCCAACACTTTGTTTATATACTCTTACCTAATGAATCGATTAATATTTTTATGTTTATCATAAGTTGTTTATATTGTTAAGTCAACACATGGTTTATATACTCTGACCTAATAAATAGTTATTCTAGTTCTTCAAGCAATTTTAATAGATTGATATTTAGTTATATTAAAATCTAAATTTAGCTGCTAAAAACTTATAAATGTTTTCTATTTGTAGTAATCACGTGCTGTAAAAAAAAAACGAGAGGACTCGTTTAAAGACGGATGGCCGAATGTAACAGTCACATCACTAATAATAGTTAAGGGTAGTTTAAGGATAGTCCCAGTTGGTGGGGGAACCGTATAAAACGGCCGGCATCCGCCTCTAAACGACATTCCATCACTGACACTAGAGTTAGGGGAACCTATGCCCAAATACTGTGAGATCTTCATAATTATAACTAATTGTATTGTTACCAACGCAATTCTCACTGATTATAATTCCAAGTTTATTTAACTTGTTGTTTCATTTTGAAATCATAAGAGCCTATGGAGGACTGCCCTTACACTTTATATACGTATATTTAAAGTATATTATAATAATCTGAATCTCGGAAACGGCTTCAACGACTTATATGAAATTTTATACTGAGCCCCCTCAGAGCTTAGTGGCGATAAATCGTTCAAGTTAGGTTTCATTTTTAGAAAACATACCAAAAAGAAAATACAGGTCATCCAGGTATATTTACACGACCACAAGAAAGTTTTTTAAAGTACCTAATGACATAGTGACGATCGATTAGATAATCCAGTGATGAGAGAACTTGAATACGAAGCTCGAGGTTCACGATTCAATGAGGTCGATTATTAAGAGGCTGACAACACCTAATTTTGTTGAAATTGATGTTATTTAAACACTTTTTTAAGAAAAACTGCACACAAAAAAAATACAAAAAAATATATAATGTTAATTCATCATATATTTCAAACACGCTAGACGGGCTCGATAAATAATTGAACAAAATCAGCTCGATAGAAAATAATTGCAAAGATTGGTCTTAAAATCATCATTAAACGGTTCTATGTCTTTATTTTTTCGACGTATGGGTCTGCAATTAAAAACATAAAGTCAACATATTCATACCTAAACGGCTAACGAGTTATGACTCGTTAGCCGTTTAGGTATGAATATACTTCACTTTCACAAATAATCCATACTTTTGTTTATTTCTTATGATTTATGTCTTATTTGCATGATTTTAGACGCGCGCCAAGCTGCCGGAATAGTTTCTTCTCTTTCACTAACAGGCACGTGAACCGTATGTGTGAAGAGTGGCGCTGCTCCAGGTCATTTGCTGTTGACAGCGCCTTAACAAATCGCTGTCGCCTGTGCCTTGTCCTCCGTGTGACTTGCCAGCTGGTACTCAGCTTTATCCCCATTACAGTACCTACTGGTTGCTAATTAGGACGTGTGTTTAAGTCTGCTTGTATTTTATTTATGTGGTATTTAGCCAAAAAAAAAATAAGTAAGTGTGCATAGCGGTAGCTCATAGCCTCACAGTAATTAATCTATATTTAAGCTGTTAGCCATAATTATTAATTACTAGCAAACCTGGCGAACTCCGTTTCGCCACCAGATGGCTTCGTTTGTAGTACATGCTATGTATCAGAGATGGCGCTGTGTGTGAAAAAAGATTTTCCCGCTTTTCTGTTGAAATTTTCCTGAATTTTCTTTGCTATAAACCTCACGGAGCCCGAGACCTTTCCAACGAATGCAAAACCGTGGAAATCGGTTTGCGCGTTCTGGAGTTATAGCGTCAGGAAGGAAAACCCGACTTATTTTTATATAGTAGATTATTAGTCAATTCAAATGTCTATGTCAATAAATATATATTTAGTAACTGTAATATTTATAAATTATTTTGATTGGATTGTATTACGTTTACTAACTACCCTCGAAATATGTACTTTTTATTTTATTTGCATGTTAGATTAACCGTCGAAATATTTTGATTTTTGTAAACATTTTTTCTCATTGTAAGTGAATGTAATTCTTTAGAGAAATAAATAATCTTAAACCTTAAACCTTAATTATCGCTATCGCCTATAACTTAATCCTTTAAGAGTTTTTTTTATGGTACAGTTCTGTCTGTTAGTATAGTCATTTTTTTACGATACGTACTCGGGTATAGGCTTAATTAAACTTAAAAAATATCTTTCATCTAAGTTTTTTTTTTTTTTTAATAGCCTATTATAGTGTCCCACTGCTGGGCAAAGGCCTCTCCTTCTTTTTGCCACTCGTCCCTGTCAAATGCATGCTCCTGCCACCCTTTTCGATACGCATCCAAATCGTCCCGCCATCTCCTCCTTGGTCTGCCTCTGCTTCATCTAAGTAGGTACAAAAATATATATATCCTAATTATTTTAACCATAAATTAACGCCACTAACATAATGATATATTTAGTATCGTAAACTACCTAACATCTTTAAATTAATTCCAATACTTATAAATCTCCTAAGAACCACTATCGGAGTAGGTACAACCAAGTAGTAATTAGCTTCAACCAATTCCGAATAAAAAATAAAGCCGGGCCAACAAATAAACCGATCTCCACACACCAAATGGCAAAACAGGCTTAGAGAAATTGACTCCCGGATTACCGGGATAGACAATATGTGGGATTTACGCGTAAGAAACAGTATTGGCGAGGCATGGCCAACATTGGCGCAATGTTTGGACCAACATAAGCTGTATATCTCAATGTTCAGAATGTGGAAGTGTTGGCCAATGTCTTGGCCAGCGTTAAGCCATCTTAGATTGAATAGTACAATGGTTAGGTTCTGTGATGGAACGTACACAGTGGTCAAGATTAGCTACCGGTTATAATTTTGTTATGCATACATAGCTAAATTTAGTCATCCTAATTAGGATGCGCTTCTGAATTAGAACGCTTTTGATTACACTATTCCTGAATTTTGTCACTGCATCAGACACGTGCCCCCGCTGCTGTCAGGCAAAAGGTGAGGGCGACTAAATGCACTAAATATTTACACGTTCCTAACTAGGATGCTACAATCAGTGCGTGTTGCCAGTGATGACTTATGGCTCTGAGACGTGGTCTTTGACTGCTGGCCTATTGGAAAGGCTCAGAGTCACTCAACGAGCTATGGAGAGAGCTAAGCTCGGAGTTTTTTTGCGCGACAGAATTCGAAATACAGAGATTCGCCGAAGAACTAGAGTCACCGACATAGCTCGAAAAGTATATATGTACGTTGAAGTGGCAATGGGCAGGCCACATCGCTCGTAGAACAGACAACCGTTGGGTGAAAAAAGTTCTCGAGTGGCGACCGCGATCCGGAAGACGTAGTGTTGGCAGGCCTCCCACTAGGTGGACTGACGACATCGTAAAAGTTGCGGGAAACCGGTGGATGCAGGTGGCGACTTGTCGTTCATTATGGTGTGCTAAGGGGGAGACCTTTGTTCAGCAGTGGACGTCTTCAGGCTGATGATGAAGATGATGATGAACTAGGATGCTAAACCATTCAGCTTGTCTGAAACCATCCTTATTCCTAATTAGGACACTTTTTAGGGCCTTTACTTCCTAAACGCGATTACACTTTACTAAATTAGAATTCTAAATCATTTAGTCAAGTGTAATACGCCCTTAAATTACATCTCTATCCCTTACAGGTTAGACAAAACCTAACGTAACAAGACCTAGAGGGTAAATTTAGCAAAATTGTGGGCGGATAGGTGGAAAATGGAATCAAAATAGTGATGGGTGGCTCGCATTGCCTATGTATAGCACCTATAACAATGATTCCTATGATTTTCGCCCATTTCCTCGAAGGGCTTTAAGAGGCTGACAACACGTAATTTTATTGAAATTGATGTTATTTAAACACTTTTTTAAGAAAAACTGCACACAAAAAAAAATACAAAAAAAATATAATGTTAATTTTCCTCATATTTCAAACACGCTAGACGGGCTCGATACATAATTGAACAAAATCGGCTCGATAGAAAATAATTGCAAAGATTGGTCTTAAAATCACCATTAAACGGTTCTATGTCTTTATTTTTTCGACGTATGGGTCTGCAATTAAAAACATAAAGTCAACATATTCATACCTACACGGCTAACGAGTCATATTTCACAAATAATCCATACTTTTGTTTATTTCTTATAATTTGTGTCTTATTTGCAAGATTTTAAACGCGCGCCAAGCTGCCGGAATAGTTTCTTCTCTTTCACTAACAGGCACGTGAACCGTATGTGTGAAGAGTGGCGCTGCTCCAGGTCATTTGCTGTTGACAGCGCGTTAAGCGAACTTCACTACATAGTAACAAAGTCGCTTTCCGCTATCTGTTTGTCCTTATGTCTTCTATAGATCTTTAAAACTACGCAACGGATTTTAATGCGGTTTTTATAGAGTGATTCAAGAGGAAGGTTTACATCATCACACATAGTATAAAACAAAGCCGCTTTCCGACGTCTGTCTGTCTGTCCCTATGTATGCTTATATCCTTAAAACTACGCAACGAATTTTGATGCGGTTTTTTTTTAAAAGATAGAGTGATTCAAGAGGATGTTTTAAAATTATGTATAATTCTACGCATACGAACTCGCGGGCAGAAGTGTATTACATGCATAATATAGCAGAGAAGCACTGATTGCACCCGTGCGAAGCCGGCGCGGGTCACTAGTGTATTTTCATCACACTTGCTCGTAAAGGGTGTTATAACACGCGTGCTTATAGAGCCGTAGTAGCTGATTTACCTCCCGCGGGAATTTCAAATATTTTACTCCCGAGGGAGTTATTTTTGTATGGATTTTCATAGCTCCCTCGGGAGGAAAAGTTTAGTTTTAAAATTAAGAGTTCATTGTACGTCATTTCAGACTAAGGAGGTTTCAGATCAGCCAGATTTATTTAATATAAAAAAAAACCACCCATACCAATTTTATAAAACTTTCAATTAGACATTACTGATTACGATCCAAGATGGCGGATGACATTTTGACACTAAAAATATTGATGGCGAGTGTCATTTTCGAGTAATTAGGTGGTTCGGAGGCCGATTTTGGCATAATTTTTTGGATCCAAAATGGCGGATGACATTTTGACAATATTGACGCTAAAATGTTGATGGGTGTCATTTTCGAGTAATTTGGTGACTCTGACCCTGATTTTGGCATAATTTTTTGAATCCAAGATGGCGGATGACATGTTGACACTATTGACACTAAAATGATGTTGGGTGTCGTTTTCGAGTAAATTTGGTAATAAAATTCTGAGACCGATTTTAGCATAGGTAATTTTTTGGATCCAAAATGGCGGACGATATTTTCACACTATTGGTACATGAATGTTGATAAGTGTCATTTGCGGGTAATTTTGTGATTCTGAGTTTATTTTTTTTATTTCCTCGCAAATGTGATGAAAAACATTGTGTGTATCACGGGCAGTAAAGGGATTACAAACTCGAGTCAATAGACTCTCGTTAGCAATCCCCTTCTTACCGCCCTCGGTGCACAATGTATTATTATATATCCCTGCTAAGATAGTACTGAAACCTCAATCTCCATCAACACAATGTAGTCCGTTCTTTGAAGACACCCTATATTCTAATCCGTACTCATAAAAGACACTTAAACATCCACTTAGTCCTGAGAGCTATCTCGGCGACTGGAATAACTAAGACTACGAGTGGGAGTTCATTAACTTGCTAATGAGTGTCTTAGCGAACATTGTTTCTGCATAGTGTTATACTTTGATGGGGTGCTAAGACGTGAAGCGATTTTTCGAAGCTGTTATTGTAGTTTGAAGATTGTTTAAGAATCCTACTTATATTATAAATGCGAATGTTTGTGACGATGTGAATGAGTGAGTGAGTGTGTATGTTTCTTCCTTCTTCACCCTGAAACGTCTGGACGGATTTGGATAAAATTTGGAACGGAGATAGCTGGTACCCTAGGTTAAAACATAGGCTACTTTTTCCTCCGGAAAATTGCATAGTTCCCGCTGGATAGCGATAAACATGTGAAATGTTGTTGCTGCCTAGAGTCGCAACTTAAATACTTATTGCAGAATATTATGCAGTTGCTATCAACATCAGTTCTTAATTCTACGCGGACAAAGTCGCGGGCAGAAGCTAGTAGATATATAAATTACTTCTTTATTCCTTTACGGGGTAGAAAGAGCCTTAGGTAAGAAGACTTAGGGGCCACGTTTAGCAAAATTGTGGGCGTTTAGGTGGAGAGGGGAGTCAAAATAGTGTTCGCCCATTCTCTTGATAATATATTTTTCTCTCCTGTTCTAGAAACTATATCGGTCAGACCACTAGGCTACGACTAAAAAAATTAAATGAAAAAGTTGATTCACGTAGTGTCATTAAATAAAAAAATTGAAAGAGAGAGAGAGAAAGATTTATATACACATTCGACACAGAGCAAAAAAAGAAATAGTACCTACCTACATTTGGAGAGACTGTTAAAATTAATACCACGCTAGGCAGGCTCTGTGCCGTAGCTAGGATCTCGAATAGATCTAAAACTGTGGGCTAACAATGTTTACGTAACCACAAACATGCAAATATACACTCAAACGTTTCAAACCAAGCTTACCCAAAAAAATGTGCTTCCGCTTTCCGCCGCAAACTGTTATTAAAATTCAACTTATTTCAATACAGCTCCAACAACCGAGAAACTTGACGGAAGAATCCGACCAAGTTTCAGCACCAACATTATCTTAATAAATACATAGTTTCTCTGGATAGTTCTTGGGGAATTCTGCTGAAGATTTAGCATTTATTTTGCACCCTTCATTATTTTCTTAATGGCTCTGATATGTACAGTCAATTCAATGGCATAAATATTATGTACCTACGTTATCAAGACGTCAAAACCAATACACCTTTAGGGTGCGACCAAACCGCCGCGTATACGCAGTGACGTGTCGTTAGGCGTCACGTTTTCTCACCGTTTTTTCATACATTTTGTTGCGATTCTGTAACGTCACCGTTTATTAAGCGGCGGTGTGGTCGCACCTATGCCACAAACAATAAGGCTGGTGGTGAAACATATATTTTGACATGATGGCTGTATATCGATATTTAATTTGCCCTTGATAAAGTCGCTTTCCGCTGTATGTCCCTATGTATGCTTAGATCTTTAAAACTATGCAACGGATTTTGATGCGGCTTTTTTACCGATATAGTGATTCAAGGGGAAGGTTTATAATACATGCTTGGTTTTTGTTAACCGTCTAGTTAAGGAAGAGCGGAGCATACCAAGACAATCATTTCTCATGCTTAAAGAAAGGTTCCAACTTATTTCATTGTAACTTAAAAAAAACAAATAAACATTTTTCATTTTCTTTTTTTTTCATAATAATTATAGTAGAGAAACACAGATTGCACCCGTGCGAAGCCGGGGCGGGTCGCTAGTTTATAATATTAGTAGGATTCACCAAAAACCTTTCGACCTTAACTCCGACTAGCCAAAGGATTAATTACTGCCCCTCCCAAGTCGAGTAACCCCTAATTTCATCCCCTTTGTAGTGCGAGTTGCACTTTGAAGATTCGGCGTCGAATTATAACGTTGTTGAAAGTTATGGCGAGTCGGTTTAGCGTAACTGTTTGTTTCGTTAAACGAATTAAATCAATTTGTAAGCAATTTGCCTATTTGTAGTTCTGGGGGGTTTCGTCCTATTTGTGAATTCTGGTGAGGGTACAAACTTTGTCTTAAAATAGATCAGGTATGTATCTGCAGGTGGCTGGGTTACTTTCACTAAACATCTCGAAATATTTATTTTTTAGCCGACGTTCATAGTGTAGGTTCAACGTCTAAAGGGTGATTTGAATTGAAACACAATATTACTATGACAAACCTTAACAGTCACTTTGATATAACGGTTTTGACTCCGTTCTCATTTGAAGACTCTTAAAACATAAATTATATCTCTTTGGAAAGTTGGAATTGTGAATCCTAGTGCTTCATAATAAATAGCGCAAGTCTGAAACTGAATTGTAAATTATTCATCTCAGGAGCGTTGTCTGGATTTTTAGACATATTCGGATGGGTTTAAGGAGATAATAAAATAGATATTTGTACAAAACAAAATCTTACACCCTTCGTGTCAGTAATTCCACTAGCTGTCTTAATCTCCACGCCGGAACACAGCAGCACATGCACTGCTGCTTGGTGGCAGGATTAGCGTGTAAGACTGTGGTGTACCTAGTGATTTGAGCGGAACTTACACAAGGATCTATTACCCGCAATAATGCTTTATGATAATGACTAGTTGTACCTATGCTATCTCCTTGCCTTTTGCATTGAACTTTAGCTCCGAGTTCATAAATTCCCTTGACCTTGTAAACACCGAACTGTAGTTCTGATCTGAGTTCATAAATTGGCAATAGAGCTGCCCATCAATCATCATCATCATCATCATGTTCCTTAGTCGCCTTTTTGGTCACCCACAGGATAGTAACTGGTCCTGGATATCGACTATTTTCTCGCTTAAGAAACTAACGAAAGATATAGACCCCGTGTCTGTAAAAGAGACAGATATATTTGTCGTTTAGCGCTGACTTTTCATACCACTGGAGAAGACTTGTTGCTTGGACGTAGGAAGCTGTAATGAAATTTAGTTCAAACATACATACATACATACATATCGTCACGCCTCTTTCCCACAGGGGTAGGCAGAGACTACTTTGTTCCACTTGCTACGATCCTGACATACCTCTTTCGCTTCATCCACATTCATCAATCTCTTCATACATGCTCGTCGGTTTCGGGTACTCTTGACCTGGCCTTTCTCCAAAACGTCCCCAATTTGATCACGGAACGTCCGCCTAGGCCTTCCCCTCCCAACGCACCCATTCACACTCCCCATATAAATCTGTTTAGTTAATCTTCTTTCATCCATCCTCTCTACGTGACCAAACCAACTAAGCATACTTTTTTCTATCCTATTATTATTTAGTTCAAAGTAATTAATTATTTAAGTTACACGATGAAGCCGAAAACAGTTGACTCCAATAAATCACACATTAGGTACTATTTTTTCCACATCCACTGTCATCTTCGCTTCAGCCTCTGCTTCCGCTAAGAAGACCTCCGTTACAACCCTGCTAGAAAGTAGTAGAAAGTGGTAGACTGGCGGTGATACCACGTGCGCCGAAAAATGGTCCGTTTCTATACCAGGCAAGACATGGTTTAGCAAGCAAGATAATCCAGCGATGATAAAGTAATGGTTCTTAGAAATTCGAATAACACCTCATCCCCAAGAAAACTTCGGGAGCAAAATAAATTATGACTAATTTTTTCCTCAAGTTTAAGTACTTAAAACTTAAGATAAACCGCTTTGGGGCGAAAGAAGCGTTTCCGCCCACTCTATTAAAAGATACGCCAAGTTCTTATGTACCGCCGTTATTTATTGCGATCAGTTATTTAATTGTCAACCAAAAGGCCTTTTCATTTTTTTAAACGCGTCTGCCAGCTGTTTGATGGCATTGAGTTTCAAAAGTACCTAATTAAGCGTCTTGAGTGTGTGCGTGTGCTTGAGTCATTGTACAGACACAACTGTAATGCACGTGTGGTTGCGGAGTAGTTAAGTAATTGGTTTTGATTAGGTAGTCACAGAAGTTTCCTAAAACTGCGTCAGCGTCCCACGGAAACTTTTCACTTCCAGGGGATAAAAAGTAGCAATCTATTGACATAATTGCAATAAAACAGCCAAATATTTAAAATAAAAATGTACGCTTGAATGTAAATCTTTAAGTACGTGTATGTAAGTAACTAATTACATTAGAAGAAAAAAATAGATGTACAGAGACAAATTTATTGATTAAAAAAGTCTTGTCCAGCCCTTATAATTTAATTAGAAAATTATAACTTCAAAAATTACAGCTTTCAATTTCGCTTCGCTTGAAGTTATGTTTTCCAAGCATACTCTCCTAAAACAGTATTGAGAACCGATGGCCAATCACAAGCCGCCGGTGGTTTGCTCGCCCCAGTACACACTAGTTGAGCTACTAAAGATTTATGCATGACTAGACCGGTATTTAGTGAAATGATTCAATTAGGTTTTAGGATAAGGGTTTAATAGTGATCAAAGTAGGGTATTCAGATTCAGTGTAGGTAATTTTATGTTCGATCAAGTTTTGATCTCAAATGAATTAAATAAATCATGGGACAAATTACACCAAGTGACCTAGTCCCGATACAGATAGTAAGGAATGAAGAAGTGCTTGACCGAGTGAATGAAAAGCGGTGCCTGTTTAAGATCATCGAGAGCAGAAGAGGAAAGATGTTGGGACACCTTATACGGCACGACGAATACATTAAGGTCATAATTGAACGAAATGTTGAAGGGAAGCGGAAGAGAGGAAGACCAAGAACATTTTATGGACCAGGTGAAAAGTTGTGTCGTATCTAAATCTAAAAATCTAAAAGAAAAGGCCCTGGAAAGGACTACATGGAAATTGCTCCACCGACAAGAGCCTAGCTCTTTACGTTTAAGAAGAAAGCTCTAGTCCCAAACTAAGCAAAGCTTGTACTACGGGTCCCAGGCACTGGATAAAGCTACTTATAATGTATAATGTAATACATACTTAATTATTATGTATACAACATCCATGACTCAGGTACAAATATTTGTATTCATCATAACAAAATGTCTGCCAAAACCTAATCTTGGTGCATTGCTTTGTATAATGTGTTTACTCGACCATTTCGTCTATAAAACACCAGCTTTAAGATTCATTTCACGAAAAAAGGTCATTTCAAATTAAAAGACCTATTAAAATGTCTGTATTGCGCCCAAGGGTGTCGTATTGGCCGTTCAGTTGCGATTAGAGTAGAAGGGAAGTTTACCAGGGCAGCATAATGGCTCGGTTTGTTTAATTATACACGGTATATAACATGGAACTCATTAGTGAGGGTGTCATGTAGTGTGTGTAGTAATCTATGCAGGTCTGGGAGCAAAGCAAAAACGTAGAATGTACCTGCTTCTCTTCCCGCGCAGATAGTAAAAGCCCATTGAGGGAACGGGCGTAAATAAGAAGATACGGCTAGCAACTCATTACTATTTTTATTCAATCATGCTATGTGGCCTTAAAGTGTCGTTACCCTGGGCTCTGTCTACCCAGTAAGAGATAAATACCTGATTTAGTTAAGCGCTAGGCTGTTGCCCGCGACTCTGACTGCGGAGAATTCGCTTATCATTATCCCGCGGGAACTATGCAATTTTCCGGGATAAAAAGTAGCCTATAACCTGGCTGGTGATTTCTCTACATATTAGTAAAATCCACGACCCTCTGCTTGAGAGGCCATAAGTCGAACCACTAGGCTACCACGGCTTTTTTTAGCATCTAAAAACATTCCCAGATATTTTACGGACCGAATCCCTTGAATATTAAGGATAACAAACATGTATCTTTAAAAGGGCTCTTTAAAAGGGCCGCTTTACACAAATTAGGCATTCGCTTCAAAGGGCGAAGAACATAAATAACCTGCAAACACGGTAATCTAATAGCCGAGGGACCCTGAGGAGCGCAGATGGGGCGATCGGGAACCGTTGGAGATAGACACACAAAGCTGACAAAGGTTTTTCATTTATACAATGAAGGCAAAACGAGCAAGTAACCCTGATGGTAAGTGAGAACCAACACCTGAAACAGAGAACTGCAAATCCATTGCCGGCCCTGGAGGGCTGAGATAATATTCAAGTACCAGAAAAAAATGTGGTTTTGTCACGTTGAGAGGATGTATGAGAACAGATTTTTCTTAAAGAAAGAAAGAAATAAACAGTTTATTCGGAATAATACAAGTTGCAAAAAAAAGTGAAATAATCATTAATAGAGAAAAGAAAATAGCCAAAAAAATTAAATTTATATCAAAAAGATTTAATGTTTAGATTTACATGGCGAGTATGAGTAAGTGTGTTGGGAGGGGAAGACTTAGAAGGACGTTCCGTGACCAAATTGGGTACGTTTTGAGAAGAAGCCAGGTCAAAAGAACCCTAAATAGATGAGCACGTATGAAGAGGCATGTCAGGATCGTACGGTAGCTATTGGAACAAAGTAGTCTTTGCTTATCCATGGGAGAAAGCCATGACGGTATGTACACCTATGTAAAGACTAAAGACACATCTGCGACATTCAAAAATAATTTCCATTTATCAAGTTGGTTACAAAGCATTCGTTTTGTGGGGCGGCCGGTATAGCCGCACCCTCTCAGTTGTACCAAATATGTCACCCAGTTTCCTTGAACATTTAGGCTCAATTTGTACCTTTTGAGAGTAAAAATGGACACCATGTTGTGACACTGAGTGCTGCTATACGTTACTTCAGCACGTACAAGAGTGGCCATTGTAGGTAAAGCTTTTAATTTAGTTTTTTATCAGGGTTCCGTACCCCAAGGTTAAAAACGGGATACTATTACTGAAACTCCACTGGCGGTTGTCTGTCACCAGGTTGTATCCCATGAACCGTGATAGCTAGACAGTTGAAATTATCACGCTACAACAACAAATAGGTACTAAAAACGTATGGAGTCAAAAAGTGTCTTATATTTATAAAACAAAAAATTACGGTGAAAAACTTGTAAAATTCTACGAACTTCTTGTACATTTTTATTCAGATTGTGTCGTTTTTTGTCCTTTTCATAAATAATCGCGGAGACAATCTATTAATCCGTCAACGAAAACGACGTTTAATTATTAAATCCCCTTTTCACATAAAACAAAGCCGAAAAAAACGTTTAATTCCCAAAATCCTTTTCCCGTTTCGTTTTCATAAATCTCTTGCAATCAAAACGTAAAGTTGTAATCTTAGCAATGCCCGAACCTCTTTCCCTTTACCCTTATTTTGAGGAAAAAAAATACTCCACAAAAAGCATGAAAGATTTGAGACTACGTCAAGGACCGACAGAGATGATATCGCTGTGCCATTAATATCGCTCAGAAACATTGTTTGTGTGGGGTCGCGATTTATTGAACCCCTTGGGTTCGGGGCTTCTTACTTTCCAAGTATGTTAGCGATAATGTGTTTAAGGATCGAGTAGTTTGTTGGCAGTTTTTTGATGATTCAAAAAGTTTTCATTTTCGTAACTGGCAAAAAATTGATTTGAAAAACAAAAAGTTCTATTTTAACATTCTTAAATTTGAGCTTCACTTGTAACAGCGTTTTCAGCCTTTTTTTCAAAATGAAAAAAAATTGTCTTTTCTAAAGCAAAGCTATCTTTCCTAATCATTTTTGTGAAGAAACAAAAGGTGTCCTCAATTTTGCATATATTTTTTTAGTAATTTCAAAAGATTAATTAATATTTCTTTTAAATATATATCCCTAATTTGTTTCTATCCAAAAGATTATTAACGAGTGAAATGTTCGTGGCAAAAAACACAGTTCGTATTTAATACCCAGCCCTTGGCAAACCTCGCGCCGAGCAATCTATCTTAACCTCTAATAAACTCAAAGAAATTAATTTCTCGTCGGGTTTTTCACTCCATCTTCAAGTTTCTTACTAAAATAACGGTCTTAATTATCGTCGCAAAATCTTCTGTTATAATTTTTTTCTACGCCTCAGACGCTACGGAAATTATTAAACGCCCGCCTACGATTTTTTAGGCTTTATTTTGCTGGAAAAACAAAATTTCCCTTGACGTTAAACACTCATAATTTGTATTTACAAGAGTCAATAAAAAGGTCCTATGTTGTTTTAGAGACGGTACTTTCGATCCGCCCACGATGCCTCGACACGTGTATGTTGAAGTATTTTTTTTATTTGTTCCTTTCGAGAAAAGTAAAGGAACTGTGGTCCATGCGGTCATGTTTTTTGTATAAGCCAGCCTATCATTATACCAGCCTACTATTATATTTTAGCCGTGTGCTTTTTTTTTTAATTTTCTGTTATTTTTTTTAAGTAAGTACCTAAGTACAGTCTAGTTATGTTATGTTATTATGTTATGTTAATTCTGTGTGCTTCTTTGTATGCTTTTTTTTTCGTTTCGAAACGTTGATCGCATAATTATAATGCTTTGTGTGCCGTCTATAAAATAGACCTATTGAACAAAATAAATATCAGTCGTATAAAATAAATACATTTTCTTCTTCTTTGGCGCTACATGTACTCTTGCCAGAGTGGTCGTGGCCGTCACGCGGATTCTGCGGCCTGCTTTACAATGCGACGCCATTCTGCACGAACCGCCGCCCTCCTGCTACATTCGTGCAGAGGAACGTCGACAGCGGTCTTTATTTGATCTGTCCACCTCATCGGCGATCTTCCACGCGGTCTGGTGCCCTCCACTTTTCCCTGCACTACCTACCAGGGTGTTCGATGGATTCGTTTCCGCGTCGCGATACGTGTCCAAAGAAAGTGAGGATACGAGCTTTAAATACATTTTAGCGTTCCACAAACCGTATGGCGATTATTTAAATGCGATTCTCTTACAAGTACCACGAATATGCGGAATTCGAGCCAGGTTAAGCCTTTAGTAGCCCAAGAGCTGACGTTTTTTATAAACCAGTTCAATTTTTAATTCCTAAAACGTATTTGGCCGTCACTTAGATTTTTATGACCAGTGGATGGAAAAGAAGATAATAGGTACAGAAATACCTATAAAAAATATAAAAAAAAATTAAACACTAACAAAGAGCATGTACCTAAGTAATTGCCGAACGGTGCTAAAAGGGTCACATTTAGAATGCTGCGCTGATTTTGAACGTAAAATAGAATAGACTGTAGCTTGCCCTTGAAGAGCGTTTTATGATACCTAACAATAATTTTACATGTTTCAATGGTTATTTTAAGTATCTACTAACAAAATATAGATAATTTTAAAAAATTGACTGAATTAAATGATTATTATTATTATTATTTAGCTATTTTGGACAAATATACCTTCGAATAAATGGTGCTCGGTTTTTGCAAAATCGGAAACACCTCCGACGCAAAAGTAACTTTATTATTTATTTATTTTAAAATATACGTGCCATATTTATAAACTCCCAGGATTAACATTGAAAGAGACAAGTCCTAAAACACCATTTTATGTTTATTACTTATTTTGCGGACTTTTTAATCAAATAAGTTTGATGTCTAAAATTTAACTCGTTCCTCAAAACTTGAGAATTTTTTATCGCCATCTCTTGGTACATGATAAAAATCAGAGTAATAAACGTAGAGAGATTTACGGCCGGTCCGGTGGCTGCTTAGATCCGGCTTAATCCGGTTTAGGGATGCCAAATCTTGTAAGCTCTGTGGATATTTCGAGTTCAGAGAATAAGGTACCTACTTATTTCAAGTACAAAATGGTAAATCTTTTAAAAGAATATTCGCCGAAAAACGTTTCCTATTTTGGCAACGAAATTGCTAAATTTAATTAAGTATTTCTCGTTAAGAAGTGAAAATAAAAATTGTTTTAGTAAGGTACTTGTGACACACGTGACTTTGATTATTATCAAGTACATAGCTCAGTAATGTAAGTATATTTAACCTACGTACCTGTTCCTGAAAGAGCCGGCAACGCTTCTGTGATTCCTCACGTCTTGCAGGTGTCCCTGGGCAATGGTGATCACTCTCCATCAGGTAACCCGTCTACTCGTTTTTCCCCCTCTTATATATATATTTTTTTTTTTAACTAGAATTAAAAAATATATAAAACTTGTTTACCTAATTGGCTTTGATTGATTCCATACATCTATAACGTCGTCGTTTATCGAAATACAATCCGAAATAAAGAAACTGACAAGATACGAAGTGGATTTCAAAATTGCCAAATTTTCAGTGGTCACGCCAATTCTGCTACGGATCGTTTCAATGTCTACCCCAAGGTCCGGTTGGCAGCCCTAATCCGGCGCGATCCGGTGGGATCCGGCGGCCGTGCCGGGCCGTAATTGGCGCCACTGACGCGCGTTTAGCTCTACGGCTTACGGCCGCCATTTTGGACGATGACCATTTTGACGTTTAAAGTTGGGACGTGTTTTGGTGTTTAAATTATGTAAGTTATCTAAACGTTTCTTAACTTAGAAACAACGATGGGGATGTTAATTAATTTAATTTAAGTTTAGACTGGCGGAAAAATACGGCGGGTTGAGACGGAATTGAGGGGTTATTCCAAAATTCGGATTTCGAAGTTTATGTCGTGCCGCTCCGCTCACACTTAGTCATTAGATAGAGTGAGGGGGAAGGTGTGATACGAACTTCGAATTTCAAAACGATTTATTTCCAATTACGGTGTAGCCCTCCTGACTCTCACCTGAGATATTATTACGATCTCTACACACGGTTAAAGTTATGTGCATAATTTTTTATTTAACTTGCAAAGTCTGTTATATCACCTTTTTTATTTATTTATTTAAGCCTTTTTATTCCGAATTCGCTATAATTTCAGTAAGTACATGTTGTTGTTACTGTCGTTTATTTATTAAATTGTCGCGTAATTCGGCCTGCCTCATGGCATAGGCCTCCTCCGTGTATTGGAGGGTTTGGGCTATAGTTCCCACGCGCGCCCAGTGCGGATTGGGAACTTAACACACACCATTGAATTTCTTCGCAGATGTGTGCAGGTTTCCTCACGATGTTTTCCTTCACCGAAAAGCTCATGGCAAATTACAAATGTAATTTTCGCACATAAATTCCGAAAAACTCAGAGGTGCGAGCCCGGGATTTGAACCCACGACGCTCTGCTTGAGAGGCCACAGGTCAAACCACTAGGCTACCACGGCTTTATATCACCTTGATGTAGGTCAAATTTTACACAGTTTCAGTGATCTCACTGATCTGAAATTCTGACAGATAACGCACAGCCTAACTCACTAAAGCCACAGACTTCAAATTTTGCTCACATAATCCTTGAGTATCATAGAGGTGCAAACTAATCAGGGATTTTTATAAATTCCTACGGGATAGAGAAAAATGGGATTTATTTATAATGTTCTCTGTATGGGTCAAAACACTAGAGCCTACTTACTACTTTATTACTCTTCTTATATCTATTTTTTTCTTTTCATTTTTAAATTTCCTTTTTTTCTTTTGTTTTCTTTTTTACTATAATTAATTTTAGTATTTTTCTTTTCTAATTTTCAGTGTCGTATATAGATAAAACACTAGAGCCTTAAAATTACTATTGTACTTATAATAACTCGCCTTCATAATACATGTAGAGTGCCTCCCCTCAGAGCCATGCCTCGTAAACCGCTACACGGTGTACATTGTTTATCCGCTACCTGCCGGTTGCCTAAACGAACGCTTCTCCCTATAACGCTACAAAAGAGCTAGACAAGCGTTTAGGACCTTCGTAAGGCACACGCGGGAGCGGGGAAGGCACTAAGTGGTTATAGTTTAGTATAGTTACACTGTATTGCACATGTAACCAAATAAAAATTAATACCATAATGACAGAGATACGAAGGTGAAATTATCGCTTGTAATGCAATGTAATTTAAAAAGTATTTTTTTTTATTCTAAATATTACTATGTTGGCAACACTGCCCTACCATGGTCGCTCTTCCATTTTCAATAAGACTAACATTGTCTGTATCCAATAATGATCAATTTAACAAATAAACAACTTTTTATTACCAATACATCCCTAAGGAGGGATCTCTTCCAGTTAACCTGATTTAAGAGAAGCAATTCAATGGGTTGGTGTGTCGTTCCCTATCTGCACTTGGTCCGCGTGGGAACATAGCTCAACCCTCTTTTATGTGAGGAGAGCAACAGTGCAGTGGGACGAATATTATGCTGGAGATAACGATGATAGTTTTTATGTATTTCACTGGCAAGGATAATGAAAATAGTAGTGGAATGAATCAAGATTTTCACTCTTTTTACGATTTCGCCTGTTAGAAATTAAATTTCTAAACGACTGAAAATTAGAACACAGAAAAACCCGAAAAGGAAATTCTCATCATTCCGTGATGCGTGCTATACCACTACACCACCTGCAGGTATGGTGCTTAACTTTTCGGATTTTTCTATGTGTTCTAATTTCCATTTTAGTGTCGTTTAGACATTTAAAATTGTATCTCAAACACGTGTCGTGTTGTCCGTTACTTCGTCTAAGACTTGTGCCTCACCGTCTTTAGCTCAAGATCTCAATTAAAGTTCCTTTCGTAATTGCGGGGCACTACCGTTCCTTATCGCAACCACCGCGTCTCATAGGGCTGTGATAACCGGGCTTAACCGGACAATTAATTTATTAATTAACTAGGCAGCTGTTGCTCGCGACTTCGTCCGCCAAGAATTCAAGGCTATGACTCAAGAAAAAAGAAAGAAAAATGCTTTCTATTGGTATAAGAACTTTAAAAATCAGTTCTCTGGATTACCTCTACAAACTCACAAACTTACAAACTTTACCTCTTTTTAACCGATTACGGCTAAGCAAAAGAGAGTAATGTAGGCATTTTAAAACATCAAGAATGATAATTTACGTACAATTTTTTTCCACTTCCTTAACATCGATAGCAAAGCAACAATAATGGTGGATGCCTCGTAGTTTTCTCCTCACTACGACCCAGCTTTGATAATCCGGACTATTACGTAGGGAAATAGGCAGCAGAATAGGTGGGGCAAAATATGACCCGGGGTAAACCGAGCAGACATTGCCCGGGCACACCCGGCCGTGTGATGTGTTCATAAATTCATGCCAGTAATCTACTGGCTGGCATTACAACCAACAACTTCATAAACAAAGTTGTTGTCATGAGTCATTCATATTCGTGCTATTGTTATTAGTCATAGCTCTTTTAAGATTTTTTCTGGAAAGAAATCCACTCACCCTTTTTCTCGAATTACACAACTTTGATGGCAATTCTGTTGAGTATCACGAACACTATTGATTTTAGTATGAAGTGTCCCAAAGTTTTCATACAATTTTCAATTTTCCAAGTTTTAGCTTGAAGTGAAATTTGGCATACCTATTTTATGTAAGTCCAGTGACAGTACAATAAATCTTGGAGTAAAATTCTGGTGACCCAGCCAGGACCGTCGCCGCAAAACGGAAATCTTCAACACTTTGCCCGATTAACTTGAAATTTGGTATACATTATGTAGGATAGATGACTATACAAGTACAGTCAAAAAGTACAGTCAGCAAAAACGCTTGTATTATAAATGTTTTCTTTAAGTTCAATTTTGCATCGTTAATACTACCTGATCACAACGCTGTCCTAAGTAATGCAACGTGCGCCAAAATAATATCATTACCTATGTTTTATTTGTGAACTAAAAGTAGATTATGTAGTATTGACCCAGTATTCCATTGTGATGACGCGGATACCTAGTTACCAACCCAAAAATGCTGAGTTGAATTGACTGACCGATCCAATGAGAAATATATAATTGTTTACGTTTATTCTGTCTACCCCGTAAGGGATAAAAACGTGATTTATGTTTATTTGTGTATTACGTTTATTTTTAACTTTTAATTTTACACCTAATTAAGCAATTATTTATACCAAACCTATTGAACTAAGCGACCACAATAATCATTTATACTTATATTTTTCATGTGATTAATTTATAATTATTTTCGTATGTCCTCAATCCTTATTTACACCTGAGACACAGGAATACATGTTTCCTAGTTCAGGGTATTTAAATAAATTATTTTTCCCTTTGTTATCTTTAGCCTATAAGTTTCTTATTTGTGACATATTGTGTAAAATAAATTAATATTATTATTATTTAAAAAAAAAAGTTAGGTTATTTTATCTACATCCCATAACTTTCCTATAATTTGTGCAGAAACAATAAGCGAACTACGGACGCTTACAAGTGCAGGGAACTAGCATGCGTGTTGCCGACGCTTTTCCTCCTATAATTCAGTAAAAATAGCTCAAAACGTATTTTCTGAGAAAACTGAAGTTTTAATAAAATTTATTGTAAAAAAACAAAAAAATATGTTTTTCTGCGTCTTCTTGCGTCAAAACCATAAGAGATACCGCTTTTATGTGTATGGTAGATTTATAGTAAATTTATTGTATATTATTTCATTCCTACAAACTTTTTCTGTATTGCGAACAGTTTTCTCAAAAACTTCAAAAAACCGTGTTTCGGGAGATTTCGGGGGGCGTGGTGGGGGGACGCGCCCCCCGGAGGAAGGGGGAGAGTTGATAAATTTTGACTTCACCCCATAAGGTATCCATCCCAATAGATAAATGTTCTCCATATATTTTGCCAGATTTCCCATACAATGGATTCTTATTTGCTTGAGCTACTACATAATTGCCTGTACTTGTTCAGACATTTTATTATTATATTGAATTTTTTAACAGGAAGCTAATCTTCCTTCCACTCGTTCCACTTTACTCGGACGCGAGTTCAATCCGGAATCAAACGCAATCACAGACACAGTCACAGCACTGTCAACAAAGCATGTCGAGAGTCACCATCAACTTTTTTAAAAATCGAACACAAGCGGACACTCGGGTAGCGTAACTACATGGAAAGCACACGAACCTTGCCGAACATCCGAACGGCTTACCTGATGGTAAGAAGAAATAGACAAGAAGAAGATTTTGACACTCAAAATGTAAAGTGTTATGTATATAAACAATCATTTCACCACTGCCCATGGAAATTCGCAACGATGGAAGTACAGATGCGTTGCCACTTTACGGGGCTAAGATAAAATACCTCATGCGCCGGTAATTTCATCTGCGTTCTAACTCTTCACACCAAAACGCTGGCAACCGTAACTCCTTTATTATGGTCATCAGGCGACTCGCTGGTCAAATACACCCCCCTATCTCAAAAAAAATTGTCAATAGTCATCGCCGTCCATCACAACTTTCGGCAGAGCGTAAAACTAGGTACCACCTCCTGTTATGAGTGGTTGATGGCATCAATGCTATCAATTTACAAGCAGCCAGACAGAGTGCCGGCAAATAAACAAAACACTCAAGAAAAGCCAGACGCATCCGCCAAGTTAGAGCTTGCACTCAAGACCGCCGTATTACAAAGAACTCAAGGCATACTTTTACGAACTAAAGCAGTATTGGTTTTGCGTATTACAGTCGCGATCAAACAAAACGGGACACAGGCAAAAAATAAACTTCGTTAAAGCAAAATTTACATCTGTCCCTACTGTACACTTTTTGGTTTGTATTGGGAATCTATTAATTAGTTCGCCTTTGTTTTCAGACTGATGAAAAGCGTTATTTTTATTAAGACCCAGAGCTTTTAATTGTTGAATGAATGTTTAATTGATTTCGAGACGCTATTACAACCTGGCAGCTTCAAAGTTCGAATGATGCCGTCTCGCTCACAGTAATAGAGTTTAGTATGAGAGTGGGAGGGTCCGAATGATACGAGCTTCGAAGGTTGAATTTCTGAGTAGACCATTTTCGGAGTCAGTCTAGTGTAATAATTTAATGGGAATACTTTGACACAAGTTTTTGTGTGTTCGCACAGCGAAGTTGCTAAAGTCTAATTGACAGACTTTGCGGTTTTAAAACACTTAGGTGTGTTTAATAGAAGTTGGTTTGACGTCAGTCGGTGCTCAAAGATTGGTTGGAAAATTGTACAGAGAATTATTCAAACTGTGGCTGAAACCAAAGTGTTAAAGCTTTTAATAAAATGTTACATAAAAAAATGTTTTTCTAAGTTAATTTTGAAAGGGCCCCCATTAAATTAACTTCTTGAAATTAAAAAATGATTTTTGATACAAGCTTTTTATCCTGACTGTACTTTTGTTGACTGTACTTGCATTCTCGTCCGTCCTACATATGTGTACCAAATTTCAAGTCAATCGGACCAACCGTTGAAGAGTTCCCTCCTACGCAGACGGTCCTGGCTGGACCACCAGAATTCTACTGCCAGATTATTGTAATGTCAATCCGATTTACACAAGTATGCAAGATTTCAACTCAATCGGGTGAAGAAATCTGCCTCAAAATTGAGTTGGAAGATTCCACCCGGACAAACATACTTAAATACATACATGATTAGATTAGATTATATTAATTTATTTCTATTTGTAAATTACATTATATTTTTATGTCAAAACATAAGAAAGTTACAAAAAGATCGTCAATTGTAAATAAAATAAAAACAATAATAATAATAATAAAAGAAAAATAGAAATCAGAAATCCAATAATATCAAGAAATAAATATCAAATTCAATGTCAGTGATTAAAAAATAAAACAATATATAATAAAATTATGCAATAAAATGCTATAAAATGTCACACATTAAAAATAAATAAAAATGAAAAACAATATTTATGGTATATACAAAGTACAAATGAACATTGAATGTCAGGAAAAAATCATTTCACTGAACTCTTTTACAGAGTACAATGATTTTTCCAATAGAAGTATTTTTAATCGGCGGCCAAATGTCTCGTCCGAACATTCATTCTTTAAGTCAGTGGGTAGTCGCTCATACAGTCTAGGGCCGATGACGCGCGGGTTCTTGTCGAGCAGCGCCAGCCGCCGCGGCACCGCTTGAAATGCATGTATGTATTTAAGGCGCTGTCAACAGCAAATGACCTTGAGCAGCGCCACTCTTTGCACATACGGTTCGAGTGACTGTGAGTGAAAGAGAAGAAACTATTCCGGCAGCTTGGCGCGCGTCTAAAATCTTGCAAATAAGACACAAATAAGAAGAAATAAAAAAAAGTATGGATTATTTGTGAAATATGACTCGTTAGCCGTGTAGGTATGAATATGTTGGCTTCATGTTTTTAATTGCAGACTCATACGTCGAATAAATATAGACATAGAACCGTTTAATGATGATTATAAGACCAATCTTTGCAATTATTTTCTATCAAGCCGATTTTGTTCAATTATGTATCGAGTCCGTCTATCGTGTTTGAAATATGACGAAAATTATCAATATATTTTTTTTGTATTTTTTTTGTGTGTAGTTTTTCTTAAAAAAGTGCTTAAATAACATCAATTTCAACAAAATTAGGTGTTGTCAGCCTCTTAAGTAACATACGTTGCAAGTTCATGAACGACCGGATGGCCCTGATGGCGGATAGTGGTTAGAGAACCCTGACTATGAAGCTTGAAGTTCCGGGTTCGATCCCCGATCGGGGCAGATATTTTTATGAAAAATACGAGTGTTTGTTCTTGAGTCTTGGATGATTTATGTATTTAAGTATGTATTTATCTACATAGGTAAGTATGGTTATCCGTTGTCTAGTACCCATAATTACAAGCTTTGCTTAGTTTGGGACTAGGTCAATTGGTGTTAAGTGTCCCAAGATATTTATTTATTTAAGCTTGTAATTAAAAGAAACATTAAAATAAGGTTTCGTAAAATAGTTGCGAAATATTGCAAGTTGTAAAGTTAATTTGATTTAGCCTAAGCCCTCTCATTGTGAGAGGATCCCTGTGCCCAGCAGTGGAACGATAGGCGATGAATAGCCCTGCAAATGTTTTTTTTATCATAGTTGACAAAATGTTTCCACGCATTAATCGATGATCAAAGTAAACCGCGCCAAAGGCAGAACAAAATTTTTAATTAAAAATTTAAATTAATAATCTGTACAGGAGTATTTAATCAAATTAGTCCAACCACCCGCTGAAATATAATATTCCGAAACAATTTAAAGAAGCCATGTACACCAACACCATGTAAAAGTGTACATCTGGAGCATTGCTTTATATGGAAGTGAGACGTGGACCATGACTCAGCGTGATAGAGAGAGGTTGGAGGCCTTTGAGATGTGGTGTTGGAGGAGGATGGAAAGGATTAGCTGGACGGAGAGGAAAACCAACGAAGAGGTGCTTAACATAGTCGGAGAAAAGAGAAGGTTACTGGAGACTATAAGTACCAGAAGAGGGAAAATGATGGGACACCTGATGCGACGCGACGAATTCTTTCTAAACCTGCTGGAAGGAAAAGTGGAAGGGAGACGAGGCAGAGGAAGGCCAAGATTAACGTATTTTGACCAGGTGAAGGAGAGAGTGGGTGTCGCGTCGTATCGGGAGGTCAAGAGGATGGCTGAGGACCGAGCGGAGTGGCGACTACTCCACCGACAAGAGCCTGGCTCTTAAATGCAAGAAGAGAAGATGTACACAATAATCTACTTCTTTTTACAAGGTTTGCTCGGGTGGAATCTTGCGACTCAATTTTGAAGCAGATGTGTTCATCCGATTGAGCGATTGCATCCTTGAGTCAATCGGAAGACTATACAATAATCTGGTATTGGAGTTCTGGTGACCTAGTCAGGATCGTCTCCACAGGGAGGAACTCTTCAACGGTTGGTCCGACTTGAAATTTGGATATAAAGGCGTGATTTATGTATTATGCTAGCTTCTGCCCGCGACTTCGTCTGCGTAGAATTATACATAATGAACCTTCCTCTTGAATCTCTCTATTAAAAAAAACTGCAACAAAATCTGTTGTGTAGTTTTAAAGTTTTAAGCATAATACATTGTGAAAGACAGCGGAAAGCGACTTATTTTATACTAAAATTATGTAGGACGGTGTAGTTTTAACTAGTAGTGGCAATAACGGCTGTTTTGCAATAATGAATAACAGTGTTGTGTTATTCTTAAATAGCTGTTATTGTAAACTGTTGTCTGTTATCCTGTTATATTGCTGTTTTACAAAACGATAATGAACTTATTATTAAATAATTGTTTAGTTATACTTATTTCGTCGCGATCGCACAAAACAACGCTCTGTTACCTTGTTTGTTATTGTACTGACTGACAACAAACAGCAACAGCTAATAATGATACCAGAAGTCAGTTATTTGAATTGCGATTGCGATGCGAGCTCGCGCGTATAGTGCTATCGCTATCTCTCGCACACACCTACTTGATGTGTTGCGCACTCGCTTGCGCTTCTATGCCAAGTGCGGCAACAGTGCGTGTATGAACAACGTTGACAACAGACAACAAATAATGATAACAGGATAGTTGACGATTCGATAATTGTGTTGTTCGTTGCGTGCAAAAAATGTATTACGTTATCTGTAATAACGACCACTACTAGTTTTAACAAGATTTTATTGTTGCTCGTTAGTTCATTCATATAGGCTGAAGCTAAGACGATGATGACAATGATAACTTGGTCTGGTTACCTAAGGCGCTGTCTACCCCTGACATGACAACGATGACATTTCAAGCTAATCGCTCCGTTAGGCTTCATTAACAATGACGTCACAAATACAATGGTATCCGTAAACGTTCCAGCCTAAGTGTAATTAATGCCCCTACATAAACACCTACAATTCACGATACACTCGTTAATGCGGCATTAGGCGCGTCAATTATATGCCATCCCAGTTATATGTTAACGAGGTGTCAACGCCGTACGCGATTATCGACAGTGTACCTACAACATGCGCATACTATATTAGTCTGGCAGCTATATCACTGCAAATTAGTTGCAGTGTTTTCAGTTTCTGATGATCAAGATCAAAAAATTCCAAACGACACAAAAATCTAGAACACAGAAAATTCAGGAAAGTAAAGCTATGGCCGAGAATCGAACCCGGATCCTTTATCATTCCGTGATGCGTGCAGTGCTATACACCTAAGAGCAGAACTCTGCTCACACTCGATTTCATGTTCACTGCCGAATTTGTACGGAACCCTCGTTGCGCGAGTCCGACTCGCACGTGGCCAGTTTTTAATATTATGTATGGAAGAGCCAGCTCTCAAATACCAAATTTTGTCACTCCATCCACTCGCTAATTAACAGACTGAACATTATTGCCGCCGCACATAATCCAGTACACAATACCCACACTATCACACATAGCATTATATTTTGGCAGCTATATCACTGTGCAATAGAATCCAAATGACATTTTACGAAATAATGATACCACAACTATTAAAAAAAAAACCTGTGTTCTAATTTAGGTACAGTTACAGTGTCGTTTAGAAATCTAAGATTTGGTGCTTTCCACAAGGTGAACGAACGAACTGGTAAAGATCACAGGAACTATTGGCTACGGATAGTATGAAATTATCGCGGCAATCACTGATAAGTATAAATCTCTAATTTTCGAAAGGACGCCTGTGCCCAGCAGTGGGACGTATATTAGATTGGAGATGACGATGATGATTATTGACACAACACCGATCAACATCGAATGTAGTAAATAACCATCCGATACCAAACTATTGGATTCTCAGGCTACGCTGGGTGTAAGCCCGGGTAGCGGGTTATAATAGGATTAACAGCCCGATTATATTATATTGCATGGGATCGTTTATCTTAGGCAAATAATATCGGGCATTATTCCGATCCGATTATCGGCGGGGGGATCGCTTATGTGATCTCCGCCGGATGCCCGAAGTGTGGATGCGGCATTATAATTTTACACCATTACTAGTACTATTCTTAAGTATTTCTAGTAAATAAATGTTTCTCTCTCTTTTTCTCTCTCTCGTAATACAATTTCCATATGTACGAACAATTTTGTAGATGTCGTCATCATGCGTAAATAAAAAATAGTTCAATGATTTGCCAAATATGCCTCACATCATTTTGGAAAAGAGCTGATACTCGTAGAGCTGCTGGACCGATTTTTACCAAAGATGACTTAGGACCACCGCCAGGAAACTGGCTTTCTAATAAAAAAAATCGCATCCGAATTGGAAGCCACAGACACAACCACACATACACACACGCAGAGAGAGAGACATCAACGTCAATTTTATAACACCCCTCTTTATGAGGGTTAAAAAACCAACAAATTCAATTAAATAAAATCCTCAAAGTACTCTGTAAGTAAAGCGGGTGGTAGGGCCTTGTGCAAGGTCCGTCCGGATAGCTACCACCATTTTACTCGCTAATCCTGCCGCTAAGCAGCAGTGCTTGCACTGCTGTGTTCCGGTGTGGAGAGTAAGACAGCCGGGGAAATTACGGGCACAAGAGGCATTTCATCTTAGCCCTCTAGGTTGGCAACGCATCTGCAATCCCTCCGGGGTTGCGGGTGTCTATGGTCAGTGGTGATCGCTTACCATCAGGTGACCCACTTGCTCGTTTGCCTTCCTATTCGCATTAAAAAAAAAAACTCATGTAACAAAACATTCAAAAACTCAGAGCCTTCTTTTCTTGGTAGTCTGTTACAAAGTATTTCTTTGTTGTATTTTAGTCTGTATTCATATATCCTTGCGAATCATCTATCTAACTTTGGCGCGCGCCCAGCCCCCTACACATCATGATTGTCGATTATTTTTATTTTTATTCGCCTTTCACGATACCGTTCCTTGGCTAGTTTACTTACATGGATTTTTATGCCGAGAAGAAATATATAGGATTTTAGGCTCCTTGTAAAATCTTCAATTTTATTTTTTAACCCTCGACGCAAAAAGAGGGTTATTATATGCAATGTTTGTGTGCGTGTGTCTGTCTCTGGCATCGTAGCTCTCAAGCGGATGGATCGATTTAGATGCGTTTTTTTTAATTCAAACTGGTTTTTTTGTGGTTCTTTTAAGCCGTGTTTGGTGAAAATCAGTTTAGCAGTTTGAAGAGCATATTTATTATATTAACCTCTTTTCCAAAATGATGTAATGCATTTTTGGTATAAAATTGTTTTTATTTTATAGTACCTACTTGTTATGGGTTGTTTCTTTTTACGTGGGTTTTTTTTATTTATTTTAATAGCTATTAATTACTTATACTTTGTTTATGTGAATAGGAACCGTAATATCACCGCTAAGGAAGTAAAAGTGCGAGTGCAAATTCTTTAAACCTTATATTTAAAAAACTTAACTATCCGAGTCGTTAAAAAGAGATTGTTTCGTTTTCACAGAACGCGAATAAATATAATATTTTAAATTTATTCGATGTTAATTATGATTAAACAGTAAACTATGATGTTTCTAAGATAGAGTAAATTAACCGCTACGTTATAGTGCTTTGCAACCTCGCTTTATCTCATTTTGTAAACATGCAAATTATGCGGCAGCGGAAAATTTTGCGCAAACAACTATAAAATAGTGAAATGTTTCTCTAGCAGCAATTAAATGTACGAGTATTTAATATAAGCTTTTCATTAAATTGCAATGTATGTATTTATTGTATGCATCTAAGTACTATGTTTGTCCGGGTGTAATCTTGCAACTCAATTTTGAAGCAGTTATCTTCATCCGATTGAGCTGAAATTTTGCATACTTGTGGAAGTCGGATGACAATACAATAATCTGGTAATTGAATTCTGGTGGCCCGCCTTACGACCGTCTCCACAGGAGAGAACTCTTCAACGGTTGCTCCGATTGAATTGAAATTTGGTACACATACGAACGACGGATGGCAATGCAATGCAAGTAACAGTCAACAACAAGGCTCGACCTCACAACCAAGTGGTGGAGATACAGTAGGTTACAGCTGCTACCTAATGTATAATAATAAACTGAAACTTAAACATTCTTTTCAATAAAATTATTAGTTTCATCCATTTTCTGTCACTGCATTCAAACACATACTCCTGAATTGACAGACAGTAAAATTATACCGGCTCAACGTCACTATGTTCCTCGCATCATTGATCACACACACAGGCACACCCACACAGCCCAACAAGCGATCAATCAATCAAAGTTGTAACTACGCGTGGGATGAATGACACAGCATCGTGGCGTAAGGGGAGACGTCTGAAAAAGGACAAAAAGATTATTTTTCGGTCTGTTGAGATTTTGTAGCTTTTTAGGGCTCCGTACCTCTAAAAGAAAATAAAACTTTGTAAGATCAACTTTATTTTACAAATAAGCCGCCAAGGGCTCTTTTACATGTCTTTTTTTTGGAACTACCGGCGCATTCGGAAATACCATCTTTGCCACGAAGAATGAGCCGCCAGAAACTTGGCAGAAAGTCGTTTTTTTTCTTTCAGTTTGTTTCAACTGACTCATCTGTTTTAAACTTAAACTATTAAGTAACATCTACACTGAAATTTGGCATGTGATATATCGCTTGTTTACCCATAGGGTTTTGCGGTTAAAGTTGCCCCGTTATTTGAATGATTAGCCAATCGCGATCACGCGCTCCGCTGAGCGGACTGAGCGAGCGGTGCGGGCGCACGCTCTGTCGCATTTGCAGGCTCATTTGCATTTGTCAACAAAATTGGTAATTATGGCTCAGTTAACTAGCCATCATCATCATCAGCCTGAAGACTTCCACTGGTTGAACAAAGGCCTCCCCCTTACACCATAATGGACAACAACTCGCTACCTGCATCCACCGGTTCCCGCAACCTTCGCGATGTCGTCGGTCCACCTAGTGGGAGGCCTGCCAACACTGCGTCTTCCGGTTCGTGGTCGCCATTCGAGAACTTTTCTCTCCCAACGGTTGTCTGTTCTACGAGCGATATGGCCTGCACAAACACAATCACTACTTAGTATAAAACAAAGTCGCTTTCTCCGTCCCTATGTCCCTATATATGCTTAAATCTTTAAAACTACGCAACGGATTTTGATGCGGCTTTTTTTAATGAATCAAAAGGAAGGTTCATTATGTATAATATATGCATAATATAACGTGCGAAGCCGGGGCGGGTCGCTAGTTATGTTTATAGAAAAGATTTTTCATCCAGTTATCGTCGGAAAAAGTTGCCCTGAGGCGGTATCTTAGACCAGCCTCAGTTATTTCCTAGCTTTTATTGCTATGTTTTTCCCCGTTTTCTCGCACTCGAGAAAATAATGCAATAAAGAGTAAGCACCCTTTTTGCCTTGTAAACAGGCAGGACCCGCGAGGCGTGACCATAGAGAGACCCCTCGCTATCGGCCATGTTGGCTAGGAAACCTTTTTCCTTTATGAAGATTGTTTTTCGGATCGTGATTCTAGTTAGCTACTTCTGTCTGAGCCTGATTTAGAGTTGTCGCTTTTTTGGCTTACGAAACTTTACTACATACATACATAAATCACGTCTTTCTGCCTTACGGGGTAGACAGACCCTAAAGTTATAAAACCTAAATGCCACGTGTAACATCCCTATCGATGGGCTTTTACCTGAGCGGAAAGATAAGCAAATTATACGTTTTACGTTTTCCATTCATCATTAAATTTGTATAAACACTGAAGATCAAGAGAACTAGTTTGTCTTCCAACCGTTACATGACTTGATTAATGACAATGACAACAACAATAACATTATCAATTTGGTCTATCAATTTTTCTCTAAAATTCCACTGAATTGTTCTAGTCAAGACATCAATTTGTCTTGTCAGAGTAGCGTGTCTGCAATAACTAATTATTGCACCATTCATTTGTTACAGTCACCAAAAGATACTACCCTGTCTCTGTGAAATGTACGTGATACAACATTTGAATTGTACTATAAGTTGGTGTGACAAGGTATCTAGTAAATTAACGGTTAAGGGTTAAGTTATATAAGTTTGGGCGTTCTTTGATTTGTTGTTAAAATTTTGTTTTGTTAATTACGGAACTGACGTTTTGATTATTAGTTTGGAGTTTGTAGTTGAATTTTATTTATTTGGTCATGGATAAGTAATAACTTTGAATAGGAAAGTAATATTACATTTTAATAATTATTTAACAAATTTTGATTTAAACTTTTTTTTTACGGATTTCAATTATAATTTTGAATGCCCGTTTCACTCGCGTACCTGCGTTAATACCTGAAAGTTTAATTTTGCTCACTTCTAGCAGAATTGACTTGAAATTCAGAATACGTATTACTCGTTCATATGATGCAAGTAAAAGCAAAAAAGTATATATTTTTTTTAACTATAGTGTTATAAAAATAATAGCGAATAAAACGCAAAATTGCCTCCCGCACCCGCAGTTGTTATACATAATAAACATTCTAACCTAAAATCATACATAATTCCCAGACAGGCTCAGAATACACAGGCATTTCTACAACATTGCTGTAATGTAGCAAATAATCCACAGACGCCTGTCAGCTGTCATCCGCAGGTGTTGCCAACCTGCGGGAGAAAACTCCTTTGTTGCGCTAGTTATGTTTGCGTTGACGACCCCTGAAAATCGGGTACATGGTTTTAGAGTACGTAAAGCTTAGGTTTTGGTTGGCGATCTATTCTATACATTTGTCATAGAATAGATTGAGGATCGATAGAGGCTATGAAACTTTAATGTACTAACAGGGGCCATCATGACGTCTTAAGGCGCTGTCAACAGCAAATGACCTGGAGCAGCCCCAATCTTCACACATACGGTTCGCGTGCCTGTTAGTGAAAGAGAAGAAACTATTCCGGCAGCTTGGCGCGCGTCTAAAATCTTGCAAATAAGACACAAATCATAAGAAATAAACAAAAGTATGGATTATTTGTGAAATATGACTAGTTAGCCGTTTAGGTATGAATATGTTGACTTTATGTTTTTAATTGCAGACCCATACGTCGAAAAAATAAAGACATAGAACCGTTTAATGATGATTTTAAGACCAATCTTTGCAATTATTTTCTATCGAGCCGATTTTGTTCAATTATGTATCGAGCCCGTCTAGCGTGTTTGAAATATGATGAAAATTAACATTATTTTTTTTTTGTATTTTTTTTGTGTGCAGTTTTTCTTAAAAAAGTGTTTAAATAACATCAATTTCAACAAAATTAGGTGTTGTCAGCCTCTTAATGCGATTCAATTCCGATTCAGTTTAGGTTCGCTCGCTGTCAGAACTATACTAAAAACCGGCCAAGTGCGAGTTGGACTCGCGCACCGAGGGCTCCGTATCATTATCTATAAATATCTATAAACCAGTGTAAGCAGAGCCCTGCTCCAAAGCAAAATGTACGCAGTGTGGGGTCACTTTATATTGATCACTGATATATACAGGCAGACATACATATTTACGGTTTTCGCAATTATTCTTTAATCTGTTCTATAAGATCTACCTTCATACCAAATTTCAAGATTCTGCGTTCACGGGAAGTACCCTGTAGGTTTTGATTCCCTTGGGAGTTGCGGAAATTTGCGGCATAAACGGCTGTATCTTTTGATTACGTTGGCTTCGAAGTTTGATTTTTTCACAGCTTTAAGGAGCAGTAGACTTGAGTATTTGATATAAATTTCTGCTTGATACCTCCACGCATTCCTGAGAAAAAGGGTCTTGACTGACGGACGGACGGACGGACAAACAACAAAGTGATCCTATAAGGGTTCCGTTTTTTCCTTTTGAGGTACGGAACCCTAAAAATGATAGCTAAAACCTAAACTGAGTCGCAATTGAACCGCATGAAGTTCAAAATCAACGATTGAAACTGTTATGAAATTCCTGCTGATATTATAAATGCGAAAGTAACTTCTGTCTGTTTGTCTGTTATGACAGCAGACTGCAATAACATGTTAACCTCGGTCAAATGATATAGTCTTAAATCAAGATAAAAAAAAGCTGTAAATTAAAAAAAAGCGGTATTCATTACGCCTTGACAAACAGGAGGGAAACGAATCGCATTTATTATTTAATTTGGTATGCAAATTAGCATTAAACAGTCGTTCAAATTTGACACGATAAGGCAAACAGGGAATCAGTGAGTTGGTAATCAAATATTCAAATAAATTATGGGTGGGAATTTTAATATAATATTTAGGTTAACCTCTTTTGTTTCTTTATATTTGTACAATAAAGCATTTACTTACTTACTTACTTTTACCTTTTTGTTTTGTCGGTTTTCGTTACCACAGGGTTTTAATATGACTCTGAGTCATAAAATTAAACCCTGTGGTAACGACTGTTGCTCATACTAAATTTCTTTCGAGTGGATTTCTTGCGGGTGGTAGGGCATTGTGCAAGGTCCATTATCCGGATCGCTACCACCATCTTACTCGCTAATCCTGCCGCTAAGCAGCAGTGCTAAGACTCTCGTTGTTAGTCGGTCTTTTAGAAGGCCTGCATCTTTTGACTCTACATTGATTATTCTTGTATCCGTTGTTTAAATAATGCCAAAAAATAGAATCAAACTACTGTTAGAACAAGCTGAGCCAGAAATTTTACGTAGCAAGTGAAAATACAAAATATCAGTTCTATCCCTTCTCCCCCGCAATCTCTTCTCACCCCGTTTTACGCTACCTACTTAAATGCTCATCGTCATCATCATCATCAGTCTGAATACGTCCAACGTTGAATAAAGTCCTCCCCCTTAGCACACCATAATGAACGACAACTAGCCACCTGCATCCACCGGTTTCCCGCAACTCACGATTCGAAATTTCTGCGATCCCCAAGCCGCCTGCTAAGCGTGGGGATTATAGCAACTCCCCCACCCCATAATGACTCAAATGCTAACGTAAAATAAATCAAATTGCAGCAACATCTAGGAATCGTTACAAGTTGTGACTGTCGAAACTAAACAATACCACAGCTTGTTTCTTATAAAATCGAGGAGAACGCAATCACTAAAAGACGAAACTCGCGCGATTCATTCTGTACCATTTATATTCACCACACACTAATCTATTTACTAATTCACCCGAATAATTATCCCGGATCCCCACCTTCAACTCCCTAATCCGTAGACAAAACTTGTTTCTATTAGACCCTTTTTCCGCTGAGACTCAACCAATGAGTTCCAAGTTTGCGAATACATTAGCCACCCAAGCGAAGTGACAAATTCGAGTCGACATGTTTCGCTTATCTCGAACACACGTACTAACCGCGTTTACGCCGTCCATTAACCCGCCACAAAGAGATAGACTGCATCTCCTCTTCCACGAGCTTCAATGAACGTCGCGCGCCAAGTTTTCGTCGTAAGCCTTTGATGTAGTGGTTAAGTTCCACTGCTTTGACACGAAACTCCTAGAGAGGTTTTGTAATTGTGGCTTGCTTCAAATTAAGCGGCACCAAGGAATGTTCATTGATTTTTTGCCAACAAAGACTGATTTGTAGTATCTTTTGCTTTGTAGCGTTTGATGTTTCTGAGTTTCTGGAATTAGAAGAATTCTTTTGTGGCTACTGTTGTGACAAAACTGGGGCCTTACCATGACGTCTTAATGCAATTTCATTCCAACTCAGTTCAGGTTTTACCTGTCATTTTTAATGGTAAGGCCCCTGGTCGCCAGTCGCTCATCGCCTGAAATACTGCCCTTAATTTTCTTCTCAACGACTAGATCGTGAGATCATCTGTGGTAGTTTATAGAATATACCATATCGACAGGAGATGGCATCATAAGAAAATTAACCCCTGTAGTTTAGATTGTAAACTGTGCTTCATAAAATATAATTTTTACTATTAATTTTATTTACTTTCGTCAATAAATCCACTTAACCTATTTCTGGTCTAATGCGACTCATTCACAGAAATGTAATTCCAGTGATTCACGGCATTGGCAAAAGTCCTTTCATGAGACCGGAGTTGCCAGATGAAAATAATAAAAATCCGTAGTGCTAAGAGAATTCTGTAAAATGTTTAAATGTTTTATTTTTTATGTTTTAACAAGGTCCAGATCATTATTGGTATATCTTGGTGTCAAATTCACGCTTGCGTTGCCGTATGCGCGGAGAATAAGACAGTTGTTGAAATTACTAGCATTTTAGGCAATCTTAACTCTCTGCTAGCAACGCATCTGTAACCCATTGGTGTATGTCCATTGGTGGTGTTTTTTTACCATCAACTTTTTGTTTGCCTTGCCAGTCCAAAAAAAATACAGAAAAAAAATAACTTAAGGGTTTTAATTATAATTAACAAGTAGGTACCCGCAAAAGCAATATTTTTTTAGAACAATCGATACCTAAGTGATTTTCTTATTATTTTTGCATTGTACGTGACCTATCTATCTTGTGTTTGCTTGTGCGCGTGCATGTGAGGCGTAGTTTAAACCAGGCTCACTTTTCCATTCGCACAACTTTTATTTACTTTCTGTTTAGTCTGAACTAGCCTCTGCCCGCATATAAACCTTCCTCTTGAACCGCATCAAAATCCGTTGCGTAGTTTTAAAGATTTAAGCATACATAGGGACAGACAGACAGACAGAGGAAAGCGACTATGTTTTATACTATGTACTGATGATGATGCTTTCTAATAGACATCCCCGAATTGTACCAAACACTTTCGGTTCTTCATCACAAACGAAATTTACTTCGAGTTCTCTAAGATTGCCGAAAAATCCTTATATTTCCGGATTTGCCCAAAACCCTGGCAATTTGCCGCAGTACTGCAGTCCACAAACTGTCGCCATGCAGCAATTTGACGTATTTATGTGACGTAGCATTTCGTACGTTCGCTCGCGCATTATCTGATTCCTTTTTAAAGTCCCGAAATGAATGTACGGAAGGTATTCGCTTTGAAATCGATGTTTAGAATCAAAAGTTCTATTGAGACATTGGAAAATGTTCTGGTGTGGAATATCTTGCAAGCATTGGATGCTATGTTTTCATGTAGTTTGTTTAGCACATCATAAATTGGCATTTTACATTCTTTTACAGTCACTTCACTGCTAAAATAGAAGTAGGTATCCCTTATGTTTTGATTATGACAGCTATTTGTTACCTTTGTTGCCCGTGGTTCTACTACAGTTTGTTCTGCTGGTATTCGACGGAGCTCCTTTTTCTGGGTATTTTGCCCTAGATACCTCACTAACCTAACCTACCTATTTTTGTATTAAAATATTATTGAATGATTCATAATAAAGACAGCATTTCGTGACAATGTGTAGGGGGTAAGAGAAAGGGAAGGGGTGGTTAATAACTATAATATTAACTAACTATTTATAATAAACATGCATCTACTCGTACCTCCTCAATAGTGCTCATTCTCACTAAGAACTTCTTTGAACAACTCTTCTTCTTCTCTTCTTCTTTGAGAACTTTTTTGTCAATAAATGTATGTCTTCTTCTTCTTCTAAATATGTAATTGTTATCTTATGATCGAGTTCACTTTAAAAAAAATGTTTTTTTACTGCTCCAAAGTGATACTCCACACTTTTCTGACAAAAAGGGACTTGACAGACGGACAGAAAAACGGATACGTGGACAACAAAGTGATCCCATAAGTTTCCTATTTTGCGAAAAGAGGTACGGAACCCAAAAATGACGCGTTCTCAAAAATCCTGTACCTATTGTTAGCGAACCAACGAAGCTTAAAATTCGTAACGTGATCGAAAGAACATTATTTTCAATCTAGTCGACTTTAAACAGCGCTTCTCCGGCAAATTTGATCGCGCATTAATCTCGCGTCGTGACGGATCGTTCGACACACATTCGATGACGCGACGTTTTTATACGTGACCGAAACAGCGCGTAGGCAGAATAATGTGGATATTACTAAGGATAAAAACGATGGAAATAGCAAAGGCATGTTCAATAAAAATATGGAGTTGAATAGATTAACAAATGGGTTGATTCCGTTTTAAAATGGGCGCAATATTTGCCAATAAGCGCAGGTATTAACCTTTTTTGAGAATATTGATAAATAAATAAACCCTTGACTAAATCTCTGGTTATACTCGTAAAAAGTTTTTATTTTTTATTTTAATTGGTCATTCCTCTGAGCGAACTCTGTAGCTTAAGATCGTAGACATAGTGAAGTATTTATTATAATTGCAATTATTTAATTGAAAGTTTCATTAATTTAACTGACGCAAGGAACCCTAAAAAGTAGTATTTTAGTCGCCAATTTAAAACTAAACTTATTAACCACCTTTAAAACCAACGTTTAGCGGTGCAGTTAGCTCGAACCGCAGGTCCAACTTTGTGCCCCAATCAAATCCAAAGTTCGAATGAGAGGCCACAGCTTTTTGATTTGAGCTGAAAATAGTTCCATTATCGTCTGGTTAGTCAAAGCTTTCAGATTAGTTTAGTTTGATGAAGTTTGTGCTGAGAGCTTCTGGGTTTAATCTTATGTTGGAACGCTAGTTGGGTAATGATTTTAAACGCTCTATTTGTACGTGTGTGACTCAAGCTCAAGTTTAATTGAATGAGGTTTTAAAGCGCTTGCAGAAGTTTAAAAATGAGCTAAAACTCAGAAGAAACAAAACGGGAGGAAAGACTTAAGATGTTCTTGCATTTAGTTATAAAGAGAAATATTTAATTGAATCAGGCGTTACTTTGCAGAGGGCCAAAACATTTACTTTGCTACTCCGTGTCTCAGGTGCAAGAATGAGTGACTGGTAAATGTTTTTCTAAATCCTGGGACATATTTATTATTTAATTAAAACAGTTCAAAACATTTGTGACACGCTGCAGATTTGGTATCCAATGCACAAATATAATAATCTTGGCTTTCATAATGAATAATTTTTATTTCTTCCGAATTTCTCCCGTGCCCTCGATTGCCATGCCGTCGTTTTCCTGTAGGACTAATCGAATCAAATGGAGCCAGCGGTAATTGGGTGTCTGCCCTCCATTATATGAGCCGCTAACCGATATTTCACCGGGATCAAGCTGGGGAAATGGCGAGGGAAGGAAGTGAATACGATGTTAGTAGATTAATTGGTTAAAGAGTTGAATGTTACTAATGTAAGAAGAAGTGAAAGAAATATATTAATGTGTCAGAAAATGTCAGTGTAATTAGGAAAAATGTAAATCCCCGGTTATAAGGTACATAATGGCTTTATTTTATCACTAAACTTTATTAGACAATTTAAACTCAAACAATACTAGTCCCAAACTAAGCAAAGCTTGTTCTATTTGGCACTAGAAAACGGATAATCGGATGATAATATATTTCGATGAATAATCATACAAGAATAAAGAACAGAATATTAATTTTGTGTGCATCTCTTATTCTATCGTATTGAAAATGGGCAACAAGCTTCTTAGATTCTTAGGTGGTTAGGTTTGTAGTTTGAGAGTCTGGATTTTAGGGGACGCCTATGTCCAGCAGCGGACTACCTACTATAAATAGGCTGGTGATAGTTCTCCCGTTGATTTCTCATTCTCAAATTGCTGATGGTTTCTGAAATAATTGTAGAAAATTTTAAGACCTTTAGTTTCAATCAGTTTTTCTTCTTCCCCAGATTGCCTCCACCTCCAACTCTACCGCGACCCCAAAGACCGCTTCAAGAAGGGGCAGACAAAGGCGTCTCTGTCTTTGCAGCAGTTCCTTGGATTTGAGTCAGGGTTCACCCTGGACAAGGAGTCGAACACTATCGCTATCATCTGCCAAGATGTTATCGTCGTGCTCGCCTTTGAGACTAGAGAGAGGCTGATCGCCTGGCAGGTAAGGACAACATGCATAAACCGATCGCATTTCTTCTGTTCATTGCGCATTCAAGACGTGTACTGCTCAGTGGTTACCTGGCAACCACGCAATGAACAGAGAAAATGCTTATTCGTCACTATCTGTGCGAAGTCGTGGTCGATCCGCAAGAACGTTAAACTCGACAATTCACTCCAATTATGATCCGACTTTTCCGTTTAGGTTTATAAGTATACAAGCATAATTCTTCCGCTTATCTAGGGTTTTCAACGCAAAAGAAAAATTGCAATAAAGCGAAATTATTCAACTATATATACTACGAGAATATCTTTAGTAACTTCTTTGTTTGTGATAGTAAATTATATTTTATTGAATCAGGCGTTACTTTGCGGAGGTCCATTTCAATGAACACAAAATATTTACCTTGCTACTCCGCTACTTACGCTGCTTACTTAAGTAGCGGAGTAGCAAGGTAAATATTTTGTGTTCATAGTAAATTATCGTTTTATCCTTATAACTTCAATCCAAGCCAATAATCGCGAAAGATTCCCAAAGTTGACACGTGCACATGTTTAGGTGAAAGTTGGTGGCCAGCTGGGCTCGTCCAAGGAATGGCTGGTGATGATCGGGGGAGGCTCACGGAAGCTGCCGGCGGGGCCAGCTCGGTTGCACCTCCAGGGCCGGAGGTTCGCGCTGGCTAGCGGGGTGCCGCCGCGCCTGCTGGGCCTCTGGGAGCTGGCGCACTTGAGGTAAGATCTGACGATCTGACGTACAGTGAGGGGTCTAGCACCTTACCGCTGCCTTCCCTAGCGACCCTATACTTGGCCTTACCTTACCATGATGGCATCAAATTCCGATTCAGTTCAGGTTTGCTCGCTGACAGATCCATACTAAAAATGACAGCTAAATCTGAACTGAGTCCGAATTGAATCGCTTTAAGACATCATTGTAAGGCCTTAGTTCGCCACTGCTGCCAGCAGATTGTTGCACCGATCTAAGTAAAAATACCTATAGAAATATGATTTTTTTATGTATAATTCTATATGAATAGGTGTTTTAAAAATGTATGGATGTATGGATTTATTTGTTTTATTACCTGTACCTGTTACGGTATCCGGCTATAAATATTGCTCTTCGGTCTTTGGAAGGCAACAATTATTATTCGGCGTCACGTAAGTGAGAGCAAAACAACGCTCTAATATTTAAGCCGAAATTAGTCGAGAAAACCGACGTGCAACCTTATGGTCGGGTTCTGGTAGTTCTATTCTTTGCGTAGGTACATACATACTGTCACGCGTCTTTCCCACAGGGGTAGGCAGAGACTACTACGTTCTACTTGCCTGACACACCTCTTTCACATCATCCACATTCATCAATCTCTTCATACATGCTCGTCAGTTTCGAATACTTCTTATTCTTTGTTTCATTTAAAGCCTCACCCGTAGCCTCAGTTTATTACTTTGCTCAAAATGTAATTATAAGTTAAAAATCTGCACAAAATATTACAAAATTCACGTTTAAACGGACTGCTGTACGCCTAATCTCATTACGAGGACTAAATTTCTGATGCGAGCGAGTTTCGAAACCAAACGCAATAAACTAAACTAAAACCATACGAGTTAGCTTAACGTAGAATTTGTCACAAAGTAACATTCACGCCGATAAAACTTGCAGTTCCTGCCGGCGTTGCGTACTTTATTATGTGGCTACAACTTTGCTACTGTCTCTTTCGCACTCTAGCTTAAATTATAAGTGTATTTTGCTCGCGCTTGCGGTTTCAAACTCATATGCAGTCAGCTCACACTGTAAAAGCATTTGGTCATTTAGATTATAAATTGTTTTATGCAAATGTTCCGAGATAAACATTTTGGAATGGAAATTTTATTTTCTATGACATGTGATACAAGCATAATGTATATTGTAATAACAATAGCTTACGACTTATGGGCTTAATTTGGTTTTCAAATGAGATAAAGGTTTATTAAGGTTTCATAATACGGGGTTTACTAAAAAAGATTCGTTTAAGCACAGGTATTTAACGCAAAATGGCACAGATTTTAATAAAATATTCATTTAGCTGCAAAATTAGGTTAAAAAAGCCAAGTTAGTTAAACGTAGCATGAAATTTCCCATATTGTAAAAATCAAGCCGACAGCTACCTATTCACAAACGAATAATTTCTAATCCAATAAATCAGCACATCATTTTAACAGTTATATCCATACGAGTTTCCTAATGACGCCAATAGATCAAACCTTATTTATTATCCCCAAACCAATAAAAGTTTGGTTACAACATTAGCTCGCTGCTCGCTTGCCAAGACGCGCACAAGATGGCGGTCGAGACAAAATGGCTGCGGCGGAAGCAGCGGCCATTAGCGATGCGCCGGCGACACGACTCGTAAAATAGACGTAGCCTGGTTTTTGCTTTTCTTGGAAGGCTCATGTTAACCTAGTTGTAAGTACTTGCTAGTTGATACACGAAAAAATATTATTTTTGTCCAATATTGAGCAAAATACAGCTTTGAAACATAGTACTGTTTAAACCTTACCGTTAAAGTACTTATTAGTCTATAGTAGAGATGTACTATATGTAGACTAATATAATATTTAAGGTACCTACTTAACTTTATTTTTGGACCTTATACATCCTTTTTATAAATGTGTATTAGTAAAAGTACCTAGTATTTAATTAATGTAAATATATTTTATTTTGAGAAAAAAAACTTTCTGCCATGTTGTCAATGATGGTCTTTCCGAATGCGCATAGCTAAGAACCACCGCAAGGAAACTGGCTTTCGAATGAAAATATCTCAATCCATCGGCTTGAGAGCTATGATGCCAGAGACAGACAGAGACACACACACTTACACAGACATCAAAGTCAAACTCATAACTACCCTCTTTTTGCGTCAAGGGTTAAAACATAATCTAGCCTCGCAAAACCAGGCAATACCATCTGTTATTTTTACACCCCGCATTTTCCTCGAGACGCTCCAGCCTTTACGGCTGCCGGGTCCGGTTTTATTGCCGTATACGGGCGGATGGGATACGTTTGCTTTTAGTTTTGCGTTTATGGCTCCGTGGTCTCGTGGTTGCTGCTTGGGTGACTTTAAAATTAACTGGAGTATGGCAGTTAAACGTGTTAGAGATTAGGTTAAAGGGATCAAGTGGGATAAAGAGAGAAAACAATAAGGATGTTACATTGGTTTGTTATTTAAGATATTATTTGATGGTTTTAGGCACAAGTTTATGTGTGACATTGTTTAGGGATAGTAATTGAATTTTATTCTTTAGTCAACTATCAATTTAAGCAGTACCAGAATTAAATGGATAACCCTTGCTACTGGCATGCATTGCTTGCTTGCAATTGAAATGATCGAGTGGTTGCCATACATACCTACTTCCGTATATTTGTCAGCTTGTTTGTGAAGTGCTTTCCACTGGCGTTCGTGTCGTCATAGTGTAAGTGTGTTTAGTTTTTGTGTAACTGAAAAACACAGTTGCAGTTTGCCGCAACAATATGCTGAGTGAGCAAATTTTACACCATATCGGTACTATTCTTAAGTATTTTGTATTTCTTCCTAGCCACAGGTTTCTTAATGTAGGTAGGGAGGCCATTTGCTAATCGTTCCAGAACATAAAATATTGTAGTGCAATTATGATTATGAATATAGATAAAGGTAATGTTGTATGTAGGCTAGGCTAAACTTTGTGCCGCTAAGTATAATGTATGTATGTAAACTCTTTATCGTGCAAAATAAACATAGAACAAAAGTAAGAAAAGTAAGCAAGTGTAATTACGTAAGTAAGTAAGTAGTTCCTCTGCACGAATGTAGCAGGAGGGTGGCGGTTCGTGCAGAATGGCGTCGCATTGTAAAGCAGGCCACAGAATCGGTGTGACGGCCACGACCACTCTGGTAAGAGTGTAGCGCTAAAGAAGAATTAACTATGTTATGAGAGCCGCATTTATGCCGTGAGTTTCGCACAGGACCATCTCTTTCTTGTATTTTCCCTTACTACATGTTACGAGTATCAAAAGTACCTCCAACACCTTATTTACGGGTTGACCCAAATCCTGGTCACATGCCCATTGAGACGTGCCAATTACGAACGTCACCGGATGGCAGCAAAATGTAGGGTAAAATAAAATGCCACTGTATTCCTTTTATTAACAACGGGGATATATTAAAGTAGCATTGACTGTTTTGCGTTGTCAAGATTTTTGACTAGTGTGATGTTGACTGATGGGTGAGAAAACATTGATTTACAATCACGTCTATAGCCCTTACGGAGTAGAGAGAGACTAAGTTAAAAAGACCTACAGGCCACGTTTAGCAAGATTTTGGGAGTATAGGCGGAAAATGGAATCAAAATTAAATAGTGATGAGTTGCTAGCCGCATCCCCTATAACATGATTCCTAAGATTATCGCCCATTCCTCGATGGGACGAGAAGCAACTGGTAGTTTTTTCTTTGCTCCCAGATCAGCGTGGAAGTTCTATTTCCAAATAATAGGACATAGGGTTATAAACGACGATTTTTTTCAATTTTTTTTTCTCAACTTATCACTACTATACCTATGCCAAACTGCACAGCAGTTTTTTGGCAGAAAGTACAGAACAGTCATTCACTAATTAGTCCGCGCTGCGGTCCCTAATTATTTTTGGTTAATTTGTTAATTCAGGGTGCGACCAAACCGCCGCGTATAGGCAGTGACGTGTCGTAGGCGTCACGTTTTCTCACCGTTTCTTCATACATTTTGTTGCGATTCTGTAACGTCACCGTTTTTTAAGCGGCGGTGTGGTCGCACCCTTATTCATTCTAATTAATTGCAATATTAACACCATATTAACACTATATTATTATAATTAATATACAATAAAGTGACGCTGACGCTATTAGTCATAGTAGGTACCTGGCTAATGTTTAACAAAGCTAGTTATGCTATTCTACCAAAATCATCATCAACATCATCATATCAGCCATTAGACGTCCACTGTTGGACATAGGCCCCCATAGACCTTCAATGACCTCCCCCGACTTTAACCAGGTCATCCGTCCTCGTTGGTGGACGGACGTCCTACGCTGCGCTTGCCAATCCGCAGTCTCCACTCGAGAACCTTTCGGCCCTAACGACCATCTATCAAGATCACCTGCGTATCTTTATTATTGATAATTTTCGTCTTCCCAGGCGCTATGGTGTGGTGGAGGGCCGTTTCTGCTTCGAAGGAGGCTCTCACTGTGGTAAAGGCGAGGGTCTCCACGTACTAATCACAGACCAGGCTCAAGACATTGCTGATGGGTTTGATGCTGCCGCCCACGGCAACCCTAGAGCACCAGCTTCGAGGAAAAGTGGAGGTAATAAGAAATTTAGTAATTTATAGCAGTAATAATTGTCTTGAAGTCCCCTAGTGGCTTGAAGCTAGATTTTGCGAGTTCAAATCCCTATTAGAGACATTTTTGTATGAAATACGAATGTCTGTATTCAAGTCCTGAAGGCTATCATTATCATTCTATTTATCAGTATGTATTAGTATGTTTTATTGTTTACTAAACTTATCTATTGCTTGGCAATCACAGTTCAATTTTGACTTAGTACAAGACTAGGTTACTTGGTAAAAGCTTCTTTTATAATAATTACATCAGTTCCACGTTTTTTCGTCAGTCAAATATTATGATTAGTTTGATTAAGTTTCGTGTCGTAATAATATCTGAAGAAACATAACCTACTTTTTGATGCCATTTCATTTGAGTTTTAACTGATCAGAACGATAAAAACACGAAACTAGCTGGAGGCAAAACAAAGCTTCAAGTCGAACAAATAAATTCATAGAAAGCAATAAAATATGAGTGCTCAAATTCTTATGCGGTCCGTAAAATATTAACGACTTCATTTTTATACTCCCAGGGGCAGGAAACCGTCCTGATACGAGGCTGTCTGACTTCAACCCGGGTGATCAATCAATACCGGATACTGGTTTATACGAGGAAAATTTCTTCGGAGAAGATTGCGGTGGTATCTCGCCTTTCTGGCCTTCTGATGAGAGAAGAGGCTTCGACGAACATGATTGCAAAGAATGCGAAGAACCAGGAACCAGGCCACCATGGAGCGGGGCTGATCATGTAACATTAGAACGATGCAGTAACTGCGTCACCAAACTAGGCACTATGACACGATCTTCAACTGTAGCCCTGACTCCTGCAACTCAATTCAACCCAGCTTGGACAATGGAAGCTGTTCCTGAAAGCAGCTCTGATAACTCTTCAAACAGCACGGAATATTTGACTCCTAGAGCGATAAAGAAGAGCCTTGAAGCAAGTCAATGCGATTGGGCACCACAGAGACCACCGAAACCGGCTAGATTGGACGAAAAGAAACCACCAGCTACTTTGCCAGCTTCAGTGTGTGCATGTTCAAATGACAGGAACTATTCTACTAATGCCAATAATCCTAAAGTTGGACCATATGAAAACTATGATGTTCCTAAAGCGACTCATGTAGAGGTAAGTATGCATATCGATTGGTATAGATTTTTAACCTTTAATTTGTCATAAATAAAAAAACATGGTCAAACCTCGTCGTAAATTGAAAGTCCTAAAAATCCTGTTTAAAAAAAATACAAATAGAAAAAGTTCTTAAAAATGACCACTATAGTTGTACATTTGATTGTCAAATTAAAGGTCAAATTTATTGAAGTTATAAATTGGATTTTGTTACAGGTAGAGAGCACTAACATGTACTACGATACACCGAAAAGAATAAAGCAAGCGCTAACAGAAGATCTATTTCAAGTGACAAAGACTTCTGCCCCCGGTAATTTAGTTTTAAAGAAAAATTGTGGATGCATTTTGAAATTTGGATCCAAAAAGAAACCAGTCATTGTTGAATGCGATGAAAATATACAACCCGTTGAGTGTCCATGTCAAAAGGTCACTAACTGGGCCAATAATCTTATTAGTCTTCCGTACTGCAAAAGAAATGTTAACTATGACAAAGTGAATACAGAAGTTCTGACCACTCAGAAATCTGAAGATATGGCTTTGTACGCTACTGTTGATGTGACTCGTAAAACGAATAGGCAAAGTTCAATAAATGAAAAAGAGATGTCACAAGATTACAATGAACCATTTATGAACTATGAAAACCTTGGACCGAAGGCTGACAACGAGTTCGAAGATCCGTACGCAAACTACGAAAATCTTGAATTCGCTTTGTCTCTGGAATACTATGAAAATGCCAAAGACTTGTTAAAGAAGGCTGGTGTCACACAAAAAGAATTAGACGCACTGAGTGCTAATGTTGATTTTGCTGAAATTGTGCTTCCCGCGAAACCGAAAAGTTGTGCTAAATGCGGTCATTCAGCTAAACACCAGTTAATGAAGAAGAACAAAAGCGATGAGTACTTGTTAATGGAACCTGCAAGAGAGATTAAACGAGATTTATGTCGAACGACTGGTCCAAATCCAGGCTACACTCCCATGTCACCTAACCCTAACTGGTCTCAAAGTTTAAGGCATCCATTACAAAAACTTCACAAAGTAGATATTGAAAAATCACACAGCATACCAACACTAAACGGTACCGCAAGTCGGGCGCAAAGTTTTGACGTTTCAACATCAAGTAATAACAATAAAGAGGCAATTCAAAAACGATCAAGTTCAGTAGACTCGGCTAGATTACTAGAAGACTTGAAAGAATTCGATAGTAGCATCGGAAGTCATGCTACTTCATCCTCCCTAGAGACTTTAAGAAACTTAGCAATCGAAAATAGAAGAACATCTTCACCTTGCAATAATGAGAGAGACTGTTGCGATCACGATTGCTGTAAATCATCTGATTCAGAAAACAAGACGTCAGAAGGCAGTTGCTCGAAAGATATGCCGCATTTGCGGAACAAGCACATGGATAATGCTCAAATCAAGAGGTCATCCAGTGTTCCTTGTAAATCAGGGGGCAATAGGGACTCTTCGAGCTCGAACGATTCAGGCGTGTCTAGTTGCTCAATGAAACAGGGTCCTGAGTTCAATGATTTTGAAATGCCTCTCACATCAGGCCATTCGCGGTATCAGTACATGGCACATAGAAGGATGAGGGGGAACGCTACTGGATGTATTCATTCTTCGCTGCCCAGGAAGTCGAAATCCTCTGATCTGCTTAAAGATATGACCATGCAGATACATAAAACGAATGTACCGGCGAAATCTTCGTCAGCAGAGGCCGAAGTGCCTGTGCTTCCGCCAAAGCAATTTAAAGGTACGCTTTAGCTATTTTTAATACCCCGACGCAGGTTAAGTGGTTTATCTTATGTTTCAGGCTGTAATTTTTTATCTCTACAATCTTTTAGATCTTTATCCGATTCATTGGTTTCAAGATTGTTTACTTTTTCAGTAGTTTGCTCTCAAATAACCTTACTTAGCCTTGCCGTATTTACTTTACAAGTTGACAGTCTAAAATATTTTGTACTTTGTAGGAGTTATGGACACGCATAGCACTTCAAGCGGAACTTCGGATATGTCGGACTACATTGAAACACTTTCTTTGACTTCATCACACTCCTCTTCAGACAATCCTAATATCAGGTAAGCATACTATAAAATAAAATAAAAAAACAAACATTTATTTCGGCCATCGGGATCCATATCGGGTTAGTAATACAACTTAAACACTATGTTAGTACAAATACACATACACACACACACTATACACTATGTTACTATAAATTCAGCCTATTTATTTATGGATTCCTTAATGCATTTTACTCACCTGTCATAATAGGTAAATACTAGATTGTCTACTTTCAAATATAGCCGAGATTTTGTTGCTGTGGATTCTATTACTAGTCATATTACGGTAGGCAGTTTGTGTCTGAGAATGACAACAACTGATTTTTTAATGATAAAAAACAAACAACCATCGTTTAAATTTAATGACTCCGTTTTTAATTTTCAAATAAAACTGTTCAGTGGACGCACAAGTGGAGAAACAGGATTTTCGCCGTTCTAAATTAAAATCTTGTCAACCAGCTTCAACAATCCACTACAGGATGAGCATTATTACTCCCTTATTCATAAACGCTCTATAGACTTCTGCTAACTTAGCAATCGTTTGTTATTGTCTGTCACTTTGACATTTACCTTTCACAGAAAAGGACAAACGATTGCTAAGTTAGCAGAAGCCTATACAGCGTTTATGTATAAGGGGGTTACAATAGAATGACGACTTAATTGTTCCCAGGATGGCAAGACAACCCACAATGACCCTGCGACCAAGGTCCGGCAAGGAGTACCACAATCTGGACCCCATCATCACCTCCATGTACAAGAGTGGGAAGGAGCTCTCTAACTACACCAATCTACCTTAGAAATAGTTGACGTGAAATTGTTACTATACGAGAAGATACTATAAATAAGTTAAGGCAGAACGAGTTTCAGTTACAGTATTAAGTTAAAGATGCTCATTGTTTAAGTGACGAGAAAATGTTTAATTATTGCTTAGTATTTGTTAATTTTTATCTTTAACAGGTCTAGAGCACGAGCATTCTGCTGATCGCTCTCTTAAACGATTTATTTAATTTGTTACGTTGGCTCGTGGTCAAATATTTTATTGTTCTAATGTAATGTTTGGTAGAATAAACGTTTCATATCTATAATTTAAATGATACTAATAGCTTATCTGAGAAACGAAATTATATTTAACCTCTACAGTGACATTTACTCTTTTAGTAGCACACGTAAAAGATTTTCCGATATGTTTTCAATTTGAAACTAATAGCTTATCAGAGAAGTTAACAAAATTACATCTAACCTCTAGAGTATCTATTACTCTTTTAATAGGTTGCCCACGTAACAGATTTTCTGATATATTTTGAATTTGATTTGTTGTGTAATCAATCAGTGAATACTAATCACGCGAAACGTGGCCTTTAGGTTATATTAACCTGGGCTCTGTCTACCCTGCATTATGTCAAACTGTGAAAGATATTATACCGGCTTTATTTGATCAAATATTACGTTATAACAAAAAATATTCTTCTTACAAAATACACCAAATTTTGATGATTTTTATCACAGTAGGTACGTATATTTTTATTATTTTCTTTGCCGTTTGTTTAATCTGGACCGATAAAATACCAAAGAAACAATGTTTTGAATACAATAGCATATAGATTATTATATTGCGACGATGAAAAGATAGTTATGTTACGAGTATTTATCTAGGTTGTGTTTTGTAACTGAAGTATTATTTGTCGTAATTTGCATATTTTTAAAAAGGTGAATCGAGTTTCATTTGTTGAACGGACAAGACTGTTTTTTATTAAACATTAAATTTTCTTATTGTTCTTAATTTTAGTTATTATTAAGCGTATAGCTATCTAGTCAAAGATTGTATGATAAATTATAATTATGTACACTTAAGTATTACATAGACGGTTGTATAGCTGTAAAAATGGGGTATTAAAATAAACAACGATTAACTATCAGTAGTTGTAAAAATACATTTTATACGACATTTTTCTTACAGTATGATATATCCTTGTAAAAAATATCCCTATCATTATAACGACTTAACATTACGCATAGAAATCTGACGATATAATTGTATCATTAATTACGAAAAAGTATAATTAATAATAAGTAAACAAAAATATTTGGATAAACGTAAAACAGAAGTTTGAGACTTAAAAAAAAAAGTTCACATGATGATAATTTATATTGGGTTTTTATACTTACAAGAAAAAAGAATATGTCCCAATAACTCCCAATTCTAGTTCAATACTTTTTTATTCGTCGTTTTTTTATATTGTATAGAACGTGACGTGAACAGAAAAAAAAAGCATAGTAAAAATAAATCAGGATCAATTTTTTTCTTGTATGATAATCAATAGGGAAAACGAATCTGAGTAAGATAAATCCAAAATAATTAAATTCTGGAAAAAATTATCATGTAGACTTTTTTTTGGAAAACGCGCTAACACGAAATTAAAGGTGTTATTTTCCCATGGTCTGTGAAAATCAGGAAAATCTTACCGAAAGTCTAGTTACGCAAAAAATTATGTTTAATGTTCTTCTATTAGCTGCAAAAATATTGAAATTTATTGAAAACTTAGGTAATAATGATAACAACATTTTTTTAAGGACATTCGATTCGTAACGAATTGAATGCAGATTTTAATTTAATACCAGTTATTTGTGAGAACCTATGGATTGATCCTGGATAAAAATTAATTCATTTCATTTAACTTCGTTTCATAGAAGATCTTGAAGATCGAAATTAAGATTTTTTTTTTTTTTTTTTTATGATATAAGGGGCAAACGAGCAGACGGATCGCCTGATGGAAAACGATTACCGTCGCCCATGGACACCTGCAACACCAGAGGAATCACAAGTGCGTTGCCGGCCTTTTAGGTAGGAGTAGGCTCTTTTTTTGAAAGTTTGAAGGTCATAACGGTCTGGGAACACCGTAGCAGGAACCTCGTTCCAGAGCTTTGCTATGCGAGGCAGGAAATTTCTGGAAAAACGCACAGTAGAAGACAGCCAACCATCTAGATGGTGAGGATGGAAGTGTTGTCGCGTAGGGCGGTGGCGGAAGGATGCGGCAGGGATCAACCCGAATAACTCCTCGGAGCACTCTCCGTTGTACATGCGATAGAAGATGCACAGTGAAGCTACATCTCTACGTAGCGCCAAGGAATCAAGCCGATCAGAAATTCGATGGCAGCCGACTATTCGAGTCGCTCTCCGTTCAGCATAGAAGATCAGCATAGTTACATTACAACTCAACACTAAAACACCAACATTCAACCTTATTATGAACTAGACAGAGTTTAATTTAAGCCATTTTGACGGGCTCATTGTTATTTCAGTTGATTACACAGCACTTTTGACAGGAGTTGACCTTGCATTTATCTTTTTCCAACATTTTGCGACAAGCATAGAATACATATAGCACGTACTCTAGTCTATTAAAATTCTAGTCAGAATTTATTGCGTCCCTGAAAACTGTTGTCAAAACTTCATGGCATTTTCTCTCTGAGTTCGATACACACTCACGTCTCTACGAGTACATTGTCCCTAACCAATTTGGTCATTGTTTGTTATAATAGGGAATATGCATGATTGTTTTATCGTATTTCTTAACAAAATATGAAATGTCGTAAATAAGATGTCAAAAAGTGAAATTGAAAGAAATATCGGTCAAGAAATACTGAAAATATAAGAATTGTAAACTAATAAGTAAACTGTTAAATAGAGAACATGACTTTAAAAAATCACTACGGCCATAATATAAACTCCATAATTAAATTCTGTTTTTCTAGAATGAGCTAGAGACGAATCTTCGACAGCTTATCTTGGATATTAAATTTCTATTGTCATTCGATTATTTTTTATATCGTATGTATCATACGTGATATTTTATTAAAGCAATTGCAAAAATCTTGCATTATTCTTTATTGTTGGCAGGAACGAAACTATTTGTGTTGCAATCTCCTGTTGTAGGTGCTCTATGATTAATTGATTCCATTAACTATAATTGACTTCTAATAAACGGCATGGGACTTATTTGTGCAATATTGATACATAGCAATAGTAAATGAATTTTGTAATTACTTTTGTAGACACTCGCTAGCCCGTTTATACCAAACCGGTAATGTATCCTCTATGTATACCTACTTATACATAATAAATACTTATAGTGATTTGTAAACTTGCATTTTATTTCAAAATTTACCTTACGTCTAAATCAGGTAAGTAATCAAAAGTCAAAAGTCAAAAGTTTATTTTGCAAATAGGCCGCCGAGGGCTCTTTTACATGTCTTTTTTTGAATCTACCAGCGCATTCGGAAAGACCATCATTGCCAAGAAGAATGCGCCGCAAGAAACTTGGCAGAAAGTCATTTTTTCAAAATAAAATAGATTTACAATAGTACTTAAATTCTACTTAACTTACCTAATACAATTAATACATTTTATAAAAGGGATGTAAAAGGTCCCTAAGTTAAGTCCGTACCTTAAATTACATTGGTCTATAGTAGAGATGTATAAAGTCTCTACTGGTCAAAGCGAAACAAAATATGCGATAATGATAAGAAAGAGAAAGCAAAAAGTGAATAAAAATAATCTAAGTTCAGTGGAGGTGTAAAACGCCTCCACCGTCAAATAAGTTAATTGGAGATATCTCCAATGTCGATGAGAAAAAGAGCAAAAAATATATATTATATATAATAAAAAATATGAAATATGCATTTCATGTCAAGTAAGTAACTGATAAGCTTTTGGATTCCGAAGGCAAGCTTACGTCTGCCGCCCCCAATGTTGGCTCACACGCGCTCATGTCATGCTCTGAAAGCAGAGCGGTACCGAGGGCATGTATCACTTCCGTCCCCACAGGCTCGCTATGGGGACGTTTTAGGAACTTCGACGCTGCTAGCCTGTAACTAGACAGTAAATGAAAAAATAAAACAACAAAAGAAAACGGAAATCCATAAGCTTAACAATATACCTACCTAATACTTAACCTAGCACACATACACATACGACATAGCAATATTTATGTCCTTGTAAATAATTAATAATAATAAAAATAAAAATATTACTAAAGTAAAAAGAAAATAATAATACAAACTAATTAAAACAGGTAGGCACAATATTTAAATTGATAAGATGCTAATATTGATAATGACTATATAATCTTTAATCTTAATAAAAATTTTAGTAAGGTAACCGAGATCAGCAAGTCTAAACAGCAGACGGTAGCAACAGGGCCAGAGACCGTATATAGATACTACACACACGCACACACACACACACACACACATACATACACATACTACAGGATCACTCACAAAGCACTGGATTCTCCGGCTTACGGTAATTTTTCCAAAGATGGCCATGTCATATTATCGTCGCACATATAATCATCTACTGTGTAATAATTATGAAGATACTTTACTAGTAATCAATTTTATTTACTTCCATTGTTTTGTTCATCTTGGAAACTACAGATTTTAATGGCGTTTTCACATATAGTTTAAGTTTACCCTACAGTAACATGGTCTATACTAATAATATAGTAAAGAGGTAAAGAATGTGAGTTTGTGACATCATAATCTCTAGACGGAGTCACGGGCAACCTCTAGTATGCTATATCTATGCCCGATCCCGTAATGCAATCTATCCCTCGGATTGCTTACTAAATTGTCCCCTGTGACCTATTTATTATAGGGCTTGTTGGCATTCCCCGCACGTACAAGTCTAGGCTAGCCTAATTGGATATTAGCAAGCCAAGGCAATAAACAATTAGTTCCACAAACATGACAAAGTATCGGAATGAAAGTTTTTGGTATTAATTAACCGTGTCGAATTTGATAAACAATTTGTTCTACGAGTTGACGAACAATGTGAAAAACAGCTCGACATACATTTGTACAAACAACTTAACAAACGTCTTAACAAAAAAAACTTGACAAACAAGATGATAAACCGATTTGACGAGCAGGCTGACAAGTAGTCAAATAAGTTAGCTAGCATGTTAGCGTACAAGATGGTAAGCAAACTACATGTTTGCAACTTCACAAACAACTTGACATACAACTATAAACTTTACAATAACTTGAAAAAGAAGTATATATTATGAAAATGAATGGTTGACAAAATAGTTGACTAACAACTTCATAAACAACTTAAAAAACAAGTATAATATATATAGGAGGACTATTCCTCCTGGCCGAATCCGGCTACGGCGACTACTTCACCTCCGCTCGTGCGCCCTCGTGTGGCTCACGTAGCCAATCTTCTTCGAGAAGGTACGCGGGCACAGCGGGCACGTAAGGACTCCGTTTTGGTAATTGTATGTAATTGCCGCAGATGGTCGGGCTTTTAATTCGTCACGCTTGGTATCGAGCTCAACTCGACGCCGCGTTTCATAACCCTCAACTTTGCACCTCACGAGCGACCTCCACTCGCCACGATGTGCTGCACGTTTTTCCCACTGAGATGGCTCCACGTCACACTTTTTCAAGTGACGTTTCAGCACATCTTTGTACCTAAGGAGTTGACCGCCATGCTTACGCTTGCTCTCCTTAAGTTCCGAGTAAAAGATGCGCTTAGCCACTCGATCCTCCGCCATCCGTGAGACATGTCCACACCACTGAAGTTGACGCCGCATGAGATAAGACTCAATGCCACCCACATTAGCTCAAGTATAATACTCGTATCAAGTAACCCCCTACCCCCTCCAAACCCTCGGTAACCCCCGGCTTGACCTTAGGCTACCACGGCTTTTTTTAAGATTCTTATACAGAATGGGCCCTGTAACAGAAGCAAAACATTAAACCACAGCTTCCAGTTAAGTATTCATCCTGAGCTAACTAAGTTCTATAACTTTTAAAATAACCTGTATTGGCATTTTTATTATAGTTTAAAGTTCAATTGGACAGGCAATGTATTGCGAAATCCGTCATTTAGTTATGTGAGTTGTATGTGAGAGGCTGTCAATTAGGCTAATGGATGTCGTACATTGGAAATATCATTTAATTTATTTGGAATAAACATACCTAATGATAAAATTACTCAATTTTTGAAAGTTGCAGAACTAAAGTAGATCCATTTGAGTACCTAACAGAACTTGTGTTTTAATTTTTTGCTCCTGTTACTGTGCCCATGCGGTAGATAGCTGTAATTTTGCTGTAATTACAACAATTTATCCTCAAGCAAAATCTCGGATTCCGATAAATCCTACCCAAACCCTAATTCAGCTCAATTGATAAACTTCATCATCAGATAACTCTGCATTAACCCGGCGAATTCGATAATCAAACGTCTGCTAATAACCGTAATTGAGGACCACGGAACTATCGATGATTCTCGAACCTTCGCGAATGTTCGAGAACGTTCGAGAATCGACGGAACATTAAGTAGAGGGCTATTGAACCTAATTGTGCTTAGTTACAGACATCGAATGAATGCAACTGTTGAAGTCGATAGGCTAAGTTTGATCCTGTGGCGTTTTTTGAATAGATTTTTCATGGGATGATTAGTGTATAATATATGACTAGCGACCCGCCCCGGCATCGCACGGTATATTATGCATGTCTTATGCATATAAACCTTCCTCTTGATTCACTCTATCTATTAAAAAAAACCGCATCAAAATGCGTTGCGTAGTTTTAAAGATTTAAGCATACATAGGGACATAGGGACAGAGAAAGCGACTTTGTTTTATACTATGTAGTGATGATAAAGATAAAAGATTACTTCCATACTGGTCTGGGAGCAAAGGAAAAACATAGAATGTCTTTAGTTAAAATTTAACACATTAATTAAATACCTTAAATACCTTTCATTTAGTTTTAATACCTCCCTAAAAATAAGAACGAGCTAAAAATTATATTCTCTATCTTTTTGGGATCTCAGCCTTCAATTTTTACATTCCTAAAATAATTGAAACTAGATGATATGAAAAAAAAAATGGCCTTGGTCGCATTTTTTAGACAACCATTAGCACAACTCAGCGACACAATTATTTATAATATAAAATTCACTGTTTTACATATTTCGTCTACTAGAAGAGAACAAAACAAATAAAAATTCAGAAAAACATGGAAAGTTAATCGAGTTACGACCTGTAGGCTTATTGTCTAACTCGCTCGCGATCGCCATCGTGTTCGTTTTGACAGTTCATGTATGAATGTGACAGCTAGCAGATTCCGATGCCAATTGTCAGCCCATACATGAACTGTCAAAATGAACACGATGGCGATTGCGAGCGAGTTAGATAATAAGCCTACTGGGTGCCCTTAAGGGGCGAGTGTACAATTTTCTGCGGGGCCGACAACGCACTGGCATCGCGTAAAGCGCTGCGCGTGTCTATGGACAGTGGTGACTATTTAACATCAGGTGAACCACTAGTTCGTTTGTCTGGCCTCTCTAACATAAAAAAGTAACTAAACGATCCAGAATACTTATTATTCTCTGTTGGCTAAAAAGTATAAAAACTGAACAAGTTGTAATATATTATCGTTTTGTACAAACCCGGCGTAGAATTGTAATGTTAATGCTATGCAAACTCGCTTCCGACTAGCTTTTGTTGGCGGCTCCGTTTGTTGTGATCGCAATTTACATTCTCTGATTCATGATGCTACTCTTCCTTCCAGAATCGGGATTCGTTAAGAGTTTCGCATAAAACTGCTTTATGATATTATAAGTTACATAACATTACATTACATAACATTACATTACATAACATTTAGAGATAGTACACTGCAAGGGAAACTGACAGGTTCCCTTAATCACCACATAGTATAAAACAAAGTCGCTTTCCGTTGTTGACAGACAGCTGTTCCTATGTATGATTAGATCTGTAAAACTATACGCAACGGATTTTGATGCGGTCTTTTTAATAGATGTAGTTTTTTATGAGAAAGGTTTATATCACAGTATATTTATATGTATATATACGCTAAAGCAGTAGGGAAGATAGGCTTACTTTTTGAAATAAGTACCTACGCTCCAATAAAGCGTTAGGGTTGTCGATTTAATTTTTGATAAATTGAAAAGTTTTTGTCTAGTTAGCGCTAAAATCTCAGCTGGTAAGGCCTGTTTTAGAGTAACTAGCTACACTTAATTAAGAGTATTAGGATTGGCGCCCATAATTTGTGTAAAAGAGAAACAAATGGATTCTACATTAATTAAATAGTAATCGAATGAATTAACTATTTTTTCAATAAAATAGGGTATTTTTAAAAAAGACTTCAACAGTTTAAGATTTTTTATTCGTCGGTAGGTAAGTATTATATATTACTTACTGAAAAATACTTTCGCCTGCTACGACACGTTCGGAAAGCTCTATTATTAAATTTTATTGTATAAAAAATTCTCATCCGAATGAATAGCTTTCTTAATAGTTTGGGAAACATGGACACGGCACTATAAAACTGTTTTTTTCTAGTTCTTTGTAAATTAATAAAGCTAATTTGCAATTTATGTTTATTTCGGTTTTGAAGAAGCCGAGTTCAAGCAGCCGTACACAGCGCAATACGCTCCTGGCATATCTAAAACGAAAAAACAGCCGCTTGTCTCAATGCGCCACGCGCGACTGACAGTACCACGAGATCCGCTTAGGGGCCGTGTAGAAGCGCGCGTCTATGTGTGCGTTCGTTTCGACCGTTTTGTTCGTAGATTCCCTACTGCTTTAGCTTATATATATACTGTGTTTATATGTACCATACATGCATAATATAATCAAGGAACACTGATTGCACCCGTGCAAAGCCCGGACGGGATGCTAATAAAATCATTCACTCATCAAAAATCTGTAGGGATAAAAAATATAATTTTAAACATTTCTATAATAGGCATATTACTACCGAGTCAAAACATGAAATTTGTCTATGGATAATGATTATCCCAAGGCTCTTGTTAAGGAATTAACATCAGAGCCATCTGTCTTGAGACTCGGGAACCCTATAGTCAATTACCTAATTACTATTTTTGTCCTCATACTTGAACAGCTCTTTTGATGTGACTGTGTATATGTAGCGTCCCTAGCGCCACGTAGTTTTCAACTACATAACCATCGACGCACGAGTAGCTAGCGCCAGTTCCAATGACAGGCTGTCACATTGTTCTAAATCACGCCAACGAAGTTTCTCAACACGGATGCATAAATACAACTTCCAACTCTCTTCCTTCGGACTTCGGTCCCCAGGCATAACATCTGCCTGGAGATCTCTCTATTGTGGCACTCCCCATTAAATTAAGTCAAATATTATAACTGACAATTGTAGTTTATCACAAGTAAATGAACACACAGTGTGTCATTAAGTAAGTGATCACATTAATAACGATCCTTGAAACTAAGTGACATGCCATTCAAACAGTATAAAGTCATTGTTAAGTGTTTCAAATTGAAGTGATTATCAATACACACAGACACACATAAATCACGTCTTTATCCTTTACGTAGACAGAGCCAAAAGCAACAAGACCTAAAGGGTTCTCTATTGTTTGCCCGAATTTCATATAAACTAATTTCACATGCCCGAATTTCATTTGCCATAATTTTACATTCCATAACGATATATATGCCATAATGATCATTAGCCATATTTTCATTTGCCATAATTTTCAGGTCCCATAACGATACGTTTGCCATAAATTTCATTTTCCCTATTATCAATTGCCCTAAAATCATTTGTCATAAAATTCAAACGCTATAATAATTATTTGCCATAAAAAACCCAGAATTTTGATTCTTGTAATAATAATAATAATAACTAATTTAAAAATGTTATTTTTTACTACGGATCGTATTAATTATCTACGTTTAAAAGATGTGATGTCTAGAAAACAAACATAAATATGAACTGAATGGCCCTGAGGCGAATTCGACGGAGCTCCGCTTCACGGAGCTCCTATTCCGCTTAGTTTTGGCGCTTCGCGCCTTGACACAATTCTAACCTAACCTAACCTATATATTAATTGACCAGTCATGTGGCTATTGAGGGGGGCTTTGCCCCCCGAGCCCTTAGAGATGCTTCTATTTCAGCTCTGAGGGTCGCAAGAAACCTAACGAACCTACCCTGTTTCGGTAGCAGTAAATTCCAACAGTGTGGATCTGTTTTTTCCTTAATTATGGAAAATGATTGTTATGGCATGAAATATTAGTGATTTCGAAAGTTATGGAAAGTAAAAATTATGGAAAGTGATATTATGGTATCTAATATTAGGGATGTTGAAAATGATGACGTTTGAGTATTATGGCATTCAAAAATTATGGCATGTGCTATTAGGGCAATTGAAGGTTATAGCCAGTGACCATTATGGCAAATGAAATTATTACAAATGAAATTATGGGAAATGGAGGGATCCCGACCTAAAGGCCTAGTTTAGCATGAGTGTAGGCGTATAGGTAGTTGGAAAGGGGAATCAAAATAGTGATGGTTTGCTAGCCGCATCGCCTATAACAAAATTCCTAAAACTTCCATAACAACTACTAATTAACTTGATACTGGTCTGGGAGCAAAAAAAAATATAGAATGCACCAGTTGCTTCTCTTCCAGCGCAGATGGTAAGAGTCCGTCAAGGGAATTGGCGATTATTTATAAAATTGCGTTCTATGGGATACCTCGGAGCAGTGGCGTGGCGTCAAGTATATCAGAAGGCAAGCCGAAGCGAACTTAACTAGCCTTTTCCTCTAATTCTGCACAATGAATTGCCCAACTCGAGTTCTATGGACGCCACGCCACTGCCTCGGAGTTTGTACTTGTGTGAGATGTTCGGTTTATATCGGTTATATTCATGAGACAAATATGCGAGTCAGCTATAGCACCTATCGTGTCCGCAAAGGTTTTAAATAAGGTTAGGTGCAGGTAAACCTTAGAGATGTCTATTGATCAAAATAAAACAAAACTAATTGCATTCGGTACCTAAAAAATAATTGCAGGCTGACTGCCATTGAAACGTACGGTTAGACGGCAGTTGCAGTCACGTTGAAGTTCATAATGCAGTCCATATGACGTAACTGTCCCTAATGTAATCTAATGTATCTCATAATGTCATGAATCATGTCATTATTTGGAACTCGTAACAAATTCCGATTATGCAAGACATACCGTTATACATCAAAGGCCTAGATAGTACATTAGTGGTATTAGTTTATTGGAATTCCAATTAATTTATAATTCATTGTCGAATAAGCGCGTTTACAACTGTTTCGTCATAAACGATTAGTTTAAAGATATTGCGATATTTTTACCGCTATGCAAATTACGGCCAAAATACTGGAATGATAATGATAAATTATAATTGATAATGATGACCACTCAAATAACATTAAATTAAAATGCAAGTAGCATTTATTAATCGAGCAATCATATGTAAATAAAATTTAATACAACTTTATTCCAAAACTACCTTACGTCATTTTAAATTTGGAAAAGAGCTCTACTCTTTAAACTGCTCAGATTTTTACCAAACATGGCTAAAAACCAAGGAAATTGGCTATAAGATGATAAAACGCTTTTTATTAACTTGCGACGTAGGTACGCATGTATGTGTGTGTGGAATCTTGCAACTCAATTTTGAAGTATCTTCATCCGATTGAGCTGAAAGTTAGCATACTTGTAAGTCGGATGACAATACAATAATCTTTGACGGTGTTGGTCCAATTGACTTGAAATTTGGTACACAACGCATGGCAATGCAAGTACAGTCAACAAAAAAAACTTATCTCAAAAATGAAATATTTAGTTAGGTTAATTATATAATATTATCAATTTTTCTTCTTGTAAACTGAATGGGTTGAACGCTAAACGTTTTATAGCAAAATTATCTGACATCGATAACTTTTATTACGACCTTCGAAACGCTAACGGACAACAGTCAAAATACCCGGAATTATGATGCAAATTTAAATTTTAAACAGCTGAAATATAAAACTCGCTGAATTTACGAGACTTGGCGAGTAATAAAAGCGGGGTATCCGCTTGGCCCGGTCCGCTCTGACCGGGTGAAACTACCGCCTTTGAGATCTTACATCCACAGATCTAAACACATTCGGGTTTGTATTGCTATCTCTTACGGGTTTGATATTTGAACGTGAAAACTGAAACGCGAATATTTAGTTCTTAGAGCTCACGAACTGTAAAAATTAATTGCCTTTTCATCTACAGATGATTCAATTCAACTAAAGTCGGTTTAAAAACCTTTTACAGTACGTGAGCTCTTAGAATACTATTCATGTTTGTCACTCACTCTTATGAGAAAGAGAGAGAGAATACTGAGCAACTCGAATATGTATAAAATGTTCTGTTTTAGTAATTGTAATTTTAATTTTAATTAATTGCTGCGCCCAACAGGGTACATAATGTGTGATACCTATCTCACTTTAAATCATAACACCTGTAAAACCATTATGTGCAATAAAGTATTGAGTATTGAGTATGGTGGTATGACCTCGCGTAAGGTCCGTCCAGATTGCCACCAGTCTTACTTGCTAGTCCTGCCGCTAAGCAACATTGCTTGCGCTGTGTTTCGGCGTTGAGAGTAAGTTGGCTGATGAAATTACTGGCACAAGAGGTATATCCTCTAGTGTTGCGGTTCTCTGTGGGTGGTGGTGCTCGCTTGCCATCAGTTGACTCACTTGCTCGTTTGCCCACAATCATGCTAAACGTGGCCTCTAGGTCTTTTTACCGTAGGCACTGTTTTAAGTAAGGTATAAAGACGTGATTTAAGTATTTATGCATGTATAACATTTTGATTCGGTACACAAATCTATAAGGAAGCGGCATCTTCGACCTCACACAAAATACTTACAATAATTAATTACCTAGTAATTTATTATATTTTTATTTATTTTTTTATTTATGTGAATAGGATGGCAAACGAGTAAGCGATCACCACTGCTCATAGACACCCGCAACCCCGGAGGGATCGCAGATGCGTTGCCAACCTAGAGGACTTAGATGAAATGCCTCGTGCCCGTAATTTCCCCGGCTGTCTTACTCACCACACCGGAACACAGCAGTGCAAGCACCGCTGCTTAGCGGCAGGATTAGCGAGTAAGATGGTGGTGGCGATCCGGACGGACCTTGCACAAGGCCCTACCACCCGCGAAATATAATTATAATATTTATTATTTATCACTAGTAATTTGTGTGTAAATAAATGTTTCTCTCTCTCTCTCTCTCTCACACACACACACACACACACACACACACACACACGCACACACACACACACACACACACACACACACACACACACACACACACACACACGCGCGCGCGCACGCACGCACGCACGCACGCACGCACGCGCACACACACACACACACACACGCACGCACACACGCGCACCGCGCATGGTGAAATCAATAGAGTTTGAAGTACCTAACGACTGCTAACATGTTTTGGGGCCTTACCATGACGTCCTAATTCCGACGCAGTTCAAGTTTTTGCTGTCACTTTTAGTATGAATCTGACAGCGAGCGAACCTAAACTGAAACGCATTAAGACGTCATGGTACGGCTTCTGGTTTTTTCGCGCGAAATAGTCTCACTAACAAAGAAACACACGACCACTAACCTAAAGCTTACTGTCTCCGTCCTGTTCTGTCGGTCGCGGGTAAAACGTAACCTTTTGTTTCAAGTTATGTAGAATTGCCCGGTTAATTCTAACCTCGCGTTTATCTGAATATTATGTTAACTTGTTCAGTTACCTTTTCATGGGAACTTGGTAATTTTCGTTAGGAAATATTTTTCGCCGCTTTTTATAGGGATCAAGTGACGTTCCCTCTCCGAGCTTATTTTATTTTCTTTTGTAGCTAAAATTTCACTTTGGTGAAGTTTATGTAATACTAGCTGCTGCCCGCGACTTCGTCCGCGCAGAATTAAATTATATAGCCAATGACACTCAAGAATTTAATGATCTGGTTTTCTTTTGGTGAAAGGATTTCCAAAATTGGTTTAGTAAATCCAGAGATTACCTACCTCTACAAATTGACAAACTTTGCCTCTTTATATAAACAAGTATAGGATTAAAGTCGCTTTAACCCTTTCGTTGGTATTGGCAAAATAGTTGCCAGTCGATGTTCCCAAACACAATTTCTAAATTATTCCTTAATACCCACAAATAAGGCTCATTAGTCTTAGCTCCATCTATCGTCAATACAATAAAATAAAATAAAGACTTCTGATTGGGTCTGCCATATTGTAGATCTGTCATTTGAAAAAAACATGGCGTCGGTGTGGCCTTTTTTGTGGCGCTCCGTGAAAATCCAGATAAATCCGAGGATTGTCCGAGTGAAAACTGAGTACAACTGTTTATTTTTGTTCCTAAGTATTTTTTCTACTACACTGAGTAAAAATTTCGCTGGTTCTATCAGTGTTTTTTAATGTTTTGACGAAAAATATTCGAAGTTGCCAATGCCCGTGAATTGAATATACCTGTGGCCATATAGTTGCCAATACCCGCAAACAGGTCTATATGTGGCAAAAATGTTGCCAGTGCTTACGTAGTCTCAGATGTCAAAACTAAAGAACAACTTTATTTCCTTAACTTAAACACATAATAATAGAAATATTAGAAATCCCAGTTAATTTGATGTCAGATGATGGCCTTGACAACATTGCAGATAATGATTTCGATGAACTGATGAACGGATGAATGAATGAACGAATGATACTGGCAACATAATGGCCACATACAAGTTTTTTACCGCTCATAGGCAAATATTTTGCCATGGCTGAAAAACCTATTTTCAGGTGTTTTCATTTTTTTATTTTGCGGAAAATATTGTCATCAGATTACTATTATTCCCTTTTAATGTACATTTTGCTCATGTTTGACGTAGTTCGCGTTGCCCGTGAAAGGGTTAAAAACCTTGTACAGTCAGCTCTTAGAATACTATTCGTATTTGTTTTGCTGTCACACTCACTCTTATGAGAAAAAGAGAGAGAAAGAAACATTCGACAAACGCATTCCATACATTTATAGGCTTGATACTTGAATCGCCGAGTGAGTGAGAGAGCTCTTAGAACGTCATTTGGGTTTGTCTTGCTATCTCACTCACTCTTATGAGAGAGAGAGAGAGAAACATTTATGAGTTTGATACTTACTACTTCTTATACTACTAGGAAGAGCGGTTTCTCTCAACACAGGTTTCTACTTAACTTAAAGAGAGGCACCATCCTTTGTTACATACACTAATGTGATAACGAAATAAATATTTTTCATTTTCATTTCATTTTCATTTTCACTTGAATCGACCGAGTGAGTGAGGCAGTGAGACAAACCCCAACGGCATTCTTACAGCCTTATTCATAAAAAGTTACGAGGCTCGCTATAAGCTCGTTATAGGACCGATGCAAAAAAACATGATTCATAAACGTCAATTAGCGCTAATCAGTCCTTCAAGGGTCTGTTAAGTCTTCCGAAAGTTAGCGGACCGTAGACCCTACTTTATCTCTCTGCTAACTCACAAAATGGCTGCCACACATGTGAACAGCTGATTTTGGCAAGAGCAAAACCATACGCAAGACAGTTTTTTTTGTTTTAAGATTTTATTCCCTCCGGGAAAGCTAAAGGAAACTAGATCCACACTGCCTAGTCTCTCGTGTTAATTCGCTGGTTTCCCGCTAATTCGCTGCCACTGCTGTCAATTTTTTTTTTAATTCACTAAAAGGCCATTTTTGGTCTATGATTTGTCAAGGTGACAACATAACGCGTCTAATCCATCCATCAGCAGCTCATTAGTTAACAGACTGCTAGCAAGCGTTTATGAATCATACTTTTTAACAACTGTCAAATAAGCTTTATCAGTCTGTTAACTAATCGACTGATCAAACCTCAATTAAGGATTTTTTATGAATAAGGCTGTTAGACCTCACGGCTATACCTACTTGTTAGTGCACTAAGAGCTGCAGCCGAATGCATTTAATAATGCACCAGCCACTCGACTTAAACTTCTAGGGCTTTGAATAATTCCTTACCAGGAAATAACAGTCTTCTCAAGTACGCTATAAGTCCATTAATTCAAACGTAAAAAGCTGTTCAAGCGCGATGCGGACTCGCGCACCGAGGTTCCTGTAGAAATTCGGCAAGTTAATATAAATACAGTGTTAAAAGAGCCTTGCTGCACCTAAGCAAAATTTGATCAGCGTGTGGTCTGTTTACAATTGAATACTCTACATAGATATACAGACATAAAAATGTTCTGTTTTTAGTATTAAAATTTGTTGTTAATAATCATGTTAAAAAATGTTTTTTTTTTCCAAAATTCGTTTTAAACTTTATATATTTTTGACAAATAATTTTCTTCCGGTTGTTACGGAGATGGTTCAACAGCGGGGTCTCTGACCAAAAATGAAAAAAAAGTTAGATTCATTTATTTAATTAAAATAATAAATTAATAATTTTAACATTAGGTATACAAACTAAATTATACCTAACACTAAAACAAAAACTAAAATAGGTACTTTAATAGAAACATTAAACGAAGAACATCCGGCCATATCGAAGCAAGTTGTCGCTCACGCGCAGCCTCTGCGGCGATTGCTCCAAACTTGCTAGGTCAAAGTTCTCGCCACTGAAAAAAAAGAGCTCATTTAAAAAACTATCCTGGTATTATATTACAGTGGAGGTGGAAGAAGTTAAGTAACGATAGATTAGATTAGATTAGATTCATTTCTTTCTATTTGTAAATTACGGTTCGCTATTGATTTGTCGAAAATTTTATTGCCGAATTTCACTTCCCAACCAACGTTTGGCCGAATTTCATTTTGCCGAATCATCATATGGCAACTTGTTAAAATGATTAGTTTCATTTCCCAACCTCGCGATTACCAACTCAACGTTTTTTTCTTTTTACATGGACACTTATTAAAGTGTCATTTTTTATATAGCCAAATGGTACTACATAACCATTAGTAAAAAAGAAGACATTCTAAGGTAAAATAAAGACTGTTTATAAATTAAAACAAACATGTTTGTGGCTAAGGGGTGGCCCAAGGGCCACCCCGCCCCACCTACACCTAAATTAATCCAATTTAATCATAAGACTTTTTCGGTCTAGTGTATAACATTTGCCATGTGAAAGATATTCCAAAAGTTTAAAATCAAAATGATATTCGTCTTTATGAAAATTCGGCCAAATGAGAGGTTGGGATACAAAAATTTGCCAATTGTCAGTTGTCAACGTGAACATTCGGTAAAACGTTGGTTGCCAAATGAAATTCGATCAAAAAAAATTCGGCGAAAAGGCAGAACACCGTAAATTACATTATATTTTTATGTCAAAACATAAGAAAGTCACAAAAAGATCGTCAATTGTAAATAAAATAAAAACAATAAAGTACAGTAAAATAATTCATACAAAAAAAATAGAAATCAGAAATCCAATAATATTTACAATTAAGAAATAAATGTAAAATTCAATGTCAAAGCGTCACTGTAGTGCCTCGGCAATGTTTGCGGAGGCACAGGTTGACGGATTCGCGGCTATTATGCGAAAACGGTGCGCCTCCCTACTAACAGCAGCCCTAACAGCATCCTGGCGGCGCTATCTGACGGGTGGGACTCGCCCTTGCTTCAGCGATGGACGAAGCTCCACGCTCCTTTATTTCAACTGTGCCTAATTAACGAATATTAGATTATAAGCTTATTTTTGTACATTAACCCCTATGAATTCTGACCGAAATAAATGGTTTATTATTATTATTATTATAAAGTGATTAAAAAAAAAAAAAAACAGTATATTATAGGAGCGAGAGAGACATTTGCGTCAAACTTGCAACAGTTATAACACCTTTCTTTTACGTTGGGGATTAAGGGTGCGACCACACCGCCGCTTAAAAAACGGTGACGTTACGCAATCGCAACAAAATGTATGAGAAACTGTGAGAAAACGTGACGCATACGACACGTCACTGCGTATACGCGGCGGTTTGGTCGCACCCTAAAATAATGTAAATTGTGTCTTACTGTATAAGAGTGCGCGCGCGCTTGCAAGCAAGGCGAGCGTAGAGCGCAGGCGCGGGATACGGCACGGAGCGCGGACAACGCCCGCACAAGTAGCACAGATAGTACGTCATCAACTTGAGCTCATCGGGAGGTATACTTCTGTTGTACCGTGCGTAGCAGTTCGTTGGCCTCACTAAACCTGTGGCTAGATGCGACACCTGAAAAATTGAAAATTATACTTAAAAAAAAAACAAGCCAAGTGAATTCCGCACACCAAGTTAGCAGAGCAATCTAACTAATATTATAAATGCGAAAGTATGGATGGATGGATGGATGTTTGTTTGTTACTCAATCACGCCAGAACGGCCCAACGGATCTGGATGAAATTCGGCACATAGATAGAGAAAAGTCTGGAATAGCACATAGGCTACTTTTTATCCCGGAAAATTGCGTAGTTCCCGCGGGATAGCGATAAACGAATTCTTTGCAGACGAAGTCGCTGGCATCAGCTAGTCCTACATAATAATATATGCGTACCAAATTTCAAATCAATCGGACCAACCGTTGAAGAGTTCCCTCTTACGGAGACGGTTCTGGCTGGGCTACCAAAATTCGTCATCTGACTTACACAAGTATGTAAAATTTTAGGTCAACCGGTCGAAGATATCTGCTTCAAACTTGAGTTCTAAGATTCCATCCGGACCATCATACTTGCATAGGAATAGGAAGTTAAAGAAAGTCTTGTATTAAAAAACGTGTTACGAGTAAACACTAGTCTAGTTTCCTTACCAAAAGAAACTGTTTCGCATTGCAGTCTACGTGGGTTCCGGGCAAGAACCCGTCTTGTTTTACCAATCTGCAAAAGAAAGCATTTTTAAGTATCACGTGTAGTTTTAATACTGGTATGTACAATTCCCGGCAAGCTACTTGAGCCAGACCTTGAATACGCAGAAGCGAATTTAACGTCTGTGCTACAAAAATACATGCGCGAACTTGCCCCTTGAACGTCGCCCTAGCTCAAGAAGTTTGCCGTATGCATCTAATCTAACTTAATATTATAAATGCGAAAGTATCGATGGATGGATGAATGAATGGATGGATGGATGGATGTTTGTTTGTTACTCAATCACGCCAGAACGGCCCAACGGATCTGGATGAAATTCGGCACATAGATAGAGAAAAGTCTGGAATAGCACATATGCTACTTTTTATCCTGGAAAATTGAGTAGTTCCCGGGGGATAGCGATAAACGAATTCTTTGCAGACGAATTTGCTGGCAACAGCTAGTTTTGAATAATTCGAAATCATGACGTTCATTAGCAAATTATAAGCACTTAATGTAGAAATAGGAACTACAAATTAAAAGTAATTTGATACAACTCCACGAAGGCAGAGTTATCGTCACTATCTTCGACTTTCTGAGAAGAAGCATATACCCGGCAGTGGAACGACGAACAAACGACGTGGAGATGAAGGCGACCCAATTAAATCAATGACTTACATGACCGGAGCGGGGTTCTGCAAGAGCAGGACAGACACTTCGTAGCTGTAGGTCTTTGGAACATCTGACACGCGCTCGTACGCTCGACGTATTGCTGATAGCTCTGTACTTAAGACCTGTAAAACAAAATATACTTTACAACACTGCATTGACAGCTTACATAGCCAAAAAAACTATCATTACTTCGCTCAGGTTGCTACAAATTACTTCAACATCATTAACGCAAGTGTACAGGGCTAGGCTTTTGTCAGGCTCTCAATGAGCAATTTGAGAGTAAATGTAAATAAAACAAAAACAAAGCTTCCAAGAGAACAGAGTTTCAGTGTCGATATTTGTAAAACATGGGGCTTACCATGACATCTTAATGAGATTCAATTCAGACTCAGTTCAGGTTTTAGCTGTCATTTTTAGTATGGATCCAACAGCGAGCAAACCGAAACTGAATCGGAATTGATTCGCATTAAGACGTCATGGTAACTCCCCCGGTCCTAGATGGAAGGTGATTGATATACATTTAATTTTGAAGAAGTGAAGTCAGTCAAATTCAAAGTCATAGTGATTTTATCGTAAACATACTTCGTGTCTTTGGCTCAGGGGCATGAGCACTCGGAGATAAAGAATCTTCGCAGGCAGAGCTTTATTACGCTGCACGTAGCGCTGCAGATGTTCCAGCATAATATTTTCAAAGTCGGCGATGACTTGTTTCTGTAAAGGAAGAAGTAACTATGAAATAGGCTCACAAGAAATTGAAAGCAATTCAAATAACTGTATAAGATACTAAGAGGCTACGATGTCCTAAGCTAGTTCAAATATTTCATGTTTTCTTCCATGCTGGTCTGGGACTGGGAGTAAAGAAAAAGCATAGAATGTACCAGTTGCGGCTTGTAAAGATCCATCAAGGAAATGGTCAAAAATATTAGGAATCATAATTATTATCATTATAGGCGATGCGGCTAGCAAATCATCACTACCTTGATTCCCCTTTCCACCTATTACGTCCACAATCATGCTAAACGTAGCCTGTAGGTCTTGTTACCTTAGGCTCTGTCTGCCTCGTAAGGGATAAAGGCGTGATTTATGTATATATGTGTGTTTTTAATTACCTTTGGCGCCTGAAGACTTATTGCCACGTTATATTCGACGTATTTGGGGTCAAGCGTCGCAGCGACTGCTACGACGGTAGGTACGTCCTTCTAAAATAAACCAAAACAAATGGTTAACTAGGATCTTCAGCTTTTAAAAACTTTTCAAACATTTCAAGCATTTTATTCAGTGTAACATGAAAAGTATTTGTTCTTCGATCAACCATACAACTAAATTCAACGTGATAGCTCTGAAAACGGCCAAAGAAATTTGTGCTCTTACTCGTATCTTCTTTGTTTCTTTAGACAAGTACAGTCGCCATCAGATATATCGTAGCGGGCGAGGTCCTCAAATAATTCGGAGCAGCCTTAAATTTCAATAAATTCGTTACACTGTAAGGTTAATTAACATCGGAACACGCAATTAGTCATAAATATAATAGCAGCGACTTTTCAATAAAATCGGAACGTCACAGATCGTCAAAGGTATCGATACAGACAGGCTGACCATAAAGATCGGAACATTTTTGGAAAATATACCTTAACTTTGATACAAACAGTTTAAATTACAGTGTGTTTATAGTAAAATTAGTTTTATAAAATAGAACTACATTCTTTGACTTATAACAGCAGAAGAAGAAAAAATTATTCGTAAAAAAAGTATATGGAAATTTAGTGGCCAGTAACAATTTACACTTTATACAACAAAAAAGGTTTTATATTACTAACACAGTGAATTATGCATGCAAACGCATACACTATATAGGTGACATATCTTTCATTTTGGCATGACGTTTAAGCCTTATTTGTATTTTGTTTGGAATTCGATTCTATTATTATATACGTAAGGTTTATTTTCCACATATGTTCCGATATTTATGGTCAGCCTGACTGCGTCGATACCTTTGATGATATGTGCTTCCTGATATTTTTATCTCATGTAACGTCCCGAATTTATTGAAAAGTCGCTGCTCTTATATTTATGACGGATTGCGTGTTCCGATGTTATTAACCATAACTAGTGTGACGAATTTATTGAAATTTAATGCTGCTCCGAAATATTTGAGGACCTCGCCCGCTACGATATATCTGATGTCGACTGTACAAGCCAGTATTTCATTTAGAGTTAATAAAAATTAGCAGTTTATATTTTTAAACATCAATAAATTAGTGTTTGGCCATCTTTTTGATACGAAGGCAGTTCTTTTGTTTATCGATCGCTTTCGCTCGTCTCTTTATCTATTTGGATCTTTGTTGCTTAGACTTAAGGTTCATTATAAGTTAATTTAGAAGGTAAAACATATTATAGCTATAAATATAAGCGACACGGCCACTTTTTCGCTTTGATTTTGTATGGGGCCTTGAATCTAGTTGTATTGTTGATCGAAGTATTTGTTACCTGATTCGAAGAGGGATGGACGATTTCCATGCCTACGACCATTACGTTTCCTCTTCCGAAGGTGGGCGGCACACACTCGATGTTGAGGGCATGGTTTATACCCATCAACTTAGTATTAACCTGCAAATGAACGAATCTGTAAGTATTCTTCTCCATATGACCACGTACGCTTACTGGTGGTTCTTATTAGCTTGCATTTTATTTCATTGCATGCAGCAGTATTGTTAATAATATTACTGCTTATGTTGCCAATGATGACCATATAGATCCGAGACGTGGTGTTTCAGTATGGGGCTTATAAATAGATTCAGAGTTGCTCAGCGATCTATGGAGAGATATGCTTGGGATTTCTCTACGGGATTGAATCAGAAATGAGGAGATATGTCAAGAGAGATATGAGAAGATCAAGGGTCACCGACCACCAAACACATTAACTAGTTGAAATGGCAATGGGCAGGCCATATTAGCACTGAGAACAGAAGATGGTCGTTCGGGCCGAATGGTTCTTGAGTGGAGAAAGCGGATCGGCAAGCGCAGCGTAGGACGTCCACGAACGAGGACGGATGACCATTAAGCTAATTGTCTAACTCGCTCGCAATCGCCATCGTGTTCATTTTGACAGTTCATGTATGAGCTGACAATTGGTATCGGAATCAGCCAGCGTTCACATTTATACAAGAACTGTCAAAATGAACACGATGGCGATTGCGAGCGAGTTAGACAATAAGCCTACTGGTTAAAGTCATGGGTTCAAGGTGGATGCAAGCCGTTTCCCACCGAGGCAATTGGCGGTCTATTGGGGAGGCTTATGTCTAACAGTGGACGTCCTATGGCTGGTGTGATGATGATGAGTATCAATTATAGAAGAAGAATTACTTTATTCCAAGATTATAACATTATTATGTTACCTTCAGCATTACGTTTTTCACAGTTCGCAGGTTTATGCGCCGAGCAGTGCGATTTTTGATGCATTGGGTTAGTATCCCCACTTCACACTCCGCCATTTTCTTGACCTGAAAAATAGAAAAATGTGATAATAATAATAAATATAATAAATCATTTATTTCAAGTTACAACCTGTTTAGGTGACTCATACAATTGCGTTAGTAAGATCTTACAAGCTAAGTGTTAGTTTTAAAAACAATTAAATAATTTATTTACATGCAGCGCACAACCATGATTAATGTAAGCGCAGTCAGTTCTGTCCGCGATCATTACCAGCATCATAAGCATCATCGCTTCTTCAAAACCAAAGCACTACTAACTGAACCTCATAAAACCCCAAACTCATGGAAGACCAAGCTCATGGTCCGATTGACTTGAAATTTGTTACACATAATGTAGGACGGATGACAATGCAAGTAGGTCCAATCACCAAAAAATGCTTGTATTTAAATTTTATTATTTTACAGGAACTTATTATTATTCAAGGTTAAACAATCTTGGTGCCATCAAGAGTTATACGGCCGTTATACAGTCAGCCTCATACAGTTAGAAGCATCCAAGTCGGACAAATAGTTCGGTACCTACACCATAGATACAGTTAAGTACCTATGCATTGCGAGCTGAACTTTTTGGTCACTCAGGATGTTTCATACTATAATGACGCTGACTATATCATAGGTAACCAGATAGAAAATCGACTGCAAATAGAGTAATTTTCGGATTTGTAACATTAGAGTGGATTTTGTACTGACCCTTTGGTAATAGTCGCGACCGCTGGCAGGTAGTATTATGAACAGGAACGTGACTTCTTTCTCCAAGCATTCAAGCAGCAAATTCTTCAGGTCATGGATCTTCACGTTGAAATGCTGCTCCATGGGCTCTGCTACTGCCATGCCCATTCCACTACCACTACTTTTGATCTAAAAAATAATTATAATACACACTTAAAAGGAATACAGCAAAGAAGTCCATAAGTTCAAGTTTTAATGTACATTTGAGATACGATGATTTAAAAAAAAACTGCGACAGTCATATTTTTTTAATAATTTTGATGTACCCAGTGTCACTCTCACGAACCTCTACAAATCTAATGGTACCTCTCAAGCTCAATTGACAACATTTCATAATTTCTGAGCCCTATAATTTGAATGGTTCTCTGTATTTTGTTTCAAAAGATGAACATGCTGACACTTTAATTTTTTCGCAAGGGCTTGTATTTAATTTATTAATTTGTGCTTATTCTAAAAGGGCGTAACTCCGATACTATCACAGAATACACACTTATCCCTTTGTCTTTTCTCTATAGAAAAAAAAACTGACGTTAATTTCAAATTGTCAATGTCAGGCCCTATTCTCCAATATTCGATTTTCGAGGTTCGCTTCGTGCTGTTCCGCTCATACTAATAGTCATTATTTTGAGAGTGAGAGAGAAGGTATGCAACGAACTTCGAAAATAGAATTTAAGAGTTGCCCCCCTTGTACTTTGAAGTTGTCAAAGATACAAAATTATGATCGCTTATTTTTTCTCGTGAAAAAAGCAAAGGCGTTACACCTATCCTGTGGTAGTTTTGGTAAAATTAAGACATATTTTTAATTAATTTTTATATTTTATAATAAGCGATATTAAAATTATATAAACATATTGCAGTGATCAGGTCCTGCAGGCAAAATGCTTTCGAACCATATATACATTTTCAGGTGTTATAAAAATGAAATGTTGTCAATTTCCCACAAGCTATTTAGACTCTAGAGCGTGCCAAAGAAATCCACATACATAAGTCATAAGTCATAAGTCATTTATTCGTCGCTTTCATGTGTACATTGGATCTTACAAGCTAATAAATAACATACTTACATACTCCTTCTGGCGCAGTCGGGTAATAATAGCAAAATATTATCTTACTACTTCTAACTCATTGTTACCAATGTAAGTTAGAGCAGATCAAACTGATATATTACTCTGTTGCTTTTGCAAAAATTCTTTTCTTCACATACCTTAAGGCATCTACATCTAGTCAGTGATGTGTTACTATTTCTCGATTCACACTCAAAAAAGCTAAAGAGTCATTAAAGCCATCAATGAACAGATATTTGAAAAAATGCTGATGTCGCTATGTGAAGAAAAGCGTAGATTAGCCGAAATAATTTAAATAACACTTACCAATGAAATAATTCCGGTATAGTCCGGTTGACGGTTCATATCGGGTTCCAAGACAATAAAACCCCATTTTTCTAGCTTCTTCGGCTCCAGCATCTTTTCCGCTTCCCAAGAACCATCCCTAAACAAATAATCGAAGAGTTAGTAAAAACAATTGATGAAAACGAAGTTAATTCAACTGTATAAATATTTCAGTGTAAACATCAAAGCGTACGGATGGATAAAATAAACTTCAATGAAATATAAGAAACACAGGAAAAAATAATGAGATACGTACTTTGGCTGGAACACCCTGCTACCAGTCTCTATTTTGGGTGTAGGCATCCCAAACGTATTGAACCGACGGGACATCTAAAACAAAATACAGAACTTCATTAAAGAAAATTTACACTATAAAGGAATCAATGTTGAGGGAATGGGCGAAAATCTGAGCAACCCATCACTATTTTGACTAACTCCTTTCCACCTATACGCCTACAATAATGCTAAACGTGGCCTTTAGGTCTTGTTACCTTGGGTTCTGTATACCCCGTAAGAGATACAGACGTGATTTATGTATGTATGATTGTATACAATTTTCTAAGCACTCTGTTTCGAACGTGGTTCGGACCCTCAATTCTCTGTACACTTAAATACTCGCTCGCCATTGTGGCCCCTATTGCATTAACGCGACAGTTGTCGGCGACATGTGACAATTTTGTTTACATTACAAACTAGACGAGAATCTACGCCAGTTGGTTTCATATTGAACACGCATTGCATTTAGAATTGTAAATGGTCACCGACAATAAAATTGTGTATCGATTCAAACTTTCGCGATTTTCACACATTATTCACGGGACTTAATCACGTAAATAAAACGTATTTTTGTAAATACCTCGACGCTTCGGACGCGACTTTGCATCCATGGTCTTGAGAGGACTGAAGTGGCGGGTTTCAACATCTTCTAGCTGCACGGGTTTTCCTAACTACCCGCACTTGGTCTTTATTATTAGTTTCTTCACTAGGGCTGCCACTACCGTGGACTAACGTGGATTTACAAAAATACGTTTTATTTACGTGATTAAGTCCCGTTTTCTTATAATAATAAAATTGTGGTTGCAGAAATAGGGGGCCTGCTGTCGGCCGCATCGCCTAAAACAGGATTCCTGCGATTTTCACTCATTCCTACGATGGTTTTTTACAATCTGCGTCGGAAGAGAATCAATTGGTACAATAATGTTTTTTCTTTACTCCCAGACCAGCTTCGAAGATAATATTTTACAGGCTAAAGATGTAAGTGCGAAGTGGACAACTGGCCGTCCACTTGGTCGCTGATGGCTAAAGGTTAAGTTAAGTATTAAGTTATTTACCTTGTATGTACAATAGTTTCTTCAATTTACCAGTTGCTTTCGTGAAGAGGCTACGGGGCTTATACTAGTATGCGACCGTGAACAGATATCAACTGAATGCTACCATATTGAGACACCGTCTTTATATACTAACTGCCCGCCACGGCTTCGCACGGGTAACAAACATTTGGAAAAGCTAGCAGGGTTCGCCATTGACGGATACGTCAAGGAGGACCATGATGAGGATGTCATAGGGTCCCTTTTTTACGCTATGGGTAAGGAACCCTAAAAAAGAATTACCTTCGTAAGTTTATTCTTTTCCTAAGTACTCATAGTAAAGGGGCAACAGTTTTGGGACTAGGTCAATTTATTGGTTTGAATCTTTCTGCATTTATTATTTGGCCTGCATTTTTTTACAAACATACACATATAAATCACTTCTATATCCCTTACGGAATAGACAGAGCCGTAACAAGACCTAAAGGCCAGCAGGCTTATTACGTAACTCGCTCGCAATCGCCATCTTGTTCATTTTGACAGTTCTTGTATGAATGTGACAGCTAGCTGATTCCGATGCCAATTGTCAGCCCATATGAACTGTCAAAATGAAGACGATGGTGATCGCGAGCGTGTTACGTAATAAGCCTGCTGGTTTAGCATGATGTAGGCGTAAGGGTCGACAGGAGAATCAAAATAGTGATGGGCGAGCCACATCGAGTTAATTTCTAATAATTATTATGATTTCTAAGAATTTCACCAATTCCCGCGGTGGACTTTTACCATACATTCTATATGTTTATTTTTTGCTTCTATACCAGCATGGAAGTGTTTTTTTTATTGTATAGGTAGGTACCTAAACAATAAAAAAATCACTTAAATTAAATTAGGTAATTTAGTAATTAATTTGTATAAAGTAATTTGTTTTTCCCAACATACGAAAAACAAAAAGCGAAAAATAAATTAGGTACTAATTAGCTACCTCTTTGATGTGGTTCACTTATCTCAACCATTAGCAAACTCAATGGTCGTTAACAAATGATATCATTAATATTATTGTTTATTTTAATAAGTCATTAGTTTTACCCGCATGCATACAACAATTATTATCTAGTTAATGAGACGTGATCGAGGCACGTCATTTTCTACAAACAAGCAACGACCAATTTTTGTGACTCATTGCCCCGGTTTTGCTACAAAATCTATGATAACCGGAAAATTTAGGGTCACTATGCTGAGTCATCATAATATATGCAGTGACATTAGGCTAGTGGGCGTTTTTCGAAAAAAAAGGTCCACATTATTATGATCCTTTTTTTCCAGAATTTAACTAAGTTGGGTTTTTCTTACTCAGAATCGTTTACCCTATCGATCCTTATACAAGAAAAAGTGTGTCCAAAAATTTCCATCTCAGTTCGTTCACTGTTTTAGGTATGTATGAAACGTGACGAGAAGAGAAAAAAAAAACCATAGTAAATCTGGGACACATGTTTTCTTGTATGAGAATCGATAGGGTAAACGATTATGAGTAAGATAAACCCAAAATATTTAAATTCTGGAAAAAATGTACATGTGGACTTTTTTTTTGGAAAACGCTCTAATGCGACTTACTTTTGATACGCTTTTATTATACATACATACAAAAATCACGTCAGACACAGAAAAAACAGAGCCTACGACCTAAAGGCCACGTTTAGCACGATTGTTTAGGCGTATGGGTCGACAGGGGAATCAAAATAGTGATGGGTTGCGAGCCGCATCGGCTATAACATGATTCCAAAGAATTTCACCCATTCCCTCGATGAACTTTCACCATATGCGCGGGAAGATAAGCAACTGGCACATTCTTTTATCCTGGATCCTGGACAAATCACATTTAACAATGCTATTGTCGTGGTCCTTGGACAGTTCCTAGCTCTTTAATATACAGATATTTTGTCGGTGTTTTTTAATCAATTTGAAGTTTCCGTCTAAATAACTGTCATCAGGACCCTATTTCATAATGCTACACGTTACAATTTACAAGCGGAAGTCTCTATCTAACACATAGGGTCAAAAAGAGACTTCCGCTTGTAAATTGTATCTTGTAGCTTTATGAAATAGGGTCCAGGTGGTCACCTTAAGCTTAACAAACTCGGCACGTTTGTTACTAATACAAATCGTGGTATTTATAAGTAGTATAATAGCATCTGCCTGCGACTTTTCGCATAGAATTAGCAATTGAAATGTTTATCGCTATTCCGCGGGAGCTATGCAATTTTCCTGGATAAATAGAACCCTATGTGTTAATCTAAGGTACCAGCTCTCTCCCTTTCAAAATTTTATTTAAATCCGTCCAGCTGTTTCAGCGTCAATAAGGGACAAACATACACACATTGTTACAAACTTTCGCATTTACAATATCAGTAGGATTTGATGGTAATATCTTGTGAGGGCATGGTAGGTTGCAATAATAATATTGTATTTGCAAATGACATGCACTTAAAAATTTTCTTAATGAGACTGTTAATGGGGCATTGAAAGCTGAACAAACAAACAAACTCACATTCGCATTAATAATAATAGCAAGGATTACTAAATTAGGCATTTTAACTCCCATTAGTTTAATTATAATTTAACGATTAAAATTGAAGTGTTTTGTAGTCTAAGTGACTAATTATATTCAGTATAAAAGTCGATGTTTTATTTGGGCATCAGTATTATCGATCCAGCTCTCTTCCAAGTCGGTTGAACAAGTGCACCAGCCTCGGAGCTTTTGAAATTCTGTAACCAGGAAATCGAAGAATCCATTGTCAAGGTAAGTTTCTTAACACAAATTATTTAACAGCGTTTATTTGTAAAGAGCTGGTAACGACGCATTTGTGGTGTTTTTTTTAGGATTCCGTACCCAAAGGGTAAAAATGGGACCCTTATATACTACTAAGACTTCGCTGTCCGTCCGTCTGTCACCAGGCTGTATCTCATGAGCCGTGATAGACAGTTAAATTTTTCACAGATGATTGTATTTGGTCTATTACCACTAGTTCCATTATCACTATGCAATTAGTACCATTAATGGAACTGATAATGAAAGTAGTGAGAAGAGACCTACCTATCTACTTTTATCAAATAAATGATTGATTGATAGATTGAGACCTCGTATTTCTGTTGCCGCTATAACAACAAATACCAAAAACAGAATAAAATTAATATATTTAAGAGGGGCTCCCATACAACAGACATGATTTTTTTGCCGTTTTTATAGACAAGATTATATATTTTTGCTTGACTATTTTTCGTTATAATAATATTTACATAGATAAACGTTACCAAAGAATTAAGGTACCACACCGGGGCGTAAAAGACGTTGATGGTGCGTTAACGCAACAAAATGTATGAAGAAACGGTGGGAAGACGACGTGACGCCTACACGTCACTGCGTATACGCGGCGGGTGTGGTCGGACCCATATAGTTTTTGAGGGGTAAATGCGGGACCCTAGTACTAAGACTTTGTTGTCCGTCCGTCCGTCCGTCCGTCACCAGGCTGTATCTCAAGAACCGTAGCAGCTAGACAGTTGATATTTGCACAAATTATGTATTTTTATTGTGGCTACAACAAAAAATACTAAAATAAAAAAAATAATAATAATTAAGGGGGGCTCCCATACAACAGAGTATTTCTGGTACGGAACCCTTCGTGCGCGAGTCTGACTCGCACTTGGCCAGTTTTTTTTTTCATTTATTCGTCACTTTATCATGTTACATGATGTTTGTTTTAGATGAATCATTCTGAGGAACCTCAAGCTCATGGATCACGACCCAGGATTGTGAGATCACAATCGGCGCCCCTGTTGCGACCTAGGGAACAGGTTGCGCAAACGGAGTAAGTAAAACTTTATTAGATACCTCAGTGTGTTTTAAACCGGCACTGTTATATTACTAAAATTATAAATGCGAAAGTTTGTGAGGATGGATGGATGTCACGATGTGAGTGTGTATGTTTGTTCCTTCTTCACGCTGAAACGACTGGACGGATTTGGATAAAATTTGGATCGGAGATAGCTGGCACCCTAGAATAACATATAGGCTACTTTTTATCCCGAAAAATTGCATAGTTCCCGCGGGAAAGCAATAAACATTTCAAAGGTCTGCTACCTGACGTAAGTCTAATTCTACGCGAAGTCGCGGGCAGAAGCTAGTTGTAAAATAATTGTATTCGTGTTGATTCCGTGCTCAAAATTTACTTCTCCAGTATGTAACTTAGTGATTTCCTTAAATCGTACATTTTAAGTTGTAACTGCTTGTTTCCTCGATAAATAAAAATCCTTAACACACAAGATACTTTTTATCCCGATGTTGCCATAACCTTTAACGTTAAGTCCAAAACCATAGAAATGTATTAAAATGTATCCAAGTTAGTCTCTGCCTACCCCTGTGGGAAAGAGGCGTGACAGTATGTATGTATCCAAGTGTGTTTTGACAAATCCCATTTTTTACATCACGGTAAAAAAGCCAGAATTCCGACCTCAAATCCTAGAACCACAAAGTTAACGTAAATTGATCGCGCGCTTACATGCTCGCTTGCAAACTTGCATGCTTGAGCGTACGCTTGTATGCATTCTTGCATACTTGCATGCCTGAGCGTACGCTTGTATGCATGCTTGCAAACTTGCATGCTTGAGCGTACGCTTGTATGCATGCTTGCATACTTGTATGCTTGAGCGTACGCTTGTATGCATGCTTGCATACTTGCATGCTTGAGCGTACGCTTGTATGCATGTTTGCATTTTAGAAATTCTCATTTTTCACGCCAGCGCTCGGGAAAAAGCTAGTTGTTCAAAATGTTTCTTTAACTTAGTAACGTTCTCATGGATCGTATCTAAATGTTTTTAATTTATTTTTCCAGCGGTTACATATGCTGCCTAAGCGCAAAAACGCTCGTGAATTGGGCTTTTCTAGTCATCGAACCCAAAATATACAGGCATATAGATTACGAGAGGATGAGGGCTATGGTAAGTTGCATTTTCATTTAATACCTTTCTTACTTTATTTCCAACCACTACGTCATTATCATTCACATCATCATTGTATTGTTTTTTTCATTCTTTTCGTTATTTTTATAGTACCTATTTACTATTATAATAGTTACAGAATATTTCAGCACGTTGTTGATATAGATGTTCGAAGTGAACCGTCTCTAAGGGACAAAATTTTAAATCAAAAATATTTGTTGGGTGTTCAGTAAAACTGACTCAATCACCCAATTAAATCCATACATAATTCACGTCTTTATCTTTTACGGGGTAGACAGAGCCTATAATAACAAGATCCAAAGGCCACGTTTAGCATGATTGTGGGCGTACAGGTAGAAAGGTACCCAATTGAATATTCTGGAATAAGAAAATGTAAGAGACTTTGTAGAATCTAAGTGGTTGTCTTGAGATAACTTCTATACTTCATTTAATTTAGGATGAGAAACCACAAGAACATTATATTGCGGCTCGTGAACTGTAATCTCTTTACGATATGTACTAGAGTAAAAACTGACGCCACGCAAATAAAGTGGCATTAAAACAATTTTATATTGCGGCTGCCAAACTATTGCACTGTACTGTTTGCTAGGTAAGAAATAGTTGACCAGCCGCAATATAATGTTATTGTGGTTTCTCATTCTAAATTAAATGAAGTATAAGTGATGAGATTCCCATGGACAACCCAAATAGAATTTAATTTGTAAATTTTATTGTCTGCATTGTTTTATAGTGTCCAATAACTGCACTGACATATCGCTAAATCTTGAATAACTACTAGCGGAGCCTCTCTTTTGTCCAAATTTCATAATATGCCATAATGTAATGTTTGCCATAATGATCATTTGACATAACCCTTTATTTTCTCTGAAACCGTATTTTTTCAGGAGCATTGTAATGGCAATCCTGTAAAACTCTATAGGTTAGGTTAGGTTTGTTTCATAAAGAGAAATTGAGAGCAAAAAGGGTTATGGCAAATGATCATTATAGCAAACAATACATTTATGGCATATGAAATTCGGGCAAACGATAGAGAACCAACTACTAGACATGAGTATTTCATGAGTAGGTAATTTAAGCATAGACTGCATTTTGTGACAGAACCGGATTAAGACGGGTTACAAATCTTTCGCCCTTTTGTATAACAGTCCTTTTTGTACTAGAGACCTGAAAATTGGTACTTAGTGAGTTAGTTTGAGTATCTTAGTCACAGTCGGTAAAATGGTTTTGCAGTCGGTTTTTTTTATAAATATAAATAACCTTAACACACCACAGGCTTAATGTGTTGCAATTCATTATTATGTATGATTTTCAGATTCAGTACTCCGGCCGTAATATGGGATTCCTTGTTACGGATCCTAAGGTTAAGCGTTTTAATGTTAAGATGCGGGACCTGAAAAGCGTTCTGCTGAAATGCCGAGCCATCGGAGTTAGGTTTTTATTCGTCATAGTACCAAATGGTTCATGCTACTACCAGAAGGTAAGTAGTAAATAAATAGCGCGAGTGTTTCTCGCAACTGTTCGGAAACGTGGCTAAAGACCCAGATGGGCGAGTAAGTTCGTGTACTTATGGCTCGAAGACTTTACTCGCCTGTACTTTTACTCTAAAAGTACGCGTACTTAGACTGACGCATATGTGTCAGTCTAAGTACGTACTTTTAGAGTAAAAGTACAGGCGAGTAAAGTCTTCGAGACTCTAAAAGTACGAGTACTTAGACTGACGCCTGTGTGTCAGTCTAAGTACGTACTTTTAGAGTAAAATTACAGGCGAGTAAAGTCTTCGAGACTCTAAAAGTACGCGTACTTAGACTGACGCCTATGTGTCATTCTAAGTACGTACTTTTAGAGTAAAAGTACAGGCGAGTAAAGTCTTCGAGACTCTAAAAGTACGAGTACTTAGACTGACGCCTGCGTGTCAGTCTAAGTACGTACTTTTAGAGTAAAATTACAGGCGAGTAAAGTCTTCGAGACTCTAAAAGTACGCGTACTTAGACTGACGCCTGTGTGTCAGTCTAAGTACGTACTTTTAGAATAAAAGTACAGGCGAGTAAAGTCTTCGAGCTGTAAGTACCTACGCGAACTTACTCGCCCGTCTGTCTGGGTCTCAAAAATGGTCTAATTTCTAGTTTGTGCTTGGTCAATTCATTTATTTTGTTCTATGTTGATTTTTTGAGAATGAACATTTAGGGCCTGATTCACCACTTCTTAACTGTCAGTTATTTATGATTCCGTCTCTATTTATTACTACGAAACAGACAGAGACGTCATCCCTTTAGTCTCTTTTTTTAGTTATGCTGAGTTTATTTATTGACAATTTTATTGATGATGCTAACGTTTTTTTTAGACCCTACACATGGCAGAGTGTTATGTGGGTATTGTGACCCATTGCATAAATGAAGCCAATATGAAATACATGACTCCACGAAAAATGGAAAATGTCCTGATGAAGGTAACATACTGTCGTAATTATGTCGCATTTGACGACGCATTTGGCCTAGTTGGTAGTGACCCTGCCTGCAAAGCAAGCGTCCCGGGTTCGAATCCTGGCATATATTTGTGTGATGAGCACGAATATTTTGTTCCTGAGTCATGGATGTTTCTAATTATTTAAGTACCTACTTATATATTTCTCTATGTAAGTAATATATATCGTTGCCTAGTACCCATAATACAAGCTTTACTAACGTTTACTTTGGGACTAGGTCAGTTTGTGTGAATTTTTCCCTAATATTTATTTATTATTTATTTTTTTAATTTCCTAACTAATGATTAATTTCATTTTTAGATCTCATTCTATTGTGAAGTTTTATCGAACCGTTGGTTTAATTTTTATTCAACATTAGTAGAATATTTAGTAAGTACAGTCCTGAGCTCTTAGAATGCCATTCGGGATCGTATCGCTGTCTCGCTCACTCTTGGTATCAACTTGAACCGGCCGATATTAGGTACCCGAAAACTGAATAGCATTCTCAGAGTGGGACTGCAAGTCTCAGTAGCCGTTTCAAAGTAAAGGCCCGACCACACCGCCGCGTATACGCAGTGACGTGTCGTAGGCGTCACGTTTTCTCACCGTTTCTTCATACATTTTGTTGCGATTCCGTAACGTCACCGTTTTTTAAGCGGCGGTGTGGTCGCACCTTTCGAGTGTCAGTGAGAAGAAAATTTGAGATCCTGCCTCTATTTGCAGGCTACTAACAAGCTAATGGGTGACGAACCGATGCGTGCAAACCGGAGTTTGCCGGTCGTTCCCTCACGAGACCGCGTTATGATCGTAGGCGCGGATGTGAACCACTCTTCGATTAAGGACTCGGTAAGAAAATAATCTAACTAATATTATAAATGCGAAAGTATGGATGGATGGATGGATGTTTGTTTGTTACTCAATCACGCCAGAACGACCCAACGGATCTGGGTGAAATTCGGCGAATAGATAGAGGAAAGTCTGGAATAGCACATAGGCTACTTTGTATCCCGGAAAATTGCGTAGTTCCCGCGGGATAGCGATAAACGAATGCTTTGCAGACGAAGTCGCTGGCAACAGTTAGTTTTATTATAATTTTCTACACCATCACTCCTTGCAACATTAAAAGCCTGCATTGAAATACAAATAATCTAAAACTGCCCTAAAACTTCGAACGCCAAACGGCAAATCATAGCTGTACTATTCTAATAATTCCTATGATATTTTATATCCTACCTATGATTACGAATTAAATGTATTTGTATGTGTATTTGTATTTGTACTCTTTATTGAACATCACAAATCAGTACAGAAACAAAGAACAAAGTATACAATAGGCGGTCTTATCGCTTAATAGCGATCTCTACCAGACAACCATACATACACACATATCCCAACCTTAAGCCGCGTCTACGCTAGGCGAGCCGAGCGCGAGCGGAGCACGAGCCGAACACAAATTCGTCTAATGTGGACCGACTTACAAGCCTCAAACTTCACTTGACGCCGAGAACGGCCCCGCTCGTGCTCGGCTTGCAGCGTAGACGCACTTTAACATCTGACCTGCACACATCTGCGAAGCAGGTCAATGGTGTGTGTGAAGTTCCCAATTCGCCCTGGACCCGCGTGGGAACTATAGCCCAAGCCCTCTCATTCTAAGATCAAAATAGTGATGGGTTGTCAGCCGCATCGGCTATTACGTGGTTCCCAAGATTTTCACCCAATCATTAATCAAGTGTAAACTGTATTTATTGTTTTGTTTCAGATATTAAAACCTAGTATTGCAGCGCTAACAGCCTCAATTGATACTGAATTTGCTACCTATAACACCACTTTGGGTCTGCAGGGACCTTGGGTAAGAAAAAAAAATGGGATGATGTCTAGATCACTAAGATATCTAACTAATAATTATAAATTTATGAGAAAGTATGGATAGATGGATGGATGGATGGATTGATGGATGGATGTTTGTTTGTTACTCAATCACGCCAGAACGGCCCAACGGATCTAGATGAAATTCGGCACATAGATAGAGAAAAGTCTGGAATAGCACATAGGCTACTTCTTATCCCGGAAAATTGCGTAGTTCCCGCGGGATAGCGATAAACGAATTCTTCGCACACGAAGTCGCTGGCCACAGCTTGTATGATATAAAATCTATTTGGTCCAGCACTAAGATTATCCAAAAATAAGGGGGACGTATTTTTTTCGTCAGTTAAACATATTATCAGTGGCTCGTGGCGTCAATTCTTAACAAGACGTTATGTCGTGTGACATTTCAACAAAATGTTGTTAATTTATACACGATTCCCACCCTTGCGACCCCCTACACACCCTACCCCATCATATCAAACATAGAACGTCCACTGTTGGACGTAAGCCTCCCTCACCGACCTCCAGTTGCCTCGGTTGGAAGCGGCTAATACACCGTGAACCAGCGACTTTAACCAGTAGGCTTATTGTCTAATTCGCTCGCAATCGCCATCGTGTTCATTTTGACAGTTCATGTATGGGCTGACAATTGGCATCGGAATCAGCTAGCTGTCACATTCATACAAGAACTGTCAAAATGAACACGATGGCGATTGCGAGCGAGTTAGACACTAGGGTCATCCGTTGGTGAACGTACTATGCGCTTGCCGATCCGCGGTCTCCACTCGAGCACCTTTTGATTACAACGACCATCTGTTCTCCGTGCTATATGACCTGTCCATTGCCACTTTAACGAGCTTATTCGCTTGGCTAAGTCGGTGACCCTTGTTCTTCTAAGTATTTCCTTCTAATTCAATCCCTTAGAGAAACCCCAAGCATAGCTCTCTCCATAGCTCGCTGAGCAATTCTGAGCCTATTTATAAGGCCTATAGTGAAGCACCACGCCTCGGATCCATAATTATGTCATCACTGGCAACACACATTGGTTAAAGCCTTGTCTTAAGGTACGGAAGACTTTTGAACGAAAAGAAAGAAAAGATAAGAAAGAAAGAAAAAAAAGTCTTTGTGGAATTTCTCAAACTACTATCCCTGTAGACAATGTTTTTTTTAATATATATGATAGGGAAAACGAGCATACGGGTTATCTAATGGAAAGCAATCACCCCCGCCCACAGACACTCATAACAAAGGGCGTTAAGAAAAGAATAGGCTCGTTTTTGAAGATTCCTTAGTGGTACTGGTTCAGATAAATTGGTGCCGCTAGCTGATTCCAGAGTTTAGCCGTGCGTGGTTAAAAGTTTCGCGAGAAACGAACGGTCGTGGACTTCCAACTGAGTGAGGGTGGAATGGAAGTCGGGTGCAAACACTTAGCAGCGAGCAATAAACCGGACAATTTTACTTGCAATTGAATATAATACAGCATCTGTGAACCTGAATTGCATTATTTCTTCTTCTTTTACAGGTGGAAGAAATTCTTCAAATTGAGGATATGATGGTGGAGCAACTTAACGTCTTCGTCAAGCATAATGCTGGTCTTCCTGAAAGGATCATCGTATATAGACATTCAACGGACGATGAAGATTGCATAACTGTAACAAATTTTGCAATCTCTTAAACGTTTTATCTCTTCACGTAACCTATACCTAATTTATTAAGGCGCATGAATGTGACAAACGAATGCGTGTATTACATACATACACACATACACAAATTTAATCACGTCTTTATCCCTCTTACTTCCTTTTTCTTAGTGACATTTTGCTAGTTAGAAGTCTAAAGTTTGAACATACATTTCTTATTCTTATTCTAATGCTTAATCTCATTCTTCCATGCTGATCTGGTAGTAAAGAAAAATCATAGAATGTACCAGTTGCTTCTCTTCCCGCGCAGATGGTAAAAGCCCATCAAGGGAATGGACGAAAATCTTAGGAATCGTGATGAATCGTGATATATAGGCGATGCGGCTAGTAGCCCATCACTATTTCGATTCCCCTTTCAACCTTTACGCCCACCAATCATGCTAAACGTGTCCTTTAGGTCTTTTTGCCTTAGGCTCTGCCTACCCCGTACGGGATGAAGATCGTGATTTATAAATGTATGTGTAATCTTATTCTTGTTTAAGTTCTTTTTCTTGTTCTTAATCTTTTTCTTTTTCTTGTTCTTATTTTCGTTCTTATTCTTGTTCTGGTTCTGGTTCTTGCTTTTATTTTCGTACTTACCTACCTATTTTTATTCTTATTCTTATTCTTATTCTTATTACAGGTAATGGATAACGAGCTGGAGGGGCTGCACCGGGCTTATGCACGCATGCCGCAACGGCTGAAAGATGCTGTTTTCTTTCCTGAAGTTATATACCTGGTCGTAGAGTCATATTTCGTCACCAGGTCAGTCATTTAACAAGATTCTTGTAAGTTTATCGTTTCCTCGAAATATATTTCATTGATTAAACTTTTCCTCGAACACGCATGTCACATTCAATATCATGCTATAATCAATATTTCAATAAACAAAAAAACATTTACTTTGTTACTCCGCTATTTAAGAGCGTTTTATTCCTATTACTCAGCTGGCAACGTCGGTTTCATTGTTTTTTTTTACAATTATATTACAAAAATTGAATGAAATTTTAAAATGTAGGTAGTCTATACAAGTTCTTCGTTTTTGTGAATCAATTATGTCCAATGCAATAATTAATAAGAATAAGAATATTTATTTGCAAAAAATGTCGTGATTGATTGTCGTGAAATCATGATTGACTTTTGTTTTCGTGTTAAAAGGAACTAAATAACTAAAAATAAAAGTCCATCACGTTTAATTATTGCACAACATACACACATTTCGAATTTTCATTCAGTTTCTGTGAAATAATCGTAAAAAAAACGAGTTAGGCTTAAAACCACAAAATTTCATAATACCTTATTCACTAATACCCCTAATTTTCAAATTACCATGGGCTCATAATACCTAAAATATCAAATTTTTACAAGAGACATTTAGGTGTTTTTAGGTACCTATTATGAGCCCATGGTAATTAGAAAATTAGGGGTATTAGTGAATAAGGTATTATGAAATTTTGTGGTTTTAAGCCTAACTTGTTTTTTTTACGATTATTTCACAGAAACTGAATGAAAATTCGAAATGTGTGTATGTTGTGCAATAATAATAATAATAATGAATAAGGTATTATGAAATCTTGTGGTTTTAAGCCTAAAGCAAAAAAACACCAAAAACGCGACGTTGCCAGCTCAGTAGGAATAAAACCTATTAAACGCGGCGGTTTAAGTAACGGAGTAGCAAATTAAATGTTTTTTGTTCATTGAAATGGATCTCTGCATAGTAATGCCTGATTTAATAAAGTATAATTATTTTGTTAAATAGGTAATCATAAACAAACCGGACAACAAAACATTTTACAGACTAAATTTACTTTTTAACTGCACACAAATTAAGTTGTAGGAAATTTTTGTTCGAACAAAATGTCGCTGCTGTAGGTATTGCTGTGTAGTTTCACATTGAATTAATCGATAAATAACATATTTGTTCGCAGAATGGAAGTAAATAATGAAGACCATACTGCAATGGAAACAGAAAAACTGCTACGCTATCACGTGGTAAGAATACTAAATTGTGATGGTATAATTAATTATAATCACTACATAGTATAACAAAGTCGCTTTCTCTGTCCCTATGTCCCTATGTATGCTTATTTCTTTAAAACTACGCAACGGATTTTGATGCGGTTTTTTTTTATAGATAGAGTGATTCAAGAGAAAGGTTTATATGTATAACACATTAAATTTAAAATATACCGTGCGAAGCCGGGGCGGATCGCTAGTTATTTATACCTAAAATATTAAATATTTCTCAGCTAGCGCACCAGCAATTGGGCCGCCCACACAGAATGGTTTGCCGGGATGCGCATGTGATCTGCTTGCCTGAATGCCAGGTGAAGATATTATCTTCTCACCTGAGCTACCTCTGCAGGTCCTGCATGGCTCGGCTACCATACCCCTTGCCTGCGTTTTACGCCCGCTACGCTTGCAAGCAAGCCCGTCCGCTAATAAAGTAAGTATGACTTCAACACTGGCGGGTTCTACTAACTTAGTAATCGTTTGTCCTTATCTGTCACTTTGACATTTTACTTTCACAGATAAGGACAAACGATTGCTAAGTTAGTAGAAGCCTATAGCGTTTATGAATAAAGGGGTTAATCTTTTGTGTTCGTTGACATGGACCTTTGGACCTCCGCAAATAACGCCTTATTTAGCTAAACGTTTGCGTAACACGTGACTATACAAAGCGTGATAGGAATATGCATTTTTTTTATTATATTTCTGATATGAAAATATTGTAAAAGAGACGACAAAAAGCAAAAGTAAAGCATATCGGTCAAGAAATATGGAAATGTAACAATTTAAATTAACTAATTAGACAACGATTAGAAAGCGAGATACGACAATGACAAGTGACGTCATAAAACAGTTTGCCCATAATCATCTCCTTGATTGTTTTTTTGTTGCGTGTGTTGGTTTGGCTTTTTGGGCAGCTTGTTGCCGGTCCTCTGATCCACTGCCACAATCTACCAAGCACAAACTCTTGATGCGAGTTAGTTTAGGGTTTATAATTGTGTCTGTATCTGTTTTTCCCCATTAAAAAAAATTAACAAGACTATTTTTTTTTCAGACACGTAGAATTCGACCTAGACGAACTGGACGACGCGCCGCAAAGACTGCGTGTACGCAACAGCATACTTAAACATGGCCATATGCTATCCGAATAACATATTTCCTTGGTCCCTGCCGCCAGGGGGTTTAGGGTATCCACGTGGGTAGTTAGGCCCTCAGAAAAAGTATACTATAAGCAGCGACATAGTTTAAAAAGTTTTCTCTCAAGTGAGAGGTCAGTCAGCTGTAATTAAGGGTTATAATTATTATGATGTTTTGTTTTTCAAAATGTTGGTCGCAGTGCCTTTGTCGGGAGGTAGCGGGTAATGTTTCTAGACATTGAAATTAATAATGAAATGTATTGTTTTGTGTTTGAGTTCGCTAATTTTTTTTAGATAGATTATAAAATATAGTGTTTTTTTAATATAGAATTTGTAAAAATAGTGTAATAGGTAGGTACGTATAAAATAACCAACTTATTCGCAAGTTTTTTTACTTTTTTTTTCTATGCAAATGATGTTGGTATTTTATGTGATTATTATTATTGTTTTTTAATTTTAAGAACTAACTACTTAGATCTTTAATTATTTTTAAGTAGGGATAAAAAAATTGTGTACATAATAGAATTAAATAGTTTTATTGCTTATAAGCATTTTGATCCGACGCGACTTATAATCAAAGATGGCATTGCAATAGGTACTAAAAATGAAAGCGAAAACGAATATTCTTCATAAATTTGCGTTTTGTCAATTTTTCATATTGTTTTGCATATTTAGATACATAGATAGTTTGTTATATATTTAAAGTACTAATTTCTTAATAAATGTTTTGTGTTACCTATAAATCTGTAGTTTGATGTTTATTTAATGAGTCTAAGTAGGTACTTTGCCAAGTCCTTGTACATTTTACAAAATAAATATAATTCTTTAAAAAAAAGAGAATAAATCAGCCACACTCGCTTCAATCGAACCGGAAGACGCAGTGTTGGCAGGCCTCCCACTAGGTGGACCGACAACATAGTGAAAGTAGCAGGAAACCAGTGGATGCAGGTGGCGAGTTGTCTGATGATGATGATGATGATGATCATTGATTTTTTTCTAAACCCAGAAGAACATTTTAATCAATTTTATTGCAAAAATGCGTTACTTAATACAATACTCTTTATTGAACACCACAAATCAGTACAAAACAATACAGAAACAAAGAAAAAGGTAGACAACGGGCAAAAATAAAAAAAAACATTTTGGAAAAAAGAAACCATTTTGAAAAAGAGCTGATACTTTTCAAACTGCAGAGACAAGTTTTACTACGAATGGCTCAGAAAAAAACCACCGCAAGGGAACTGGCTCTGGAATGAAAAAAACCGCATCCAAATCGATACCACAGACAGACACACATAAATAGTCATCGACGTCAAACTTAATTTATATAAGTTTCTGTTTCATAAAACACCCCTCATCTTACGTCGGAGTTAAAAAAGGAAAAAGTATCTAATCTACCCTTTTCCCGACTGCAATAACCTATCCAAAGCTGTGAAGTAGATTAAAAAGTCATTATTCATTCAAAGCTCGCTAAAGTCAACAATTTCCATTAAAAAGTCGATTTTACTAAGCAACAAGTAACGGCATATTTGAAGGCAATCAGCAATTCAAAGTGACTGGCTCGGACATTGGCTACCTTACCCTATTACTCTTACCAAAAGAACGTCAAAACAGTAAATTTCGCGACGGAAACTGACTACACGGCATCCAATGACGCGTTGTGATGAAACTAACTCGAACGTTTCAGTAGATAATGCGCAACGGTTATCGAAGAGAATTGATACGTGGAGTAACGGCGTTGTATTTTGTAAATGCCTCCGGGCATTAGGTCCCTATGTGGTGGCGGGCATTAAAATTCATTTTTGGCAAATGTCACATTATGGGGTAATTCCTGAGGGATGTAGGGACGCATTTTTGTTTGAAATTTCGTTGGTTAAGGACAAATTGGGTATTGTGGGTGGAAAGATATTCGGGCATAATATTAGCATGTGCAGAACAAATTGGATGGATGAGGAGGACTTTGGTTTTAATTTGAAAGGCTTAACCTTAATTTCGTATCCATTTTTTTCACGTCCGAGAGATCCTACTAATACTATAAATATATGCGAAAGTTTGTGAGGATGGATGGATGTGACGATGTGAGTGTGTATGTTTGTTCCTTCACGCTGAAACGACTGGATGGATTTAAATGAAATTTGGAGCGGAGATAGATGGTACCCTAGATTCACACGTAGACTACTTTCTATCCCGAAAAATTGCATAGTTCCCGCGGGATAGCGATAAACACGTCAAAGGTCGTAGCTGCCTAATGTAAGTAATTTTACGCGGACGAAGTCGCGGGCAGAAGCTAGTTTAAAATAAACATTAACTGCAATGCTGGTCTGAGAGGAGAGAAAAAACATAAAATGTACCAGTTGTTGCTCTTCCCGCGCAGATGGTAAACGCATATCGAGGAAATAAGCGAACATTTTAGTAATCATTTTATAGGCGATGCTAGGAACCCATCACTATTTTGATTCCCCTTTCCTAAAAGCCCACAATTATGCTAAACGTGGCCTTTAGGTCTTGTTACCTTGAGCTCTGTCTAAAGGATAAAGACGTGATTTATGTGTGTATGTATAAATAATTAGTCTGAAAATCCATACAAATAATAAGTTCCAGGCAACACAATAGTTTTTTTTTTTCTCTGAAGTGCTTATTTCCAGCCGTAGCTAAAAGTAGGCAAGACTCGAATCATACCATCTCTTTCACTTTACATTACACACATACCAACACTATTAGTGTGAGCGGAACAGCACCATTTCAAAGTTCAAATTTGTAACTTCGGAGCCTGGAAAGAAAAACAGAGGCAACATTTTCGTAGCAAATTTGAACGTAGTGGGCGTTTGTTCCTTCCCTTAAAATTAAACACTGTCCGTTAGTCTTTAATTAACGCAATGCCCTATAACTAAAGAAACACAGGCCTTTAAATATTATAATTAAATTACAAGGTTATCAAAAGGTTTTCAGTGACCTTTGCCCTTCGAGGCTCAGGGAAAAAGTCCATCGAGGAATTGGGCGAATATCTTAGAAATCATGTTATATAGGCGATGCGGCTAGCAACCCATCACTATTTTGATTCTCCTTTCCACTTATACGCCCACAATCATGCTAAACGTGGCCTTGTTACCTTGGGCTCTGTCTACCCCAGATCGCGGTCAGATCCATACTAGAAGTGTCAAAAATGATAGGTAAAACGTAAAATTGAATCGGAATTGAATCGCAAGGCCCCAGGGGCCGTACCATGACGTCTTAGTGCGTTTCAGTTTAGGTTCGCTCGCTGTCAGATTCATACTAAAAGTGACAGCTAAAACTTGAACTGAGTCGGAATTAGGACGTCATGGTAAGGCTCCTGGTCTCTAAATCTGTCATTGCTCTGGTAAATAACGTGGTTTAAGTGCTCGAGAAAAAAATCGTCGGCCATAGATCATTAATCACCCGCGCACGCGGATCTATAGATCTAGATCCGTGTTTCTTTACCTAAGATCTCGTAATCGCTGCGCTTGCTCACAGATGATGGTACCAATTTCTGTTGCCGCTATATATCTACTAAAAACAGAATATTTTTATGTCCGTCTGTGTATAATAAGTAACCAATATAAAAAGATCTCACACTGCCTATATTTTGCTTAGGACCTCCTAGGGCTAGGGCCTAGGGCCTAGGGCCTAGGGCTCCTTAGGGCTCAGATAAAACTGGGTTAAATCACTAGCCGAATTTATCATGCATGCATGATGAAGCTTGTAAAAAATTATTGCAGAATAATAGGTACTACTATCAACATCAGTTCTTAGTCTAATTCCACGCTGACAAAGTTAGCTATAGCAAAGTTAGCATAATTGTTATAAAATTTCATGAGATTTAAATAAAAAAAAAAACAGTTTACTCAAAAGAAGAAATGTTTACAAAAAGAGAGCTTACTGATGATTCCACACTATAGACTAGGCCTGTCACGTGGCAACCGGCAAAACATCCAAGTCAATATCAAGTACGAGGGTGCGACCACACCGCCGCTTAAAAAACGGTGACGTTACGGAATCGCAACAAAATGTATGAAGAAACGGTAAGAAAACGTGACGGATACGACACGTCACTGCGTATACGCGGCGGTTTGGTCGCATCCTGATCATTCAACAATCCGTTGGATGTGACTCTAATTGCATAGTAGGTAAGGTACATCGATAGTGTGGGAATTGCAACGACTAACTATAGGGGCAGATATTGATAAATTAGCTAAGAATAAGCAATGTCAAACGTCTCATTCATTAAATTTTACTAAAATCCTATCTTGGTTGTAAAATTACGTAATAAATAACTTCGATGATGATGATTATTAGTCTTATTGTTACTAGCATTATATTATGGATTACTCAATTAATTTTTATCTGAAATAAATAATTTCATTTTCATTTTTAAATTTTTTTATATTATTGCTTTTTAATTAAGTACCTATTTTTAGTTTAGAATGGAATGTTTTTATTATGTTGCGGCCCACCGAATCAATATCAGAGTATGCTAGGCCCTTGACTACAAAAAGGTTGAAGGCCCTTGCTTTAAAATGGACTGGAATGGGGAATACAGCCATGACGAACATTTATAGCTATATCTAATCTGTAGCCCCACATCGCGTAAAGTGCGATCTATTGTTCGAGAAAATTAATGATAGTGGCCAATGCCCTCTGCGGAAACGAATTCAACAGAGAGAAATGAAAAGAAGGTTCTTTTTATGAAAGTTTTGTTTTTATATAATGTACTAGCTGTTGCCCGCGACTTTGCTAAGAATTCGTTTAACGTTATCCCGCAGGAACTAGGTACTCAATTTTCCGGGATAAAAAATAGCATTATTTGTGTTATTTCAGACTATAATCTATCTATGTTCCAAATTGCATCTAGATCTTTTTAGCCATTCTGACGGGAAAGAGTAACAAACATCCTCACAAACTTTTGCATTTATAAATATTAGTAGTACCTAGCAGTGTTAGTATCATATTGTGTAATCTATATAAATCTATCTTATGTAATCTATGTAATTTAATACCTTTAAACGAGCAATTCTTCTACATAATTATTATTATAATCTGAATCTCGGAAACGGCTTTAAAGATTTTCATGAAATTTAGTATGCAGGGGGTTTTGTGGGCGATAAGGGTGAAGGAAGACCAAAAAGTTAACACACCGTTAAAGTTGCGTTAGTTGGTAGTTAAACTTACCACTAACTTTTTCCGAAAGTTACCCATAAAAATGTATGAATAATCGTCTCACAATCGAAAGTTAGTGGTAATTTTAACTACTCACTAATGCAACTTTAACGGTGATTAACTTTTTGGTCTTCATCCATAAATCGATCTAGCTAGCTTTCGTTTTTAGAAAACGTACCAAAAAAATACTCAGCAAAGCTTGATCGTCCGGGTACTTAACTATCCTTAATTACAAAAGGCCTAACAGAATTTCTTTTAGGTACTATTTTGTTTCAGTTAGTTTTACTTTCGTTATATGTATAAAGTTACTTCAATTCTCTTTCCGTGCTTTATCCACAAAATAACCTCGAACCAACACACATAAGTCAAAACAAACAAAATAAGTACGGAAACAAATCGTCACCTCGACAATAAAAGTGTTGGCATTGTCGCAAACAAAACCGAACAAAAATGGATTGATTTATCGAGTTACTATCCTCTTTGTCCCCCTCTTTAGGGGCCTCTGGGGCCCGGGGGCCTGGGGCCAGGATCGGGGCCCGCAACGCCAATCGGGCTTCTGAAGAATTTACATATCGGGCCCCCGATCAATATGATCAGGTAAATTGTAGAAAAGAAGGAAACAGGTTAGCTTATTGAGGTTTGAATGATAAAGACTTCGATTTAATGCTCGTCGTTTGACGTGCCGACTTCTTTTGTAGCGAGCCCTTTTTCGTAAACGTTTTGCGTTTGTCTGTTTCTTACTTTGACACTTGATATTGCTAAAGTATGGCCAGCGAGACGAGAAAAAATACGTAAACAATCGGACCGTTACTGAGTTATATTGCGATAGTGAGCGATTATTATCTATCCTTAGGTTTACGTAATAATAGCGTCAGTTGATTGATAACAGCTGCCGTTGCGTCTTTCGTGGTAATCGTGGTACAGGAAAGCAGTCAGTGTTTGGATTGATAATACAATAGACAGTTTTGTCACAAATATGGCTGATTCGGACTCGTCCGACGAATCATTTATCTCATACAGACAGTATATTTCGGGTTAAAGATACTTTGTTCTCAAAAGAATAACAGAAATTCACTTAAATGTTTTACTTAAATTTAAATATTTACTTAGGTACAATTAATTTGAAGCATGCCGAAACAAATGACAAAATTCAACAAGTGCAAAACAAAGTATATAAAGAGGGTATATTTCTACACCATCTTAGCAAGTACAACGATATTTATATTCAAATAAAAATGTGCTACATCAATTATCTTGTATCCTTGGAATTACTTACTTTAGAAGCAGATGAAAATATTATAGTTTTCTTTGACCATGTTTGTATCTTGTAATAAGGAAAATGTTCGTGTTAGACAAAATGTATGGAGTTGTGACCTATGTTTGACAAATAAATGATTTATGATCTATGAAAAAAAAAACATTCATCTAGCACTGAAAAATCCTAAAAATTTTCAGGGGCGTTCAACAACAACCCAACCACCTGCCGGAATATTCTAGAATAATTCTGATAGATCTTATACAAAGGAAGCCACTCACCTTGGTCTTGAGGCGTCTGCTAATGGTTAACAATCGCAACGTCTAAATGTCTACTGCACCAAACGCACACAGATACACAGCAATGTTCAGCTTTGAATAGATCCGAAAGACCAAAATAATGTATAAAATTTACTAATTGTCGCAAACACGCCGTAGACAGATGTAAGCCATAATATAAATGGTGGTTCGTTGTGGTTTCTTTTGATAACTTTGCCACCGAGCGACCGCGGATATTGCGTTTTACCCTCATTATTAAAAGATTAATAAACCCGAACATTGACAATACTGTAAATTATGACCACGATGTCGCGTTTTTAATTGTCAAAGAAAAATGTTTTAGTACTTTTGTTTTTGTTAGCTGGGTAATTTTATTATCTAGTAATATTATCTTTCTTATTTCTTTCTTGCTAATATTTTATTTCATAATTTTATTTTCGCCTTTATAGGCGAAAGTTTGTAAGTTTGGGTGTTTAGATGTTTGTTGCACTTTCATGACAAAACGGCTACACCGATTTTACTGAAATTTGGTACAGTGAAAATTACAGTCCCGAGAAAGGACGTAATTATAGTTTTTATCCCGGAATATTGAATAGTTCCCGCGGAATAGCAATAAGCGAACTGATCGCAGACGGAGTAGCGGGCTACAAAAATAACTTCTTTTTTTTTCAATTTATTCATAATTTATTTAAGATTTTACAATAAGGTTTTACAATTTGAGCCACTATTGAAAACCTCAACGGTTAATAAGTGGCGAGTTACTTACGTAAGTACTAAATAAAGTAACAAAACTGTTTAGTCCTTTACGCTTAAAGTAACTTAACTTAGTAACTGCAGTCCTAGTTAATTAATTAGAAGCTAATTAACGCTGCACCAGACGTGTTGATATTTGAGTAACCACTAATTAGGAAAGGAATAGTTATGATAAAATATGATAATGTCATACTATGAAACTAGCAAGTTTGTGTATTTATAAATAAGAATTAAGATTTACATTAAATTTTATACAGGCCGAAATTAAGTCGTGAATTACACTCATACTCATACTAATACTCATTCATACTCATACTCATCTAATCTAACTAATATTATAAATGCGAAAGTATGGATGGATGGATAGATGGATGGATGGATGGATGGATGTTTGTTTGTTACTCAATCACGCCAGAACGGCCCAACGGATCTGGATGAAATTCGGCACATAGATAGAGAAAAGTCTGGAATAGCACATAGGCTACTTTTTATCCCGGAAAATTGTGTAGTTCCCGCGGGATAGCGATAAACGAATTCCTTGCAGACGAAGCCGCTGGCAACAGCTAGTTTATTCATAATAATTATACTTATGTTTCCAGTCTTTAAAAAGTACTCTGTGGCTATAATTATGTGGGAGAGAAATTCAATCTCGGTAGTTCTCATTTTCTTCATTAAATAGATACCTAGATTTCCCAACCAGTAGCGCCATCTGTTGACAAGATGAATACTAATTCCATATTTTGACATCGCCATCTTGTACTGTCGATGAAGTAAACACTTGCCTCAGTTCCACAAACATTCTCACGTAAACTTGTACATCCATCAAACACACGACTCCCAAGCGGAGAACAAACTGTGAAGTTTGCCGGAGTTGCGTATTGATTGTATAAAGGTTGACTGAAATGGATTGTTAACTCAAAACTTTAAATTCCCAATGCTTATGGCTTGGCTGAAAGACTGGCAGGATTGATACAATCAATGAATAGAGGATTTTACTTCTCGGTTTTTGTAAGAGGGGTGTTATAATTCGAAATATTATAAACGGGATGTGAACCGCGATTACCTTTATTGAGCTCCCGATATTTCGATACAGTTGCATGTATCATGATCACGGGTAGACTGAAGAAATTGCGGGTGGATGTTATTGTTGGGTAGACCGAGCTCTGAAATATCGGGAGCTCAATAAAGGTAATCGCGGTTCACATCCCGTTTATAATATTTCGAATGAACTTAAGGGTGTTATAATGTTTGGCGACGATGTCTCTCTGTGTGTGTATCATCGTAGCTTTCAAAGGAATGGACTGATTTGGATGCGAATTTTTTCATTCTAAAGCCACTTTCTTTGCGGTGGTTCTTAGCCATGTTTGGTAAAAATCGGTTCAGTAGTTTGAAGAGTATCAGCTCTTTTCCAAAATGATGTGTAAGTAATTTTTATTAATGCACGGGGTTTTTTTAGGCCTAAATGCCACGTTTAACATGATTGTGGACGTATAGGAAAGGGGAATCAAAATAGTTTTTTTTATGGTATAGGGGGCAAACGAGCAGACGGATCGCCTGATGATAAACGATTACCGTCGCCCATGGACACCTGCGACACCAGAAGAGTCACAAGTGCGTTGCCGGCCTTTTAGGTAGGATTAGTGATGGGTTGCTAGCCGCATCGCCTATTATGCATGATTCCTAAGATTTTTTGGGCTTTTAAGAAACAACTGTTACATTGTATGTTTTTTTTTTTGCTTCCAGACCTGCATGGAAGGGAATAAAATTAATTCATTTCAATATGTAAATCACATTATATTTTTTGTGTCAAAGGTAGATAAAAACAATAATAACTAACAATTAAAAAGTTAAAAATAGTGTATTTCAACATGAAACCACCGTGAGACTCAAACATAATTACAACAAACCGGATAACTCACGTATAAAAGCCGTAGGAATGCTCCGACAATTGTTTCTGACTATTCCGTAGTCCTTCATCAGAGAGCGCTCGCCGCGGCGGCAGCGAAACGAACACAAAAAACACAACAACACGCAATTGTCGGAGCATTCCTTCGACTTTTATACGTGAGTTGTCCGGTTTGTTATAATTAAAAACAGTGCCACTTGATATGTTGTCCTAGACACTTCAAACAAGCCAATGCCATACTTAAACTTTTCGTTCGGAATCTTTCAACACTCTAGAGATTTTAAACCAATAAAATGAAAAATAAAATGCAAAATGTTGACCCATCGTTACTTATCCGTCGATTCTTGAGACGCTCTATTTAATTCAACAGGCATGCCTTACGACTATTTTATTCGCCCCCAAACTCGTGGGGTCTAGCGATAGACAGTAGCAGCAAATCACTGCAGGGCAAAACCTTATCTGCCTCTCCTTAGCCGTTCAATGACCTTTACTAACTGCAGACGCCGCTGCCTCACACAAAGATTGTTGAAATAAATAGAAAAAATGAAAAATTATTTATTTCGTTATCACATAAGTGCAGGTAGCAAAGGATGGTGCCTCTCTTTAAGTTAAATAGACAACCTAAGTTGAGAGACACCGCTTTTCCTAGGTAAGGTGTTGGTTTTTAATTCGTAGCCCACGACGGAACGGAGTAGGTACAAGTGCCGGCACGTAAATCTAGCGCTGACCTTGTATACGCAGAAGTACATATAAAATACGGTATCCGTGGGTGCGCAGATCCCCTCCACGTGACGCGTCAGCGCAAGACTTACGTGCCGACACGTATTATATGCGTTTGGGGTGAGAGGACTTATCTAGTCAACCTATGATTACAAATAAAGATACTTTGACTTTGACTTTGAGGTACAGGCCTAGCGCATAACTGAGTCCGTTCCCGATGTATGGGAGCGGCACGGGAGGGGTGACTGAAGCAAGTCAAACTGAAGCAAAGTGTTCCTCTTAGTAGACACACAAACCAAGAAAAAAGAAAGTTCACACAAGCTTTATGAATGAAGGGTTCTTCTTTATTGTTCCCTCGCCCTTTCAGCCTGTCAACTGTCATTTTCCATCGGTCACGATCAGCCTGATGGAGTGCAGCACTGATTAGTTGGTTGATATGTTCTGAGATCTGTGGCCTTCTATCATCATCTCTCTCTACCCTCAAAAAGAAATGACAAATGCGATTGTGATTCCAAGTGCGTTAGATATTTAAGACCTCTGGTCCAACGCCTTGGCTTCGGCTTCTAAGTCTAAAGGAATTAAGGGTTGATCATATATTTGTACGGCAGCCGGTCCACAAGCCTCCCCCAAAGATATTTACGCGGAATCTATGCGCGTCGCGTCTCGAACCGCATGGATTGCCGCCGTAATCTTGGACTAATGGCGAGAAACCCCCGCGGAACCCCCGACGACAAAGAACCCCAATGAAACCCACGGCACGGGGTTTTAAAGCAACGAATACGAGCGTAGCTGCCGATTAAGAATGTTAAAGACGTATTTATGTACCACTGTGAACCCTATCGGTTCTTGTACGGTTCTGACAGAATATCAGTCTAGCGCCTCAGCATAATGCTGAATCAGCGACCGTTTTACTTTGGCGAAGACACAAATACTCTGATGATTTATTTTCATGTCTGTGTTCTGTTTCATTTTTGTAAATTTGTGTGTATGCTCCATTGTGTCTTTCAAAAGATAATAAATGTCTGCTTTCTTTCTATCGCATAAGGTAATATAATTATCACTCGAGTTTGATTCCCCTTTCCACCTACACGCCCACAATCATGCTTAACGTGGCTTTGTAGGTCTTGTTACCTAACTTAGGCATGTTTGTGCCCGAGTTATGGATGTAGTTTGTATTTATTTTATATCTACATTATATGTATAAGTAGGTATGCTTATCCGTTGCCTGGCACCCATAGTACATTTTCAATACATTTTTAATTTATATAAATGCTCATCGTTATCGAGTAGGTACTCTTGACCTAACTTAAACTATTGTTACTGATACTTACTTCCATCCTCCAAAATATTTCCATAGTCCATATCTAAATCGGAAGTGAACTTCGAACTGAACTCACCCCCCAATAACAATATCAATCCAGGCTCCGTTTAGTATGCAGTTGGAGCGCGGGGAAGGCCGATAACGAACTCAAAGCTGACAATGCTAACGCACAGACGTTTTGAAAGTTAAACGTTTTCAACTCACTGCTGTTTCGAAAGAATTGACATATATACAGATACATATTGTCACGCCTCTTTGCCATAAAGGTAGGCAGAGACAAACTTTGTTCCACTTGCTACGATCCTGACATACCTCTTCTGATATTTCTGGACGTTCTGTGACCAAATTGGGGACGTTTTGAAAAAGGTCAGGTCAAGAGTACCCGGAACCAACGAGCATTTATGAAGAGATTGATGAATGTGGATGAAGCGAGTGAGGTTATACTTAAGAGCAAAAATAACGGGTCAATTATCATAGAACTTTGTATGAACAGAGACCCGTTATATTTGCACGTCAGTGTATAAGCTTGTAATTAAATAAACAACAAGTATTCCCACTTTGTAATAACCGGCCAAATGCGAGTCGGACTCGCGCACCGAGGGTTCCGTACCATTATCTATAAATATCTATAAACCAGTGTAAGCAGAGCCCTGCTCCAAAGCAAAATGTACCTACGCAGTGTAGGGTCACTTTATATTGGTCACTGATATATACAGACATAAATACATATTATTTTCGGTTTTCGCAATTATTTCTTAATCTGTGCTATAAGACCTACCTTCATACCAAATTTCAAGATTCTGCGTTCACGGGAAGTACCCTGTAGGATTTGATTCCCTTGGGAGTCGAAAATTTGCGGCATAAACGGCTGTATCTTTTGATTGCGTTGACTTAGAAGTTTGATTTTTTCACAGCTCTAAGGAGCAGTAGATTTGAGTATTTGATTTAAATTTCAGCTTGATACCTCCACGCGTTCCTGAGAAAAAGGGTCTTGACAGACGGACGGACGGACGGACGGACAGACAACAAAGTGATCCTATAAGGGTTCCTTTTTTCCTTTTGAGGTCATCATCATATGAGGTACGGAACCCTAAAAAACAAGTATTCCCACTTTGTAAAAAATATATCAGCAAAATTATTGCGTTTATTTCTAACTCAGGCAAGCATTTTTAAGGAAGTCTCAGAAGTGGAAGTGAAATTTCTCACAGCATCGAAATCGCAAAAACAAACGGAAACGAACGAAAATACTTTAGCGGAACTTGTATCACGGAAACGGCTTCCACAGGAATATCAATATTTCCCCGTCGCAAAACAAACTCATTTCCACGGGAACATCACAGAAAAATATCAGTGAAGTCATAGAGGAAATAGCCAATTAGAGCGGTATATAATAAGGGCTGTAAGATTATGGCGACACATCAGTCTTTTTCGACATATAACATGCAAAAAAAAAATCTTTCATGCTGGTCTGGAAGCAAAGAAGAAACATAGAATGCAGTTGCTTCTCTTCCCGCGCAGATGGTAAGAGTCCATCGAGGGAGGGCAAAAGTCTCAGGGATCATGTTATAGGCAATGCGGTTAGCAACCCATCAATATTTTGATTCCCCTTTCCACCTATACGCCACACAATCATGCTTAACGTGGCTTTTAGGTCTTTTTAGTAAGGGTTATAGACGTGATTTGTGTATGTATGTATGTAATTTTTTTTTCTTCATATTCTATATTAAAGGAAGTTATTTATAATTTTGATCACCTATTTCACTCACTATGCCACACAACAAATAAACATTAATTATACATATCGATCATTATAGCTGCTTGATCAACTCCAGTGACCCGTTTGACTTTCGACTGACCAATCAGAGCAGCAATTGAGTTTTTGAATCAATTTTTTTTTTGTCATAAATGGAAAGATCATATATAAGTTTGGTAAGAAAAGTATTTTTAGTTTTTTTTTATTCGCTATAGTTAACGAGTTATACCGATTTGAAAATTGATCGTCGAGTACCGCACCGAAAACACACCGACAGTTCCCGAACAAGGCCGAGCCGCGTGTGACGTCACAATGTTAGTTTCCACTCGTAGTTAGTATACAGGTGATACCGTTTTTTGACTTTAATCTACTCTATTCTGTTATTATCCTACTATTATTATAAAATGCTATTGTTTGTGAGAGCGTATTGGTTTGTGACTCTTTCACGCTAAAACGGCTAAACAGATTTCGATAAAATTTGGCATACAAGAACTTTATAATTTATAATCTGGATTTACGTACCGGCTATAGTAGGTGTCATTCACGATGGATGCCATCCACCGTGGTTCTTATTTATTTGTAGTTAAAGGTTAATTTTAATACATCTACGAGTCTTTGTGGATGGCACTATCTATACTTCTATCATGCTTCTATCCCAACTTTCCACGGTACCGGGATTTAAAACCATAAAATTAGATGAGAATAGTGATGAGTACACTTGGGTAATAACTATTTATATGAATAAGTAAATAAGTCGTGGGATTTCAGTTGAAAATCCCGTTGATTTTATCCCAGGGGAATTTCATAAGAAAACCCGGAATTTCGAGCACAAAGATGGCGGATGACATTTTGACACTATGACACTAAAAATGTTTATGGGTGTCGTTTTTGAGTAAATTGGTAGCTCTGAGCCCGATTTTGACATAATTTTTTAGATTCAAGATGGCGGATGACATTTTGACACTATTGACACTTTGACACTAAAATATTGATGGGTGTCGTTTTTGAGTAATTTGGTGCTTCTGAGCCTGATTTTGATATACTTTTTTGGATTCAAGATGGCGGATGACATTTTGACACTATGACACTAAAAATGTTTATGGGTGTCGTTTTCGAGTAATTTGGTGGCTCTGAGCCCGATTTTGGCATAATTTTTTTGGATCCAAGATGGCGGATGACATTTTGACACTTATGACACTAAAAATGTTTATGGGTGTCGTTTTCGAGTAATTTGGTGGTTCTCAGTCCGGTTTTGGCATAACTTTTTGGATCCAAGATGGCGGATGAAATTTTGACATTACTGACACAAAAAACACAAAAAAGTGTAAAATGTTACTCGAAAACGACCCCCATAAACATTTTTAGTGTCAATAGTGTCAAAATGTCATTCACCATCGTAGATCCAAAAAAATATGCAAAAATCGGTCTCAGAGGCACCAAATTACTCAAAAACGACACCCATCAACATTTTAGTGTCAATAGTGTCAAAATGTCATCCGCCATCTTGGATCCAAAAAATTATGCCAAAATCGGGCTCAGAGCTACCAAATTACTCGAAAACGACACCCATAAACATTTTTAGTGTCAAAGTGTCAAAATGTCATCCGCCATCTTGGATCCAAAAAATTATGCCAAAATCGGGCTCAGAGCCACCAAATTACTCGAAAACGACACCCATAAACATTTTTAGTGTCAAAGTGTCAAAATGTCATCCGCCATCTTGAATCCAAAAAAGTATGTCAAAATCAGGCTCAGAAGCACCAAATTACTCAAAACGACACCCATCAATATTTTAGTGTCAAAGTGTCAATAGTGTCAAAATGTCATCCGCCATCTTGGATTTAAAAAATTATGCCAAAGTCGGGCTGTTTTACTCCCCTCACCCGGAACACATCGGCGCAAGCATTGCTGCTTGGCGGCAGGATTACTAAGATGCTGGTACGATCGACGTCAAACATATCTTTACACTTTAGTGCCTTGTCGCTCCAAGCACTTTAACAACTTCATATGAAACTTTCAAGTTATAGTTACAACGACAAGGCACTAAAGTGTAAAGTAAAGATATCTTTGACGTTGACCGTACCTAGCGATCCGGACGTACCTACCTAGAACAAGGTTAGGCTCTTACACCCGCAAAAATTCCCATTGAATATATAATACAATCCCACGGGATTATAAAAAAACTAGGAATACCTATCAACCACAAAATCTAGCCATTAAAATTTACGTACCTACGGTCGAAGAAACTGAATCACGTAACCTGCCTAATAGGTACAATTTAGCAATAATATCTCTGGCAGGATGTATGTTAAAATTCCACAGTGGTAGGTAAGCGATTCAGTATCTTTCACTGTACTTAGGTACTTTATTGTGAAATCTCAGGTCCAGTAAAATCAATCCAGTTCACATAAATCAGAAACATTATCAGGATTAAGCTTTTATTACCTACCTACACATGACTAAAATAAAAATTTACTTACTATAAAGTGATACGCGTGCTCGTTTGCCACCTTATTTCATAAAAAAAACTTCAGCAGATATTTTTTGTATTAAATTTCGGATATTTTTAGTGAAATCAGCCGTTAACCCAGTACTGTCGTGAAATTGCTTTAACATTGTGACGTCACAGCCATGGCGACCAATCATGGGCCGTTCCCGGTCAAGTGGTCATATTTCAAATTTCATCAATTTTGAATTGCTTGTAATTAATTAAAAAAAAATATTTTAAGAATTCTTTGAATTAGATATTATATAATATGTCATAAAGTTTTAAAAAACATAAAAAAAAACCGATATTTTTTTTAAATTCAAAGACTCAATTGCCAATTTAGGTGTGGCTTAATTTTATTTCACGTGAATTATATCTCATTTCCACTCTATTAGGTTGCTTGGTCTATGGCGCAGATCAACTCGTTAAATCAGATTCGGGAATCTCGACCGCGGCGCCATCTGGCGATAGAATTAACTCCCGATATAATATCATTTGCTTAGAGAACAAATAAAAGAGAAATCATCGACGCGGCGAGGCGGGTGGTGCGGGGTGCAAGCGGGGGCGGGGGGAGTGAACAAGATTTAACTATGACCATATGGTACATAACACCTTTATCTTTAGAGTTTAAAGCCTTTAAAGCCCAAAAATACAAACACTCAAAGTGTGATGCCATGCATTAGGGACCCTTTATGCATCACGACTAACTAACACCCTTCATTTATGTCATAAAAATGGAAAAACGTAAAAATGTGACATAGTCTGTTACCCCCTTCATCCACTCGCCCCTTCATATATTAGTTGTTTTTAAACATGCAACGAACTAAGTTTGTGACATGGGAGTTTTCATGTTGGATTACACTCTTCTTCAGTTTTTAAATTTGAAACAGTTAGAATTATTTTTATGGTGCTGGGTTAAGTCAAAATAGTATGGCGTTTTGACATTAGTATCCGAGAGTAAGGTGTTATTCCTGAGCCTCTAGTGTAAGTTTTTAATACGAAAAACGTATCGAACGCGTTCACGTAAACGTCTCAATTACTATGGAAAATTTGGCAGCGTCACCTGCGGATCAAAACTGCGACAAACTGTTCTCATAGTAATTGACATTTTAACGCAAACGCACCCCTCTTAGACTCCAATACACTAAATATACAAAATTCAATCAATCAATAATCGCTATCAGTTTGCATCTTGCGCCGACCTAACGAGAAATATGAGGCAAGGCTAAAATAACGAGTTTACCTAAACAAAGGGAAGGATTTTTGCAATATTCGGACCTGCCGGCCGTTCCGCGAGAGGTTCCCGGCAGCCATCACTGCAGAAGTGTTGCCTTACACAAAAGGGCAAGCCGTCTTCAAAATATTGTATTTGGTATTAATGCGAGAGAAATTGTTTTCTTGAGAGCAACACGCGAAGTCAATAAATTGGTAAATAGGGGTCACCGTGTTAGGCACTACACAAATACTACAAATTTAATCAATACACAATAAATACTATAGGTGATGTTTGTTGTGACATTCACATGTTTTAACGAAAACTAATTTCCGTTTTAGCTTTATAATTCAATCATTGGAACATTTAATTTTAAACAATTTCAACAAGGAGGCTTTTTTTTAATCTTTTGTAATTTTCATGAACTTTTAACTGATAGGTCTGTACACTAAAAAATTGCGGATGTAAATTACGAACAAAAGATTTAAAACCTCTCTTTTTGAGCTCGTTTTAAAACACACTGATCCAATTGATTTAAACGTATTACATTAGTTTTCCCTTCATCCACCATCTAGTGACCGCACATGTTTCAAATCGAGTTAGTTAAGGCTTGGGAGTTAAATAAATTAGTTTAACTGGTGGTTTTTCTCAATCGAATTACGGCGACAACGCCGCCGGCCTGCAACAAGCACACTGTAGAAACAATTAGTGCAAAAGACAGTGTAAAAGGTAGGATAAAGATAGTATAAAAGAGGTGCAAATTAATTCTATAAATACTTTGGTCAATTAAAATACTGTTGCGTGCAAATTCCGTTGTATTTTTAAGATAAAACTTTTATTTTTCAGTATAAAGTCGCTTAATTTCGCTGCTTTCGATTTCGTTACCGCTCAAAAGAAAATAGGGGCCACATGAATTTCATTAATAAATTTGAAATATACATAAACTCGTTTAGTACCAATTCTAAATTAAATTTGGGTTTTATGTTTGTATTATCTACAAATACTACGTATTATGCGTAATGAAAATGAAAACTTACTTGTATTTTTTATTTTTATTCCATTATGAAATTAAAGTGATTCCTATTTTCTCTCGAGTAATCCTACTTATATAAGGGTGCGACCACACCGCCGCGTATACATTTGAAACAAAATGATACTCACGCTTCTGTGTAAAATTTAATTGATAAAATGAAAAATATTACGGTATCAAAATATCAAGGGCGAAAATCTCAGAAACTATATTAAAGGCAATGCAACTAGCAACCCCTATATTAATTCCCCTTTCCACCTATGCGCTAACACTCACGCTCAACGTAGCTTTTAGGACTTGTTACCCCGTCTGTCTACCCTGTTAGGGATGAAGACGTAATTAATTTGTATGTATGTATCAAAATAATATCAAGCAAGCGCAGACGCAGCGTTCAGCGCAGGACGCGGTCCCGGCAGGATCCGGGACTCCTAAATGAAATAACTTGTCCTATCACCCTCTTACTAAAAGAGTGGGGCAAGTGACGAGAGAACAGGGGCCTTACCACGATGCGCGATTTGATTCCGACCCAGTTTAGGTTCGCTCGCTGTCAGATCAATACTAAAATGACAGCTGAAACCTGCTAGCTTAATATTATTACGCAACTTGTTCGCAATCGCCATCGTGTTCATTTTGACAGTTCCTGTATGAATGTGATAGCTAGCTGATTCCGATGCCAATTGTCAGCCCATGACCCTCAAAATGAACCCACATGAACTCTCAAAATGAACACGATTACGATTGAGAGTGAGTTACGTAATAAGCTAGCAGAGCTGAGTCGGAATTGAATCACACTAAGACGTCGTGTTAAGGCCCCAGCTATTAAAACTGAGAGTTTAATTCGCGCTTTTACGAGATGTGAAGATTGTAACTAACCCCCTTATTCATAAACGCACTATAGGCCTCTGTTAACTTAGTAATCGTTTGTCCTTATCTGTCACTTTGACATTTACCTTTCACAGATAAGGACAAACGATTACTAACTTAGCAGAGGCCTATAGTGCGTTAATGAATAAGGGGGTAAGTAACTAGCTCGTTGAACAAGAATTGTCACATTAATATGTCACCGACAATCGTCGCTTTGGTGAAATAGGAGCCTGGTAGCGTTTTACGCTCCGCTGCCGCTCGCTCCTGTAACTCACACCACAGCTAACGTAGTTAAGGAAATGGCCGGTTACATCGCAGTTCGCCGCCTGATAGAGAAATGCTTTAAACGTCCGGAGCGACGAATTAATTTTATTAACAACTTCTTTGAACTCCCCAAGAAATAAGAGTTTCCCTTGAAATGTTTACTCCATTTTGTTTTCGACCTTTTGAACCTTTTTTGGGTATAATTTGGGTGCCGTCTTAAATGGAACACGGTTATTTGATGAAGGGATACCTAAAAAGATGCGAGGAATTTAGAGACACGAGTTTGTTCTTACGTCGAACCCGTGCTAAGGAATTTAATCATTTGAATAATGCTTCGGAACCGGCTTTACGTTGATTAGATACTTATATGCTTCTACGCTGGTAAAGAAAAAACAAAAAGTAGGTACAGTGATTCTAGCATAAAAATAAATATAAGAACATAGTAAAACGGAAACTCCCGCTCCGGCCGGACTCTTATATTTTAGCGATATTATTTAGACCCTCCAATACACGGAGGAGGCCTATGCCACGAGGCGCGCCGAATTACGCGACAAGTTAATAAATAAACGACAATAACAACAATAACATGTACTTACTGAAATTGTAGCGAATTCGGAATAAAAAGGCTAATAAAATAAAAAAATAAAATAAAACAATAATATTTCCCTAGAATAGAAACACGCCTGGACGACAGAGGGGTGTAACGACGTGAGGGGGCAGTAGGTATATAAATGGCGGCGTTTTGGACGCTGTCAAAAGAGATTCCGTTCTACTCTGTTATTATTTATTCTTATGATTCTAGTTTCTCAATGTATTTGACAGTTGCCGTAGTCTGAATAAACATGAATGAAAAATAATGTTGTAAGATCGAGAGCAAGTGCAACAGCTGCATCGAGCATCTCTCTCTAAACTACTCGCTCTCATCCCCAATAATGTTCTTTTTCATTCATGTTTATTCGAAACACGGCAACTTTACTGTCAATTACATTAAGAAACTACAAGCACTTCAATGAACCAGTTGCTATTTTTCCCGACGCGAAAATCTTAGGAATCATGTTATCTAGGCGATGCGGCTAGCAACCTATCACTATTTTAATTCCCCTTTCCACTATTAATTATGTGTTTGTACCTACTTATCTATAACTCTTTATAACTTGTGATTTGTTCACCGGGCTTTATTCATGCCCGGTGATAGCTAGACAATTTTATTGAAATTGTAACAGATATCATTTCAGTTGCCGTTGTAACAAAAACTACTAAAAACAAAATATTTTTACGTCTGTCTGTCAATGCAAGTAATCAATATAAAATGACCTCACACTTGCTTAAAAACAGGGCTCAGCTAACACTGGGTTATAATCACTTGCCGAATTTTACTTGACTCGACTTTAAGCTACGTTTAGACTACGACAGAAATTCCGACATAAATGTCTGTACTGTTTACACTTGAACGTATTTTTAATGTCTATTCGCAAGTGTACGGAAGTAGTGTCCGAGCTGTTCACACGTCAACCAGTTATGATTACTCGGTCATCATGGATAAACGTCGTGCAGCCGCTATTGCTACTATTCTAATAAAAAATCGAGAAAGACGAAAACGCAAAAGAAGTATTTGGGTACATCTAGGGGGTTACTCCGAAATTCGATTTTCGAAGTTCGTATCACACCGTTTCTCTCACTCTCAAATTAATAACTATTAGTGAGAACGGAACGGAGCGAAACGAACTTCGAAAATCGAATTTCAGAGTATAAGGCCAGTGGATTCAAAAAAGGCAAGTACACTAGACACTTGGACACAACGTGTTTACACAGCGACTGATGCGACACTAATGAACGTGTCACAATAAATTTTGCAATTGGAGACACTCGTGTTCATACAGAGACACTCGATGTATACATTGAGTGTACGGTGTATAGTGTCTTAGTCTAAACGTACCTTTATACTTGACTCGTATTTTGTCCAGTTTTTTTTTTTGTAAAACCTTCCAGTGCAGAGCCCCGCCATAGTCTCGAGGCAGAGTTGATTGCGCCCGCTGAGGCTGTCCCATAAATTGAAACTCTGCACTGTCGCGTTAATGACAGAAAATGATAATCACCGTGGGGATTCTACGGTTTAACTGAAAAGTCTTTAAACTATACCCTGTTCCAATCAATTTGAAACCCTTGGTAAACAAACCAATTTTAATCTATATTCCCACACAAATATCCATTATATGCAATTAGTGGAATGTAGAAAAATCATAATTGATATTTCACGACATTTTAGAGTAATCATACTATGATTATTACACACACACAAATCACGTCTGTATCTCTTACGGGGTAGATAGAGCTTATGGTAACAAGACCTAAAAGCCAAGTTTAGCATGATAATGGGCGTAAAGATGGAAAGGGGAATCAAAATAATGATGGATTGCTAGCCGCATCGCCTATAGGTAAACAATAATTACGGATTTAGCAAAATTACAGCGGGATAGGGAGTTCTACTGGGACGAAGCCGCGGGCGATAGCTAGTTAATTAATAAAATATGAAGCACCCCTCTCCAAACTAAACATGAAATGCGCTGTCTTATTGAAGAGCAGAGGTCTTCATAAAGCCCTCGGGTGATTGTAGCGTTTTCATTTGTATAATTGTTTTCAGATCACAGAGTTATTCACATTTCACTTTATGTAGTTCATAGTTCGTTTGTTAATAATAATCTATCTAACTAATATTATAAATGCGAAAGTATGGATGGATGGATGGATGGATGTTTGTTTGTTACTCAATCACGCCAGAACGGCCCAACGGATCTGGATGAAATTCGGCACATAGATAGAGAAAAGTCTGGAATAGCACATAGGCTACTTTTTATCCCGGAAAATTGCGTAGTTCCCGCGGGATAGCGATAAACGAATTCTTTGTAGACGAAGTCGCTGGCAACAGCTAGTTTATACTAAATGTGAACTCCAATAATTAAAATATATTAAAAAAAAAACAAAAATGTATCAATTCAAATAAAAAAAATCACATAGGTAAAGACTTAAATAAAAATGAAACAAAATTCCAAACCAAAAAAAAACTTTCAATTATCAATACATCATCATAAACTTTGGTTTAAATTCCAGGAATTCATTGAAAGTATAGAACGTATAGCGTGGTGTTACGTCGTAAAACTTAGACATTTCAGCAAATAATAAATTATCGGGATGGATGAGAAACGGCCATTTGGCTGAGTGCTTCTTGAACTTGAGGTAAGTTTGAACTTGCGTTTATAAATTCATTTTGTTTTTCACCTTGGAACGTATAACGATATCAATTTTAAACTCTTTGCAGACATGATTTGTAGAAACCACAATTATTATTTGTAGTTTTTGTGCCAGTGCCTATCATAATGAAGGGCATTGGGAAAAGGGAGTGTGGTTTCATGAAACGACGCGAAGGGGAGTTTCATAATAAGATCACGTTTTTTTTTTTTTTTTTTTTTTTACGTGAATATTAAGGCAAACGAGCAAGTGGGTCACCTGATGGTAAGCGATCACCACTGCCCATAGACACCCGCAACCCCGGAGGGATTGCAGATGCGTTGCCAACCTAGAGGGCTAAGATGAAATGCCTCTTGTGCCCGTAATTTCCCCGGCTGTCTTACTCTCCACACCGGAACACAGCAGTGCAAGCACTGCTGCTTAGCGGCAGCATTAGCGAGTAAGATGGTGGTAGCTATCCGGACGGACCTTGCACAAGGCCCTACCACCCGCAACGAGTGTTGTAAAATGCCTAATTACGTAGAGTTTTATATATAAATTGCTTTATCTATTACACTTATTATAAGCTCATGCAATGTTACCTTGTTTCCGACATCCACAACTAGTTTACGAAATTTTAAAAAATATGTGTAATGCACACATCACTCACTATTTTGATTTCCCTTTCCACCTTCCCCCACCTTTCCCTTTTTCCATAATCACGCTAAACGTGGTCTTAAGGTCTTGTTACCTTAGGCCCGGTCTACCCCGTAAGGGATAAAAACGTGATTTATGTATTACTAGCTGTGGCCAGCGACTTCGTCTGCAAAGAATTCGTTAATCGCTATCCCGCAGGGACTACGCAATTTTCCGGGATAAAAAGTAGCCTATGTGCTAATCCAGACTTTCCTCTATCTATGTGCCGAATTTCATCCAGATTCTTTGGGCCGTTCTGGCGTGATTGAGTAACAAACAAACATCCATCCATCCAATACTTTCGCATTTATAATATTAGTTAGATGTACCTACACATATTGTATAAACTCAATACAACTGCTTTATTTGTCTAACTACCGCTACTCGCGTTTACGGTTCGTGTCCGGCGTAACTCGGCGTAATCACGGCTTCGCGATGAAGCGTAATATTAAAATCGAGTTAAACAGACATTACGCCTTTCCGCGCGTCGGTTGAATGCGGAAATTACGCGCCCATCCCTCGAATACTGAATTAAAGTATACTGAGACACTTTTCCACGGATTTACTTTTATGATACGAGATTTTTCGTAACCAGCAAAGTCAATCACTTATCTGTCCATCTGTTTTTCTTTTTGTTACCCCTTCCCGCTTAACCACAGAACCGAATTTGATGTAATTCTGTATGGAACTAGTTAGAATCCCGGTGAAAGACATAGGATAGTTTCTGATCCCGAACAAATGTATGGTTACCGCGGGATGGCGATAAGTTTCAAACGTAATTTCGCACATAAATTCCGTAAAATGCAGAGGTGCGAGCCCAGGATTCGAACCCACGACCCTCTGCATGAAAATTTTACTTAGGTACTCTCACAAAATGTACCGCTAGGTGACTGAATATACCTACTACGCACTGCCTAGACTATTAGAGTTAGAAACAAAATCAAACTTTGCCATAAGACTTCAAGTTGTTTTCAAGTAAAGTTGTCGATTTCACGAACCAAATTTAAAATCTCATTACCATATTCTGTGAACAAAACATCCGCAAACAAAATTAAATACACAAACTCTTTTAACAGTTATAAATCATCACCCATTCTTTTCCCAAATAAAGTACCCAAATCAATCACCGAATTCGAACTTCGATCACATCGGGCTCTAAATAAATTTAAAACCCGGCCATCCCGGCATTATCCGGATTGCCAGATCGACACGGTTATTCAATTAGAGCCAGTATTTAGTGGCGAGGGTAATGGGAAAAACGGTGTTGTTTAAAAATTTAAGGGCGCCACCTGCCGTCTCTTGTGGAGATTAAGCGGATTACTTGGAAACGGAGGTTGATAGCTCAGCGTAAGATGTTGATTTACAATTACATGTACATAAAAGAAAGCATGAAAGTAGAATAAATGCAGTAGAAATGAGAGCGTTAAGAAGTATGGAAGGTGTATCACTGAAAGATAGAATAAGAAATAGTGTGATAAGGGAACGTGCTGGTGTGAAAGAAGATATAGTGACTAGGATAGAGAAAATAGTATGCTTAGTTGGTTTGGTCACGTAGAGAGGGTGGATGAAAGAAGATTAACTAAACAGATTTATATGGGGAGTGTCAATGGGTGCGTTGGAAGGGGAAGGCCTAGGCGGACGTTCCATGATCAAATTGGGGACGTCTTGGAAAAAGGCCAGGTCAAGAGTACCCGAAACCGACGAACACGTATGAAGAGATTGATGAATGTGGATGAAGCGAAAGAGGTATGTCAGGATCGTAGCCAGTGGAACAAAGTAGTCTCTGCCTACCCCTGTGGGAGGGAGGCGTGACGGTATGTATGTATGTATGTACAAGAAATTACGTCTTTATCCCATACGAGGTAGATAGACTAAGGTTAACCAATTGATTATCAAGACCTGAAGGCCACGTTTCGCATTACTGTAGGCGTATAGGTGGAAAGGGGAATCACAGTGATGAGTTGCTAAGCTCATCGTCTATAACATGATTCCTAAGATTTTTGCTCATTACATCGACGTGCCAGCCACTGGTGCAGTCTATGATGTTCCTTCGCTCCGAGATCAGCATGCAAGTCTTGATGTAGCTCCCCCAGTCTTGCAGGTGTCCATGGGCGATGGTGATTACTTTCCATCAGGTCACCCGTCTGCTCGTTTACCCCCTCTTAAATAAAAAAAAAAAAAAGGTATACATGTAAATTATAAGTACATTATAAGTATTAAAGTCTGGCTAACGAAAGATAAGATTAAAATCTCGCAGCTAATTCTAGTTATGGATGGTAATGAACTTTCTGTTACTTTTTCAAAAGTATTGGATGAAACGGTATAGTCTTAGAGACTCAACACACCACGCATCTCAATCACCCATTTATAAAATTGGGTCAAAATTTTCGAAAAGAAGCCCTCAGCAGAAACTTCTTCCGCCTCCATCGAATTCGTCAAAGGGAATTTATCAGATGTTTTTGTTATTTCACTCCAGACGGGAGGCTTATAAAAACTCGAGTAAAAACACATCGAGACTGCTTAGCATATCAAAGCCCCCCACGTAAGCACAGGGCTACCAACTCTCGAATAAAACTAGGACGCGTCTTAAGGATTCCGATCTTCGTATTTTGCTTTGCCTGTCTGAGACTTTTGAGCTCTTTATTCAGACTTAAGTACTACGCCTGAGTTGCCTTTTAAAGGTAAGTAACCATATTTTCACAGATAATGTTTTTACAACAAAATACCTAATCTTTTATTACAAGCTTTATATTATCTTACATACGTAGATGTATGTAGATATATTATGTAAGTATGTTTGTCTCAATGGAGTCTTGCAACTCAATTTTGAAGCTTCTGCTATTGAGCTGAAATTTTACGTCCCACTGCTGGGCACAGGCCTCCTCTCAGATTAATAGGGAATGGGCTATAGTTTCCACGCGGGCCCAGTGCGGATTGGGAACATTACACAATTTTCACAACAGGTTCAAACAAATATGAGACAATAACTTGAAGTGTCATGTTTGTTGCTCTTATTATAACTACATTAACATCCTTAACTCTCCAGTACCGCTAACTAGTCTCCGTACTCCACATAAGATGGCAGCCCTACAGACTCCCCTGGCTTAGATTTGGGCCGCGCCTGGCGTCACATCAGCTTCCCAATTTAAAAGTTTACGCCAAAGCGAACTATCATATCGCAGGCGTGAGCGCAGCGATGCGTCTGCAAACTTCATGAGGTCAGGTCTCTTCAGGTTATAAGAAATACGAGTAGTAAGTATTTAGTAACGGGCTAGGATTTTTTGAAGATTTAGGGTGTGTTTTTTTATATACGATAGTCTTTTAGCAAGCGGGTCACCTGATGTTAAGTGCACCCTTAGACAACACCAAAGGTTTGCAGACACGTTAACAGCTTAGAAGTCTAAAATGGAATGGCTCCATGTCATGTGCCAATAATTACTAACCACGCGCAAGGACTAGCAGTTAAGACGCTAGCAGTGATCCTGGCGGACCTTGTTCGAGGTCCTACCCTCACAAATGGTAATGAATACTAAACAATAGCAGTATGAGTAACAGAAACACGAACGTAGACTTAACACACATTTGCATAAAAACTTCAGAGCGAGTCACCGACTGTGTCTTCATTGTTCTAACAACCGGCCAGCGTATTCTGACCTCCAGTTTCTACGTCACATCAAACGTGTGGGGTTTTATGTATAGTGGCAGTTCACATTCAAAAAGCAGTGCTAACACAAACGAAGTCTCAAGAGTCAGGAAGATCAACAAAAGGCGGTGTCTTATTAAACTTCGCAATTTCGTACAGTTTCACTGCGAAATTGCATTATTCGTATGCATTCTTCTGCATTTTGTTATATTGCTCGGAATTTCAAGGAGTGAACTCAAATAAATAAAAATAAATAAATGCTTCTGTAGAAGCTAAATAGAAGATTATGTGATTACAAATGGTGTACAAGTGTCAAAGATATCAGCTGTTGCTCATTGGACATTAAATATTTTCAACTGGATATAGAATTAGGTATTACAAAAGCCGTGGCAGCCTAGAGGTTTGACCTTTGGCCTCTGAAGTAGAGGGTCGTGGGTTCGAGCCCGGGCTTGCACTCTGAGTTTTTCGGAATTTACATTTGAAATTTATCATTAGCTTTTCGGTGACATCGTGAGGAAACCTGCACACATCTGCGAAGCAATTCATTGGTGTATGTGTAGTTCCCAATCCGCACTGAGCCCGCGTGGGAACTATAGCCCAAGCCCTCTCGTTCTGAGAGCAGGCCTGTGCCAGCAGCACGTTTATAGACTGAAGATGACGTAAAAACAACCAAATTTGTAGCAGATAAGAATACCTACCACTGTTATAAGTTTTCTATAAATCAAACCTTTTACATAATAAATATACTAACGAGCAAAAATGCCGAGTCACTTTTCATACAACTTTATGTGCGAAGTGACCCTTTGTTTTTGCTCATAGTGTAGTTTCGCCGACTCCCAAGACGATGCCCTTTATTTACCCGATTCGTAGTGAGATGGTAATGACGGCGCGAGAGCTCATCACGACGGGAATGATAAATGGAGCATGGAAGTAGAATTGATCACTCATCGGACTGATTGATATTGATCGCCGTGAAACCACGCTGACACTGGCTGGAGTAATTTGGGGAAACGCTGTTTAAAGAGTGGCAGCCTCTTTTTTAACCCGGATCATAGAAGTGCTTTCTTTTTAAGTTTCCCTACCCATAGGGTCCTAACTAAGACTTCGCTGTCCGTCGGTCTGTCTGTCACCAGGCTATACCTCATTAACCGCGATAGCTAGACGGTTGAAGTTTTCACAGACGACGACACGTAAGGATTTCTCTACGCAGCGATTAAGGTGCGACCACACTGCCGCTTAAAAAACGGTGACGCTACGGAATCGCAACAAAATGTATGAAGAAACGGTGAGAAAACGTGACGCTTACGACACGTCACTGCGTATACGTAGCGGTTTGGTCGCACCCTTACATGATAGTTGAAACTTGAGAGGCGAAAATCGATTTTTTTAGAATTTTCAGATTGACAACATAGTCCCTTGACACAAATTCCCTCGATGCAAACTGAAGTAAAGAATCGTAGAATATTTTATTCTCACTTCTCAAGTCTCTTTATCCACAACTCAACATTTATTCTATGATCAGGTATCCGAAAGTAAAGTATTCATTTTTAACCCCGACGCTAAATGCGGTGTATTGTATAATGTAGCTGTAAAGCCTACCTAGTTGCCTGAGCCTTAATAAAACAACTTATTTTATGCACTAGAGGATAAAAAGCAATTTTGTGCAGCATTCTCTCGACACAAATGAACAACTTTACGAGCATGAGAAGTGAAAAGTAAATTTCAATTGAGGAAGCTCACTACTCTGTCTTAAACCAGGTTTAAAGGAAAAACTCAAATAAAAAGTGGGAGGAAAGTTAACACGACATAGGGGTGGGATGGGATTGACCACTTTTAGAGTAAAACAGTTTGGAGTCTTTAAGGCGGATGCTCGCGTTAGCTCATTGTAAAAGTCCCGTTAGATGGCGCTATAATCAATTTTGTTGGTTTTTTGTAGTTTTTAGAAGATTCTTAATACATTTATAGATTATTTATAGATTTGCGCACACAATTTAATACGGCCGATTTTTTGAGACCACACTCAAATGGTAACAATGCACCAATTCGGAGAATAGCTGCACAAACGCTGGTGTCACTAACGAACTTATACAGATACTAGGTCTTACACACACATGCAAATGGGAGGCGCTAGCTGCTGGTGGAAAAATATTGCAACACCTTGCTAAGCTATTAGCGTAATTTTTCACGTTATATTTACGTTTTTATATCAACTTTACTTTTACCAGAAATTTTACAAATCTATACGTGTACAAAAGTAAGTCGTGTTATTTAACTATTGGTAACTTTGGAATGGCTGCACGGATTTTTATGATTTTTAATTTGTTGGCTTTCTCTCTTCCACGAATAGCCGAATATGTAATCAAATATATGAAAAATGCACTAAAAAACTTTAATTTTTCGTATGCAGCGCCATCTCAGACAAAAACTGACTTTCGAATTTTTATTTGCCAGCTCAGCTAGTTATAAGTATTATATATGAGTCCAGCAAATGCAAATATGTGAATCAATGCCACCTTCAACCCTTTTTGAATACCAGGGAGTCGATTTTTTTGTACTTTGTTAGAATGAGGGCTATCGTATTTGTACTCACTAGTTGGCGCCACTGTAGAGTAAGGTATATCACATTATTCAGGATTTCTTTCAATTAATATTTAATAGCAAGCTATTTATTACCCAGTGTTGCACAGTCCCATTTATCTTCTAAATTAACTGCCATTTTATTTGCCTGCTTAATTTGGCTCCTAATTTTCAAAGCTCTTCTTTTATCTTTTAATAAACCTGTCGTATGTCTGCGATAATAATCGGAAACAATCTTAATAACACTAAAACTTCGTTATGCAAAGCCGGAATATGTAACTTGTAGGTACTACTAATTTTACGTTTCTGTATAATACCTCACGTTACAATAGCGCCTCTAGCGGCAAATTCATATGCCGTCATTGCTAGTATCTTCAAAAGCTAGTACCTATTAGTATGTAGGAACCTGCGATTCATATTTGATATTCGCTCACACGTAGAGACATCATCATCACCATCGTCTGACATTTTATTAATACTCTTATGCATTATAACTTATAAGCGTTTCGTCTGGGGCATCTAAACAGCTAGCGCCGTAAGGTAGGTATTGTCGTTTCGAGTCAGGCGCGCCTTTCGTAAATAGGTAACTTGAGAATGAGCCTGGTTGCAGCGATGAGACGAAGTCACTCGTGCTAGCCATTCGGATCCTTTCACCAAAATGCATTGCAGTATAGGTTCAGACAAAGGAAATAATTACGCATAGCGGGTAGGGACTACGTCTGAATGCTTCATGGCCTAGGGGTTTAGTTAGGGGTTTGGTTAGATAATTTTGTTCCAGAGTTGTGAGCTGCCTTTTTTAAGTTATGTCCTTATGTCATCATAATTCATATTTATAATAATTCATCGTATAGCGCATAAAAGGAAAAAATAATATTAGATAATTATGATGACTTTGCAATAGGTAGGTACGTCAAATAAAATAATGACAACTCCAAAACAAATCTAATCCATCTGAACTCGCTTTTACTTACTAATACTTACTTCCACAAAAGTCCAACTTCATCCGTCGATGGTTTTGATTAGCGTTACCTAGAGTGGGATAAAGCAGAGTACTTCGGTGTCTAGTCCACACGCGAAAAAATAAAATTGCAGCTCGACGCGTATTATATCAGCGCTTTCCTCATGAGCCTACTCTACATATATGTTGTGCCATTAGGAATTTCGGGTCAGTAAAAATAAGAATTCTTATTTGAGATAGTAAAATTAGGTTAGGTTCATTAGGTATTTTCAAAGCCGTCGACCTTACGGAGGAGTGAAATTCCTAAAAACACAACTAGTTGTGCATAATATAGAGTAAGGTCCATGAGGAAAGCGTCATAAATTTAGTCAAAAATCGTGTGCATAAAAATGAGATAAAATTTAGCTACCGTCGTGCAGCTATTGTGCCTGTACTGCGTGTCAACCAGTGAACCAGAACCATATTTTTTTCGATCTTTACCCGTGATCCACCTACAGGTTGTCCACCTGGTTTTTGATGGAGCTCCGCTCTTGGGCGGAGCTCCTTTTTTCTGGGTATTGGAAGCTGGGTATTGGTTTTCCGGGTGGACAAATTAGGTGGGCCACGGGTAAGTCCCTATATTTTTCTAATTGGTATAGTAAGTAGATATTCGACTTTGTGTTTGATATCTAAAGTCGAAAAAACGTGCACGCTGCCATAGTACCTATGGCGTAATGGCTACTACGAACGAAATCATTCGACTCATAAGTAAATGCGCCACGCAACATGTGGTATGCGCACACAAGGGCTAATTTATCAAAGCGCTGGTAGTTAAAAAAGATATATTTTTCAAATAAAACTTTCAATTTGATTTGAAACCAAATACCAGTGAGATGTCACTTTTGAAATAATTTGTATCACTATTCTATTCAGTATTCATAAACATTTGACACGCTGTAACAGGTATACGAATAGTTTTATCCGTACTATGTACTTATTCCTGGGTAGTGACAAATCAAGTCCTGACACATTGTTGTACTTTTTCACAGCAAATGTCTTAGTGAAGTTTCATTTTGATTGAACTGACAAGAAAATTCACTGTGCTGTTGACCGCGTTGATCGTAAATACGTTCTACTGTAGGTTAGAAATATAGGAACCCGACCCGAAGCAAACTTGGAGTAAAAGCGTTTCCAGTCAAATTTTACGAAATTTTAGTAGATAGATTCAAGTCTCTTGATACCTATTTTTTTCATTTGGGCATAACTCCCTCAGAATTACATGCTTCCAGTAATGATCAAATTTATATTTTTCTATTTCTATTATGTTTTTTAACGCGATAAGTTCTTTGAAGTAACACACACTGACTAGTTATTGATAATTATGCCTAACTAATTATAATTCTGAGAGAGTTATGCTCCTACAAAAACCATACCAAGATACTGAAAATTCATACTAAAATTTTGTGAGAAGTAACTACCTACTGAAACTACTTTTTCCTCTAGTTTTCCTGCAGGGCTCTTTTATTGTAAGTACATACATACATACTTAAATCACGTCTTTATCCTTTACGGTGTAGACAAAGCCTAAGGTAACAAGACCTAAAGGCCACGTTTAGTATGATTGTGGGCGTATAGGTGCAAAGGAGAATCAAAATCGAGCGATGGGTTGCTAGCCTGTTGATTGATAGTATATACATATATACCTATGAACAAATGATCAAACTATTGTTAGAAGGTACGAAATGGAACCCGTTGTATAGGCAGTCCCACGTATAGTCACAATACCTAGGGAAATAAGACGAAAAATACAAGCATTTCCAAATACACGAGTCTCTCAATACGAAACTCAAAATATTTAATAATTTATTAAAAGATGTCACGAAATTGTAGTTTGTACAGTCACCAGCATAAATAAGTGATCATTTTTGTACCTTGTGTCGCTTTCAGTCGTTACATGATTTCGTATGGTTTTTCAAACATGACTGAAGTGACAAGGTACAAGTGATCACTTATTTATGCTGGTGACTGTAGATCACGTAACATATTCAATAAATAAAATTTTACACGACAGATCATTCATTCATTCAAGTTTCATAACTGAATTGCATGTAATGGAAATTTGCCACTTATTATTTATTGTTCACAAAATAATATATTTTACATGCATACAAAAAACAATCATAACTTATTTTCCTACTTGGCATTATATAGGCTGACTTTTTTTATCACCGTCGAAAGCAACAACACAACAAATACAAGCATTATTTTTCAGTTTGGTATTAAAATATTGCAAATAGTATCATTAAATGATACCTGTCATCATTATCATCATCATCATCATCATCATCATCATCATCATCATCATCATCATCATATCAGCTGTAGGACGTCCACTGTTGGCCATAGGCCTCCTTCATACAGCTCCAGTTGCCTCGGTTGGAAGCGGCTTACATCCACCGTGAAACTGCGACTTACGGTAGGTACCTATACGATTGCGTATGATACCTACTTAAAAAACTACGTAAAAACTTGGACGGTGATATATATATCACCCTGTATCATACAGTTTCCTTTTGCTTTACTGGTCATAGGTAATGAGAACATGAAAGACGGACGATAAGTCTTCAGAACAGGGTTGACAAAACTCCGCTGTTGGACATCTGGCATTTCACGGTCTTGATATTTTCCCTAGTTATTTTTATCTCATTATGTTATGTTATTACAAATTACGCCAATAAAAATCTACAGAATGTTTTATGTGTTTTTAGAACCAACAATTTTTTTTTAACATCACACCAGCAGTAAACTTTTTGCTCTTCTTGCACAATAGTAGCAAGTAAGATACGCTCGCGTCCAGTGGATGTTTGCTTCACTTATTTCCTGTTACTGGAGACAAAAATTAAGTACCTTCCGAATCCAATGTGAATCTGAAAAATTATTCTACAGTCAGTACTACAAAAGGATACAGATGGATGGGCAGACGAATGGATGAATAATATTTATAATGACAGACAAACAGACAGACAGGTTTACATACAAACAGATGGACAGTGACGAACGGATAGAGGGTCGGACGCACAGATAGACATATGAACGGACGAACGGACGGATGATTGGACGCACAGACAAACAGACAGACAGACGGACGCACGGACAGACGGACAATCAGAAAGACAAACGGACGGACGGACAGTCGGTCAGATGCAAATACAAACAGACAGACAGACAGACGGACGGACGGACGGATGATTAGACGCACAGATTAACAAGCAGATGGACGGATGGACGGACGGTTGTTCGGATGCACAGACAAACAGACAGCTGGATGGATCGTCGGATGCATAGACAGACAGTCAAACGAACGGATGGACTGCCGGATGGATGGTTGAACAAACAGACAAACGAATAGACAAACAGACAAATGAACAGACAGACAAACAGACATATATACAGACAAACAGATAGACAGACAGGCAGACAGAAAGAAATAAAGAAAAAGTTTATTTATGACAATCACAAAAGTAGTTAAAAAACAAAAGTAAGTACCTATATAAACATACAAGGCTAAAAATAAAAACCTACAGATAAATAAATTGTCACAAATTGGTCCAGAAGAATGGACAAACGGAAAGACAGACAGACAAAATAAGTGCTTCTACAATGGTTCCTTTTTTTCTATTTGTTTATTTTACTTACCTTTCTTATACCTTTCTATAATGTATAGCTACATACGTACGTATAGTTTTTAATTATCATTTTGACGGCAAATTCGGTATTCGGACGCCGGTCGGATACTCTGTAAAATATGTACATATATACACAAATCACGTCTATCCCTTACGAGGTAGACAGAGCCTAAGGTTACAAAACCTTAAGTCCATCAAGAACAAGCATGATTGTGGGCGTATAGGTGGAAAGCGGAATCAAACTAGTGATGGATTGCCGTATCGCCTATAATATGATTCCTAAGATTCTTGCATTTACCATCTGCGCGAGAAGCGAAGCAACTGGTACATTCCAGACCAGCATGAAAATGAGTAAAATATAACTACCTAATATGGGTAAGAAAACTATAAAGTTAGGACAGACGGACAGATAGACAGCCATAGACGGACGAATTTGAATAATGTGACCATAATAAACCATGGTACAGCATGAACTCGGTAATAGATAAGCTCCTTTGTGTTCCGAACACCAAAGACTGGCCAAGTGTGGGTCGGACTCTCGTACCGAGGGATTCGTACAAATTCGGCAAGTAAATATAAAATCCAGTGTTAGCAGAGCCCTGCCTCCTAACCAAGATGTAGTCTTTATGAGGTAATTTTATATTTGTTATTTACATACTTAGACTCCCAAAAATATTCTGTTTTTAGTATTTGATGTTAGAGCGGCAACAGAGAAACGTAATTTGTGAAAATTTCAACTGTCGCTAGACAATCATGATAGCTGACAGCCATATCACGGTTCATGAGATACAGCTTGGTGACACAGACAGACAAACAGACAGACGGACAGTGGCTTCTAAGCAAAATGTAAGCAGTTTGAGGTTATTTGGGTTGTATGTATTTAAGTATGTATTTACCTACATTATATAAGTATGTTTATCCGTTGCCTGGTACCCATAGTACAAGCCTTGTGCTTAGTCTGGGACTGGGTCAATTGGTGTAATTTGTCCCATGATATTTAATTATTTATTTATTTTACATTGGTTACTTTACTTACATAGACAGATGGACAAAAATATATTGTTTTAGTATTTGTTGTTATAGCTGCCTCAGAAATACATCATCTGTGAAAATTTCATCTATCACGGTTCATGAGATACTATAACAGCCTGGTGACAGACGACGGTACATACAGACAGACAGATGGACAGTGGAATCTTAGTAGGTAATTATAGTCCCGTTTTCACCCTTTGGGTACGGAACCCTAAAAAACCTGGTCAATAGCAAGTTTGATTCGAGCACTACAGATTCCTCTGAGTTCTAAAAGTTATAATTAGACGTAAACGTAATGCATGGATGGTTGTTACTCTTTCTGTTGATGAGTTTCCAAAAGCGGGAACGATACCAGAATTTCACTTCAAGATTACTGTAGTACTTCTTACAAGTCTGACTTACAAGTACTTATGCCAGATTTCACGTCAATCTGATCAATTAGAAGTGGGTCAAAATTCACTTCCAAGATTTGATTACATGCAGACACCGGGACTGTGCACTTCAATTGCGTTTACAAAATATTTTGTGCCAATCTGACACTAACGTTGAAGTATTGTATCTTAAAAAAATATTATGATTAATTGATAAGTACATACCTGTACGTCCAAATAAATGCCTACGCTGCGTACAATATCGTAGCTCGTAACATCTTTTACTTCCAATTGACTTCAATTTATTTCGAATAAAATGATTATTTTTATTTTGAGACACCACGTTCTGCCAATCATTAGTTTATGACAATTTCATGTCATTGTTTTTTTTAATTACCCGTCTAGCCAGGTTTTTGACTCGCATGTTTTTTTTTAATGTTCTATAATTGAGAAAACCTATTTACTTGGCCTATTTTGTATTTAGCACCTGTCGGATTTTAAAATCATTGCCGTGTGGCCGTGGTGTATGGCTGTGTTTTGATGCAGAGGTTTAGGGTTCGATTCTCGTGAGAAGCATTCGTGTAATTAACTAGAAGAACTTTTTTATTTTAATAGGTGTAATTTCTGTAGTTGAGTACCTTTTCTTAGTACATAAGGCAAAACATGTTATAAGGTGGCAATATGACTGCGGGGCGCCACCATCTATGCCAAAGTAATGAGCACGTGTGATCCTAATACTAGAGTACTTACTAGGTATGAAAGCTTTGCCAAGTTTAGGTTTGATAATGGGCATAAATTGCCCTAAATCAACTTGCTAAGTTTGTGGTTGTTTTAAAACCACTTAGGTAGTACCTAGCTTCTTTGATTTGGTTTGACAAGTAAAATATAGAATTTAACTTAAAGTTTCCTACATCTCAATGAGATGATCTTACTCACTTTAAATTTGTAAATTATTTAAAAAAATGTTTAGAAAATATAAAAAAATCAAATGCGGCCTCGGGATTTGAACTTGGTCACTAACTATTCAGTTCTTTGAGTCATAACCACTGAGCCACATTAGTGGTCACGTGACAGCTCGAAATAGTCGATTGGTTTTTACAACTATTTTCATTTGACACTAGCTACTCACACTATTGTAAAATGCATCGAAATTTACTGCATCGTACTGCAATTTAGGTATGATAAATGCACACCTTTTTGTAATTTGCGCACACAATTTATCCATATCTAACTATCCTCAAAAAACCGCATTAAAATTAAGCCTGTGGACGAAATGCAGCTGCACGGAAGATTTGTATGGAAGAGCAACCCCCTTAAGTTGTTAGTCTCTTGAATTCAGTGAGTCGAGTTCTGTTTTCACTTTGTTTTATTGCAGTAAAGTTTGAAGCTAAGTGGAAAAAGCGATTGTAGTTTGCTATAGTTTACACGCAACCACTGTTGGGTAAATTATGGCCCTAAAGTAGGTAGGTTGTACATAATAAAACTATAATATTAAATCACATGATATCGGTAAGATCTAACAGTGGATTTGATGTATCGTAATTTGTCATCTGACAAAATTATTATTGTATATAAATCAAATTTAATTTGACTATTAGAAAATGAAAAAAAAAAAAAAAAAAAAACAATAGTATGATATTATTAAATTGACATAAAACTTAAAAGCAATGTCGTTTGGACATTTTATGGTTTCAAACATCATTACCCTCTCACAATTATTGTCATTTCATCTTAACGGAAGGTCTCATAGAAAGTTAACATAGAGCATCTTGTAACAATATTCGCTGAGAAGGTAATGACGAAACATTGTATTAAAAAACGCTAAACTATACCATTTTAATTTCCACTTCGTATAAAAGCGCTTTGCACCTCAAAAGCCGCCCGTAGACTGATTAAAAACTACCAACTCCTGCAAAGGCCTATTTGCCGAGTTAGCGCTTCAATATTTCGAGCAAAAACCCGCGATAAATTCCCTTGTTACCGGCCGTTATAAAAACGGTCATAAATTACCGTTGTTTACCGTTTCTTTGCCGTTATTTACCCTGTCGGTAATATCATCGACGCGAATTAACCGTTTACGGCGGACCTGGTCTTCCCGGAAACGGTAAATTTGGGATTAATCTATGAGCTAGCAAAAAATGCTGGCAAGATAGACAATTTATTGTGCCACGATACATACTTGTACTTGGAAGGTTGTTTTAGCAGGAGATATTTTTCATCCCGTTAAAAAGAGACAGTTGCCGTATTCTGAATACACATCAATGAAAAATAATGTTGTTATGATCTAGATAGAGCAAGTGCAACAGCTGCGTCGAGCATCACACTATCCAAACTACTCGCTCTCACCCCCAATAATGGTACTCGTTCATTCATGTTTATTCGAAACACGGCAACTGTCAAACGCATTAAGAAACTAAAAGCGCTGCGGTAATTTGAAAAGACATGAAGTTGACTTTCAATGCCAATCAAACATTACATCAATGAAAATGTTACCCTTTCTTGTAGTATCGCTGTAGAGAACCAAATTATTCGACCATTAAAACTATTTTTAAGTGAGTACCTACCTACCACCAACCATGGACCGCATGATTGCAAGATGTGTTGTTATAATGAATCCCTCTTGTGCCAGTAATTTCACCACCTGTTTTACTAAAAAAAAATACTTCAAGAATGTATTTATTTTTACGGTTACCCGTCAGAAATTAAATATCTAAACGATACTAAAAATTAAAACAGAAAAATCCGAAAAGTAAAGCTATGGCCGGGAATTAAACCCAGATTCTCATCACTCCGTGACGCATGCTATACCGTTACACCACTCATAGCAGTTAAAACCGTTCTTTGCAAGATATAGCGATTCTCTGAACGTGTAAGCTTTAAGTTTTAACCGTACCTGTAACACGATACTTTCAAAAGCCTGAAAGGTTAAGTCAAAACCACATCATATCCAGTATCAGAGCCATCGACATCTAGAAACGCGATCCTTTATAATTGTACCCAACTGTTGGCATTGCTGGCATTCCAAATTCCACTCGACGTATGTACACCTAACTAAATTACGTACAATTTGTATGACAATTTCGCGTTTGAGAAATGTTGGATGGGTGAATAAAAAATGGGCTGTCAGCTGCTTTTTGGGTCACGACACGAGTTTTTGTATTACCTCTAAATTTTGTTTTCACGGCGTTGTGAAAATGGAAATCATATGGGAACACTTTGTTTGCGCTGAATATTAATATTGTTATTATTTAGATTGTTAATATTGTTATTTACTTTAGACGTTAAAATAATCAAATACAAACTGTATTATTATGTCACCCAGTCAAATATGCATCCAGTTGCTTGAAATGTACCTATGTCACCTATTTCAAATCATTATAGAAACAAAAAAGACATGCTATCAAATCGATCCTACTTAAACGTAATGTAGGATGTCCCGTAAGTAAGTAGATAACTGCCTGTCACCAGCCTGTATCTCACGAACAGACAAATTTGAAATTTTCACAGATCATGTAGGTCCTGTTGCCACTATACTATAATAACGGATACTAAAAATATAATATTTGTCTGTCTTTCTAAGTAGCTAACCAATATAAAATAGCCCCACACTTTATTTTCTTAAAAAGAAGCAGGGCTCTGCTAACCCTGGATTTTACATGTATTCACTTGCCGAATTGGTACGGAATCGTCGGTGCGTGAGTCCGACTCGCACTTGGCCGATTATTCTATAAATAAACCTTACACTAAACGCTATGGTCTGGTTGATAACACTATAGCTACAAAGTGCGTCGCAGTGCCTTGTGGTTATCCGTTTGTCATGGATCTCGGGGTTCCGAGGGCTGGCAAGTTTGAATTGAATTTGTATTTTGTTTTTTACAAGGGCTGTGGGGTGTTTCTTAAAGGGGGAATAAATTGTTTTGATATTAAATTGGAATGGTGGGATTTAGAAGGATTATTTAGCTGGAAATAAAAGGTTGCTTTTTCTTGTGAATGAATGAGATAAGTATGGAACCCTGAAAAAGCAGGGCGTCGTCATAAGGTCGTCATACATTTTTTTAAGAACTTGCTTGTAATCATTCTCGATTACAATGCACAATACAAAATTTTACACTAGTTTAATCCTCTACGCCAGTGGTACCTACTCAATCTTTTTTTATATACTGGCCACAAACACGTTTTAGTCATATTTAGTGTCAAGAAGTCAAAAGTCAAAAGTTTATTTTGCAAATAGGCCGCCAAGGGCTCTTTTACATGTCTTTTTTTTAAATCTACCAGCGCATTCGGAAATACCATCATTGCCAAGAAGAATGCGCCGCAAGAAACTTGGCAGGAAGACATTTTTTTTTAATAAAATAGATTTACAATAGCACTTAAATTCTATGAAATATCAAATGAATCAAGAAATTTATTTCTTGATTTTTTATGTTTACTTTTACGGTTTTACCGTTAGAAATTTAATTTCTAAACGACACTGAAAATTAGAACACATAGAAAAATCCGAAAAGTAAAGCTATGTTACCTGCTATGGATGGTGTAGGGGTATAGCACGCGTCACGGAATGACGAGGACCCTGGTTCGATTCCCGGCCATTTAGCTTTACTTTTCGGATTTTTCTATGTGTTCTAATTTTCAGTGTCGTTTAGAAATTTACTTAAATTCTACTTAACTTACCTATAATACAATTAATAAATTTTATAAAAGGGATGTAAAAGGTCCCTAAGTTAAGTCCGTACCTTAAATTACATTGGTCTATAGTAGAGATGTATAAAGTCTCTACTGGTCAAAGCGAAACAAGTGTTGCGGGTCACAAGCAAAAATTATTTAGGGGTGGGTCGTAGTGGTAGGTAACACTAGGCGGGCCAACCGCAAAGGCCGGGCGGGCCGCAGGTTGAAAATGACTGCTCTACGCCTACGAGGAACTAATTACGGACGTTTTGGCGACCGGATAGCCTAGTGGTTAGTGACCCTGACTATGAAGCTAGAGGTCCCGGGTTTGAATCCTGGTAGGGGCAGACATTTGTATGATGAATTCGAATGTTTGTGCCGAGTCATGGATGTTGTATGTATTTAAGTATGTATTTACCTACATTATAATAAGTATGTTTATCCGTTGCCTGGTACCCATAGTACAAGCCTTGTGCTTAGTTTGGAACTGGGTCAATTGGTGTAATTTGTCCCATGATATTTATTATTTATTTATTATTACGTAAATTGCTTATTAATAGGCCCTTATTTCACCAAATCGACCATAGTCGGACACAAGTTTCGATTAGAAATGCAATGCGTAGTCAATATGGAGCCAACGGGCGTAGATTCTTGTCGAGTTTGCAATGTAAACAAAATTGTCACTAGTAATCTACAAATTGTGTAAGATAGGGGGGGCTAGGTATCAAATGCCTGTTATCTAACTAATATTATAAATGCGAAAGTATGGATGGATGGATGTTTGTTTGTTACTCAATCACGCCAGAACGGACCAACGGATCTGAATGAAATTTGGCACATAGATAGAAAAAAGTCTGGAATAGCACATAGGCTACTTTTTATCCCGGAAAATTGCGTAGTTCCCGCGGGATAGCGATAAACGAATTCTTTGCAGACGAAGTCGCTGGCAACAGCTAGTCTACAGCCCTTACGGGTTGGCAGAGCCTGAGGTAACAAGACCTAAAGGCCACGTTTAGCAAATGAGGGCGTATAGGTGGCAAGGGGAATCAAAAATAGCGACAGGTTGCTAGCCGCATCGCCTGGCACGACCAACATAATTCCTTAGACTTTCACCCATTCCTTCGATGGCCTTTTTTACCATCTGCGTGGGTCGAGGAGCAACTGGTACATAAACACGTTTAGTTTCAAAATATCAAGAATTTTAAAAGGTTGTCTAAGACAGAGGCTAAGCCAGTTATATTGGTATCGTCCCGAATGTAAATTGGCCTTTTGAGGCCACAATTGAGTACAAAAAAAGCATATTTCTTAAATAACTCATCCTTTAACAATATCCCAAAGTTAGGCAGGGCCTTTGTCAACGGAAATTTTCCCGTTTCTGATAAAATATAAATTGGCCCGCGTAATGACGAACCCGGACACAATAACTAAAAGGTTCTATCCAACATGCTGGAGTCATTGTAATCTGAAGGCTATCATGGTTGTAATAGAGTGGGTGTTTCTTTGAGAACTTGAATGTAGTTGGAACCTTTGTGATGTGAGTGACTGAACCTCTGATTGCCGCGCGGTTTCACACCCGCACTGAATACGCGATGAGAGCTCAAAGTCAACGTGAAGTTCAAAGTCGTAAGTATTATTTTATTAATGTTTCAAAACAAAAGGAATTGTTAGAACTGTAACTAGGTATTGTCACAGTATAAATATTACAGACTCAATTCAAAAAATGCTTTAAATCATGTCTTATTGTAAGGCCAAACGCGCACTAATGATATTTTGTCGTGCTACAACTTTGGGTTTGTACGTCAGTGCGCACGACATTATCCGAAAAAAAAATCACAGCCATTTTAAAATTGTGATTTGTCACATTTTGCTGCGTCTCCTTGCGACGCGACTGTCGCAAAAATAATAATATAGGTATTGCAGCATACCTAGCTGTTAAGGCCCAATAAAATTGCACCCCAGACCCTGCGGCGGCGCTCAGTCGACATTTTGCTCTCCAAGCGCCACAAATGCCTTATTTGAATCACAAGACGCTAGAAAAGACATGTAATAGAGCCCTTGGCGGCCTATTTGCAAAATAAACTTTTGAATCTTGAAATTTTCCTCTCATTGATCGCTGTACAAAGTGAAACGTGTGAAGAGCGTTGCAAAATTTTGAATCAAATAAATAAAAAATCTTCGTAGGGATGTTCAGTCTCAATGTTATACTTAAAATGCTCTTAACATTAACTTGCGAATAACACCAGCAATATTGTTTAGGTAGATGCCTAAATATAGAATGGAGATGAATAAATATGCGTCGGGCCCCGATTGTCGCCGAGACAGCCTACCGACGCAAGACGAATACGAGATGTTTCTAACTAGCCACACAAACAGTAGGCAAGACACCTTTTAACTGAACTAAATTAGCAAAAGAAGGAAAGAATTAAAGGAAGAAAGAAATAAAGAGAAGGGAAGAAATGCATTTACTGACGCAAGATTTGACTCAAACAACATAAAACACAGTTTAACGCGTGCAGATATAACAGGTAGTACTTAAACTGTTCTATTTTCAGTTTAGGCTTCTTGTCTAACTCGCTCGCAATCGCCATCGTGTTCATTTTGACAGTTCATGTATGGGCTGACAATAGGCATCGAAATCAGCTAGCTGTCACCTCACGAATTGAATTCTCTCTCTGCTTTCGCGTTTACCTTCTGTGAGTCTGTTTCCGATGCGGGTCTTCCGCCAGTACGAGACAAACAGACGTATACACACAGACTTACTTTGCGCCGCCATGTCGGAGGAAATAAAGTTCAAGGAAAGACGGCTTGTACAGCCGCTGAAGGAGTTCTCATTTTCGATTAGCGCTTCGCCCAATATTTGTTTTACTCGTGTATTTGATGATGATGTTTCAAAATATTTATTTAATTTTGTTTGTTACAGTGTTGAAATCTCTTTTATAAATTCATTATAAGTAGAATTTAAGTATTGTAGTAAATGTAATAAAATTAATTTTGAAAAAATTACTTTCTGCCAATTTTCTTGCGGCGCGTTCTTAGCAAAGATGGTATTTCCGAATGTGATGGTAGTTAAAAAAAAAGACATATAAAAGAGACTTTGGCGGCCTATTTTCAAAAAAAATAAAAAAAATTGAAAACTGCCGTGTGGATTTAAATTTTGCTAATCTTTAAATTTTGTGCACTACAGGTAGGTAATCAACGCGTCGCTTACCTAAGATAAAAAAAAAACTATTAATTTTTAATTTTGGTGGTGCCTTTAAATGAAAAAGAAGAAAACGATAATACTGATAAACTGAAATACTTAAAAATAAAATACAAGTCAATGAAAAAAAAAATAGCTACCTAACTTTTATTAACAGAACAGATTAAACAACCAATCAGCGCCGCTCTCCATCAGGCAGCTGATCGTAACCGGTGGAGAGTAGCTGTCGACATGCTGAAGCGGAGTCACGTTCCTCAGCAATGAGGGAGCGATTGAGAAGAAGGGAGAACTTTTATTAAGTTTTATTTTATACTTAAATCAAACCAAATCTTTATCTTAAGTGTGCTAACAAATACTTTCAAACACGCGTTATATAAAAACTCTCGTCGTGATTTTTTACTTTCCGCCAATTTTATATTTAGTACTCTTAGCTTTCTCATAGCGTCAAACTAACCAGAATTACATAAATAAGAGGTAGCGAAGGTAACTCCCGGTACGTTACTCGCTTTCGCCATACATCAGGCTCGCGGCAAAAGCAGTAAGTGTTTATTCAAATGCGATGGCCGTCGAGAGGCGCAAATTGACCGCATTTTAAGCGCCCAGCGTGCCATAGTGCACAGATTTTGGTCCTTTATGATCACAATACCTAAAAGCAAAATTACTTTGAAGGTAAACCTAAAACACAATAACACTAAGAAGCAAAATGACTCAAATCAATACCTAAAGAGCAGTTCTCCTAATCAGCAGTATGCCTTTATTTCAAGTCGTCTAAGTAGCAAGATTAATTAATGTGGATGAAGCGAAAGAGGTATGTTAGGATAACGCAAGTGAAATAAAGTGGAAAAAGAAGAGTTTATTATGATGTCTCAGACAGAAGAATGAGAGGAAGTGAACAATGGTATACGACTGAATGAATTTGTGAGAAAATAATAGTTTTCACTTCTGTTTAGGTTTTTATTTTATAAGACTTAAAAGTAGTAAAAAACGCAACCTACAAAATAAATGGATATTATATTATTATGCTCTTATAATTTTCCACGTTTGATGCCAGTCATGCCGACGCAAGAGTTCTGTATCACGGATCATTACTCATCGTTACATCATAATCTTATAGGGTATCTATTCATAAGTTTATGTGGAAATTTGACGGAAAGGTCTGCATAAAGAAATAGTCGCCAAGCAGCATGGTATTTGTGTCTTGTTTATTAATTACTAATACTAATATATAAAATATTGTTTAACTGTCGCTCAAGACGGTTATTTAGTTAAAATTTAAAATGGTACAATCATGCTAAACGTGGCTTTTGGGTCTTGTTTCCTTGGGCGCTGTCTACCCCGTAAAGACGTGATTTATTTATGTATGCATTAAAATACATAAAGATTATATATAACGGGCTAAAATACACAATTATGGCTGACAATGTGTAATCCAAATTTGTCCGAAAAAATAACTAACTAACTTACTAATTTGGCTCAGGGACCCAAATAGGGTCTTGGGCTCCGAAACGAAAGCACGCCATCTGTCCCGATCGTGCGCAGCTTCTTGCCAGTCGTCGACTTGAAGACGTCGCAAATCCGCCTGGACACTGTCCCCCCAGCGATACCTGTGTCGCCCAACCGGGCGGCGACCAGTCGGTCGTCCCATGTATACGCTCTCTTGGCAGCACGAATATCTCCCATTCAGAGTAGGTGGCCGAACCAGCGAAGTCTGTGTGATTTTGTTACACCGATGATGTTGGGTTCAGCCACTAGCTCCTGGATTTCTATGTTTTTACGGATCCTCCACGTGCCGTCGTCTCTCTTGACGGTCCCAGGATCTTACGCAAGACTTTCCTTTCCGCTACAAGGAGTTGATATTCCTCTTTTTGAGTTAGTGTCCAGGCCTCACAGCCATACTTAAGGATAGGTATTCCGACAGTTTTATAGATCCTTAACTTAGAAGCTGAGAAGCCTGGACACCAACACCTTGTGGAGGGCTGCACTGCATCGCAGGGTTTTTTGGATGCTCTCTGGTGTTAGTGTCGGTTATGGTGCAACAAAGATACCGAAATTTGTCAACTCCCCTATATACGGTACCCCCAACATGCAGACTATCACGCCGAGCCCGTGTATTTTTGCATCGTTTCATGTGGTTCGGACTGAATTTTAACAGTTCGAAAAAATAGGATTTTTGTAAAATTAACTTAACCTTACATTAACCAAACAAGATTACGCAATAAAAAAAGTACATCTAGCTAATAATTTCACCGATAATTGCATTATAAATTACATTTTAACCATTATTATTTATTTCAAACTTTAATTATTTTGACCCGCAACCCGTAGCGAAGCAGTTAGGGAAACGCTTTATTTTCATTGACGGCCGACATGTTTAATTTTTCATTTTGATGTTGATGTGCTGTCCTCGCGTATTCCACTGTGGCTTTATTTAGGTATCTCGTGTAGGTCGAATGCGTTGTACTTAATGGGAAAAAGTAATTTATTGGTCGCGGTCGAGTGTGCGATACAGAATTGTTTTTTGAACGACTCATAAGAGAATGAGTAATGGTTCTGTTATGTACAATACGTAAAAAGTATTTAGAATAAGATTTAGATACGAAATTTGTTTGGTTCATTTATGAGAGGTAAATGGTAAATAAAACATTTTGTTAATAATGAATGAGTTTCCCAACAGAGTCCAGCATTGTATGTAGTAAGCAACTGTAATATATACTTAAAAGGGGGTTCCAGCCAATAAATGGTTTGTAATTGTTTTTATGAAATAAATCATTTTTCATTTTTTTTTCATTTTCATTTCATACTCTAAGACCCAAGGTAATAAGACCTAAAGGGCACGTTTAGCAAGAACGATACTCATAAATGATTTAAATACTGAAATTCATAAATGATAAGGCGCATGAAGTCTCTTCTTATTGAATACTCGGCACAAAGTCAAAGCTTTCTTTGTGCGCGCTTTTCGTTTCGTACGAATGTGCTTATGACTCGTTTACATAATGCCAGCAACACGCTGTAGCTAGTTTTTTTAAACAGTTCTATAAAAAATAATAATTTTGTAAACAGGCCCAGAAGGGCTTTTTTGGTTTATTTTTGATATTTCTCGTGGCATGGTGCCCAAAAGGCTGGCAGCATTCCCTCGTTGAATAGCTATGCTAATTTGTTGAGAGAGATATCTGCCGGCCCTTTGGTCGCCAGATGTGTCGACTAACATTCTACTTATCCACTAAATTGAATGATGAAACCGTGAAGTAATTTAAATGATATAATTATAGAAACATTGACATTTGAGTTATTTGTATTAATATTTCTTAAATTTATTTGACATACTAATAATATTGTAATAATTCTTAGATTTAATTGACATACTATATTATTGAATTCATCTCATTTTAATTTTATAAGATTTAAATAAAATAGACATACTAGTGTAATAATGTCAATGTAGAATTTAATGTACCTAATTAATTTCATGGCATGCTTTGACATTATCTTAGATTTAGGCATTAATTATTATTGTGTGCCCTTACAGGGCGTCATGGACTGACTTAGAACAATGCTAACATCTTTATAATGTATGTACATGACTTGACAATGAATAAATGATTAAATGATTAAATCAAGTGTACCGAAACAAAATTTAATTATAAAAGATACGTATGTATACGCAAATGTATATGTTTTTTTTCTTAATTATTTTTTTCTTAATGTCAATAAATATTCTGTCGCCTGTAAGTAGGTTCCTACTAACTGTTTTGCACTTTAGTTGTAAAGTAGCAAGCAAGTTACCTGTCTTTTCTTTATTTTATTGAATTGTATTTTTTGCGGGTGGTAGGGCCTTCGGCTGCACCATTTCAAAACATAGTAAGGGACATGAAGCAAATTTTACAGGAGAGCGAAAAAACATGTTTTGTCTCAGCCGTACAAAATTTTGCAGTATTCGTTCCAAAAGTGATACTTTCTTGGTTTAGTACATTAAGGCGAATATCCAGGTATATATATATGCACATAATTTCCTATATTGTATGTTTTATGTGCCATACTATGTTTTGAAATAAAACTCAAATAAAAATTTATAGTGAACCGATCAATTTCAAAACCTAGTATATGTTGTCACTTTGTCATGATTAAGAGATTTAAAATACTATAATCATAAGTTTTAATACGTAGACCTTTTTTCAATTTAAATAAAACAAACAGTCAGCTAAGTAGTTGTTCATTACAGAAATTTATTACAAAAAATAAAAAATACGACACCAAGTCTTAATTTTTTTACATTAAGTATATTAATCATTTTCCAACATTTGGCCATCTGTTATTAAATTTGTGGAAATAATCTTACTGTGTATGAAGCGTAATGTAATAATTAAAAAACCAAACATTTCGCAAAACAAAGTAGGTATACAATCGTTGCATAAGGCTCTTAAAGTCGAGTCCCATGTTTAGGCCACGAGGCTTGCCGAGTGGCCTAAGTAAGGTACGAGATTTTAAGAGCTAATTATGTAACTATTGTATACAATACTTTTTCTACGAGTCATAATCATCATCGTCTATCGAGGTACGTACCTACATAACCTTTTTTTCGTCCGCCATTCCATGAAGTTAGCATAACTCCTGTTGTATAGCTTTTTAGGTTTTTCTGGCAGCAAGGTAAGCGTTGCTTCCTCTGCTATAGTAGTTATCTCCTCTGGAGTAGCGGCGAAACTAATCTCGTCACTGTCACTCATGTTTAATTCGAATTAGGGATTATTTATTTAACACCATCGATTTCGCGTCAAATAACAAACAAAACTTTTAAATTTTCGTAGCACAAAAAAGAACTAATGAGACGTCGTTATAAGACTGTTTCTGATTGGCCAATGACTAACCAATCACGTAACAGAAGAAAAAATTTAGTGTGTTCAAATGGAAGCAAATTTCCCAGATATTTCCAACTTTACATTGGGTGCGTTCCACTAAGCGCTCACGACGCTCAATCGAAGTAACTAAGTTCTAATTTTGAAATTATTATAGTCGTCTAGAGCGTTGTATAATAATCATTACAGTTGAGTCGAAGTGCCATAGACTATCCAAGATTAAAAAGTATGACATGTGATTGCAATTTTGTCTATAAACACATAATTGACAAATTAAAATCAACGAGTAGAAAAACAGACTTATAATTCGCGCGTCTTGTGTTTAAATTTGAAAAATATGTAATGAAATCACGTAACAACGAAAACCGTAACTTAGAACGTCTTGAATCAGCATCATCAGCCTATGTTCGTCCACTGCTAGCTGGACATAGGCCTCTGCCATGGCACGTCTTGAATATCTAACGAATTATGTCAAAGTAAACCTGCAGGGTAATTGTGTAACTATTTTGTCACTCGGCATCGGATTGAAATGACAGTTCTTGTATGAATATGACAGCTAGCTGATTAAGATGCCAATTGTCAGCCCATACATGAACTGTCAAAATGAACACGATGGCGATTGCGAGCGAGTTAGACAATAAGCCTACAGGATAGGTATATTATAGAAATTTACTTACACAGAATTGTTGTTGTCTACATTCAAAGCGTTGTTCACTATACGCTTGGTGCGACTGCTAGTTTTATTCATTTTATAGCCAAATTACGCCACGTTTTAGCAAAAGTTTACACACGTGCACGCAAACTCAACCTTGGCTGGCAACTGCGCGTCTAAATGAGTTCGAACAGCGCTCCAGCGCAATAGCATGAAGTTAGCGCGGGAGCACAGTGCTGCCAAACTTAAAGCGTCAAGATGAATAACGAACAACGTACCTATAACATTTGACTTACAAAAACTAGTAACTTCAACTAACAAACACATACTACTTTCCAAAAAGTTACAATTTAACTCGTTTGACCATATCAAAACCTAGTAAGTCTCTCTGACAATTTCAAAACCTAGTAAGTGCATGTCCCTTACTAGGTTTTTGAAATGGTTTTGCGCCATACTAGGTTTTGAAATTGTCAAGCCCGTTTTTTTTTGTACTTACTAGGTTTTGGAGTACTCGTATCTCTGAAGTTGGGCGAGATAGGCCTCTAAATGTTTTTGTATCCTGTAGGCACTTGCTAGAAACCACGTTTTAAGCGAAAATCGCAAAATTGAGTTTTTGAGACTTACTATGTTTTGAAATTGTGCAGCCGCCTTGTGCAAGGTCCGTCCTGATCGCTACAACTATCTTACTCGCTACTCCTGCCGCTAAGCAGCAGTACATGCACTGCTGTGTTCCAGTGTGGAAAGTAAGACAGCCGGGGAAATTACGGGCACCAAGAGGCATTTCATCTAAGTCCTCTAGGTTGGCAACGCATCTGCAATCCCTCCGGGGTTGCGGGTGTCTGTGGGCATCAGGTGACCCACTTGCTAGTTCTCCTTCCTATTCACATTAAAAAAAAATACACAAAACACACAAATCACGTCTATATCCCTTACGAGGTAGACAGAATCTACACGACAATAATGGCCAAGTTTAGCATTATCATCATCATATTATTATTTTTGTTTCAAAATACGAACCTCCGCCAAGTAACGCCTGATTTGATCCACTATTACCCTCTTATTCATAAACGCACTATAGGCCTCTGTTAACTTAGTAATCGTTTGTCCTTATCTGTCACTTTGACATTTACCTTTCACAGATAAGGACAAACGATTACTAACTTAGCAGAGGCCTATAGTGCGTTTATGAATAAGGGGGTTAAAATTTAAGGGTAGCAGTTTAGTAGCTGTCTATTTAGTAGCTCGCCGGGCGCAAACAGGCCTTAGCAGTACTATTGTCCCGCGACTTCTCTCCGAGCCGTAATGGTGACACAGTTCTGAGCAACAAATTGTCTCTTTCACATTTAAAACTGAGCTTTTACGTTGACATTAGCTTTTGAGCTTTACGAGTACTGTGGAGCAGGTTTTAACCAAATTCTTAGAAGTTAGCGGTTGTATATTCGTCTGTGTGTAGAATATTAATCACTACATAGTATAAAACAAAGTCGCTTTCTCTGTCCCTATGTATGATTAAATCTTTAAAACTACGCAACGGATTTTGATGCGGTTTTCTTTAATAGATAGAGTGAATCAAGAGGAAGGTTTATATGTATAATACATGCATAATATACCGTGCGAAGCCGGGGCGGGTCGCTAGTAGACGATAAAGCTCAATTAATAAGGTATTCAAATAAAAAAAATAACCTAAAATTATCTTAAACATAATGTACATTATTAAAATAAAAATTTTAGAACCCGCCACGCCTTACATAATTTTAAAACGAGCTTATACTTTTCAAACTACTCAAGCGATTTTTACCAAAGTAGGCTAAAAACCACCGCAAGGCTTACGAACGACAAAAACCGCATTGAAATCGGAGCAAGCGTTTGAGCGGTAAGACTGCAGCGGTAAGACACACACGCACACACACACACGCACACGCACACACACACACACACACACACACACACACACACACACACACACACACACACACAGACAGACAGACAGACAGACATACATACATACATACATACATAAAGACAGACAGACAGACAGACAGACAGACAGACACACAGACAGACATACATACATACATACAGACAGACAGACAGACAGACAGACAGACAGACAGACAGACAGACAGACAGACAGACAGACAGACAGACAGACAGACAGACAGACAGACAGACAGACAGACAGACAGAGAGAGAGAGAGAGAGAGAGAGAGAGAGGTTGACTTTGTAACTTATAACAATCTCTCTTTTTGCGTCGGGGGTTAAAAATTGATACAATTACCTAATTTAAGGAACTTATAATAATATATTACTGTGTATATTCCATTTTACGTCGACATATTCTTACTGCAAATTAACATAGAGTAACGTGTGTGGAATGCAAAAAAAAAATGAATGCTATTTATAATATTACAGTTTAGCACAAATGCCAAAATGGGTCATGATCAAATTAGGGAGCAGAGTCGATACCAAATTGGACATTAAGGGGGTTGCTCTTCCATACAAATCTTCCGTGCAGCTGCATTTCGTCCACAGGCTTAATTTTAATGTGGTTTTTTGAGGATAGTTAGATATGGATAAATTGTGTGCGCAAATTACAAAAAGGTGTGCATTTATCATACCTAAATTGCAGTACGATGCAGTAAATTTCGGTGCATTTTACAATAGTGTGAGTAGCTAGTGTCAAATAAAAGTAGTTGTAAAAACCAATCGACTATTTCGAGCAGTCACGTGACCACTAATGTGGCTCAGTGGTTATGACTCAAAGAACTGAATAGTTAGTGACCAAGTTCAAATCCCGAGGCCGCGTTTGATTTTTTTATATTTTCTAAACATTTTTTTTAATAATTTACAAATTTAAAGTGAGTAAAAAAATCTTATTGAGATGTAGGAAACTTTAAGTTAAATTCAATATTTTTCTTGTCAAACCAAATCAAAGAAGATAGGTACTACCTAAGTGGTTTTAAAACAACCACAAACTTAGCAGGTTGATTTAGGGCAATTTATGCCCATTATCAAACCTAAACTTAGCAATGCTTTCATACCTAGTAAGTACTCTAGTATTAGGATCACACGTGCTTATTACTTTGGCATAGATGGTGGCGCCCCGCAGTCATATTGCCACCTTATAACATGTTTTGCCTTATGTGCTAAGAAAAGGTACTCAACTACAGAAATTACACCTATTAAAATAAAAAAGTTTTTCTAGTTAATTACACGAATGCTTCTCACGAGAATCGAACCCTAAACCTCTGCATCAAAACACAGCTATACACCACGGCAATGATTTTAAAATCCGACAGGTGCTAAATACAAAATAGGCCGAGTAAATAGGTTTTCTCAATTATAGAACATTAAAAAAAAACATGCGAGTCAAAAACCTGGCTAGACGGGTAATTAAAAAAACAATGACATGAAATTGTCATAAAGTAATGATTGGCAGAACGTGGTGTCTCAAAATAAAAATAATCATTTTATTCGAAATAAATTGAAGTCAATTGGAAGTAAAAGATGTTACGAGCTACGATATTGTACGCAGCGTAGGCATTTATTTGGACGTACAGGTATGTACTTATCAATTAATCATAATATTTTTTAAGATACAATACTTCAACGTTTGTGTCAGATTGGCACAAAATATTTTGTAAACGCAATTGAAGTGCACAGTCCCGGTGTCTGCGTGTAATCAAATCTTGGAAGTGAATTTTGACCCACTTCTAATTGATCAGATTGACGTGAAATCTGGCATAAGTACTTGTAAGTCAGACTTGTAAGAAGTACTACAGTAATCTTGAAGTGAAATTCTGGTATCGTTCCCGCTGTTGGAAACTCATCAACAGAAAGAGTAACAACCATCCATGCATCCAAAGGGTGAAAACGGGACTCTAATTACCTGCTAAGATTCCACTGTCCGTCTGTCTGTCTGTATGTACCGTCTGTCTGTCACCAGGCTGTATAGTATCTCATGAACCGTGATAGATGAAATTTTCACAGATGATGTATTTCTGTGGCAGCTATAACAACAAATACGAAAACAATATATTTTTGTCCATCTCTCTATGTAAGTAAAGTAACCAATGTAAAATAAATAAATAAATAAATAAATATCATGGGACGAATTACACCAATTGACCCAGTCCCAAAATAAGCACAAGGCTTGTACTATGGGTACCAGGCAACGGATAAACATACTTATATAATGTAGGTCAATACATACTTAAATACATACAACCCAAATGACCTCACACTGCTTACATTTTGCTTAGAAGCCACGCCGTCTGTCTGTTTGTCTGTCTGTCTGTCTGTGTCACCAAGCTGTATCTCATGAACCGTGATATGGCTGTCAGCTATCATGATTGTCTAGCGACAGTTGAAATTTTCACAAATTACGTTTCTCTGTTGCCGCTCTAACATCAAATACTAAAAACAGAATATTTTTGTGAGTCTAAGTATGTAAATAAAAAAATATAAAATTACCTCATAAAGAGTACATCTTGCTTAGGAGGCAGGGCTCTGCTAACACTGGATTTTATATTTACTTGCCGAATTTGTACAAATCCCTCGGTACGAGAGTCCGACCCACACTTGGCCAGTCTTTGGTGTTCGGAACACAAAGGAGCTTATCTATTACCAAGTTCATGCTGTACCATGGTTTATTTTATGGCCACATTGTTCAAATTCGTCCGTCTATGGCTGTCTATCTGTCCGTCTGTCCTAACTTTATAGTTTTTTTACCCATATTAGGTAGTTACATTTTACTCATTTTCATGCTGGTCTGGAATGTACCAGTTGCTTCGCTTCTCGCGCAGATGGTAAATGCAAAAATCTTAGGAATCATATTATAGGCGATACGGCAATCCATCACTAGTTTGATTCCGCTTTCTACCTATACGCCCACAATCATGCTTGTTCTTGATGGACTTAAAGTTTTGTAACCTTAGGCTCTGTCTACCTCGTAAGGGATAGACGTGATTTGTGTATGTATGTACATATTTTACAGAGTATCCGACCGGCGTCCAAATACCGAATTTGCCGTCAAAATGATAATTAAAAACTATACGTACGTATGTATACATTATAGAAAGGTATAAGAAAGGTAAGTAAAATAAACAAATAGAAAAAAAGGAACCATTGTAGAAGCACTTATTTTGTCTGTCTTTCTTTCCGTCTGTCCATTCTTCTGGACCATTTTGTGACAATTTATTTATCTGTCTGACAATTTGTTTATTTTTAGCTTTGTATGTTTATATAGGTACTTACTTTTGTTTTTTAACTACTTTTGTGATTGTCATAAATAAACTTTTTCTTTATTTCTTTCACAGCGCCATCTCTCGTCCCTGGTGAGCAGTAGATGTTCCACGGATTTTGTAATTGTGTCGTACAGACACACCATTCAAATAGATGACGCTTCGCGACAAATAATCGCATAGTAACAAGGTCACGTGACAGTTAGTAATAGATAGAAAAATTCGAACGCTTACTCACCTGCTATGGGTGGTGTAGGGGTATATAGCACGCGTCACGGAATGACGAGGACCCGGGTTCGATTCCCGGCCATAGCTTTACTTTTCGGATTTTTCTGTGTTCTAATTTTCAGTGTTGTTTAGAAATTAAATTTCTAACGGTAAAACCGTAAAAGTAAACATAAAAATTAAGAAATAAAAATTTCTTGATTCATTTGATATTTCCTATCATTTGAAAAACAGCGCCATCTCTCGTCCCTGGTGAGCAGTAGATGTTCCACGGGAGTTTGTAATTGTGTCGTACAGACACACCATTCAAATAGATGACGCTTCGCGACAAATAATCGCATAGTAACAAGGTCACGTGACAGTTAGTAATAGATAGAAAAATTCGAACGCTTACTCACCTGCTATGGGTGGTGTAGGGGTATAGCACGCGTCACGGAATGACGAGGACCCGGGTTCGATTCCCGGCCATAGCTTTACTTTTCGGATTTTTCTATGTGTTCTAATTTTCAGTGTTGTTTAGAAATTTTATTTCTTTCTGTCTGCCTGTCTGTCTATCTGTTCGTCTGTTTATCTGTATGTATGTATGTCTGTCTGTCTGTCTGTTCGTTTGTCTGTTTGTCTATGCGTTTGTCTGTTTGTCCAACCATCCATCCGGCAGTCCATCCGTTCGTTTGACTGTCTGTCTTCTATGCGTCCGACGATCCATCCGGCTGTCTGTTTGTCTGTGCATCCGAACAACCGTCCGTCCATCCGTCCATCTGCTTGTTAATCTGTGCGTCTAATCATCCGTCCGTCCGTCCGTCTGTCTGTCTGTCTGTTTGTATGTGCGTCCAATCATCCGTCCGTTCGTCCGTTCATATGTCTGTCTGTGCGTCCGACCCTCTATCCGTTCGTCACTGTCCATCTGTTTGTATGTAAATCTGTCTGTCTGTTTATCTGTCATTATAAATATTATTCATCCATTCGTCCGCCCATTCATCTGTATCCTTTTGTAGTACTGACTGTAGAATATTTTTTCAGATTCACATTGGATTCGGAAGGTACTTAATTTTTGTCTCCAGTAACAGGAAATAAGTGAAGCAAACATCCACTGGACGCGAGCGTATCTTACTTGCTATTATTGTGCAAGAAGGGCAAAAAGTTTACTGCTGGTGTGATGATAAAAAAAATTTGTTGAAACTTATGAATAATCTGTCGTGTAAAATTTTATTTATTGAATATGTTTCGTCGATACCTTGGGGCTCAATTGTCGTATAAGCCAAAAGTCGAATTTTCAGGAGAGCCAAAAAACCAAAAAGAAAATTAAAAATAAATTGTAACTCTTTTGTTTTAACTGTTATAAAGAAGCTTCGTAGGACGAGTTCTTAAAATTATGAGTAGAACAATATGGATTCATAAAATTTAAGATAGAACCCATAACAAAGAAAATAGATGGCTTATACGCTTCTTAAAACCAAAACAGCATGTCGTTTATGACCGAAATAATAGTTGTTGTTTGACTACTTAGGGCGTAAAAGTCAGCTATTACGATTTATTGAAAAAAACCAAAGGTGTAAGTCGCCGGTTTTCTTTTTTTGGTTAGGTACTTTACTGTAAAAAAATAAATGACGTATAAACACCTCAAACTACTTTTCTGCGATAATGATGATAAGGTGGTATAAACCAAATCAGTTTGAAAATCGTATTTGACTTTCAAAGTCCATTAAAATTAAAAACGTTTGAGGGTTCGGTCTGTCTTCTATGCGTCCGACGATCCATCCGGCTGTCTGTTTGTCTGTGCATCCGAACAACCGTCCGTCCATCCGTCCATCTGCTTGTTAATCTGTGCGTCTAATCATCCGTCCGTCCGTCCGTCTGTCTGTCTGTCTGTTTGTATGTGCGTCCAATCATCCGTCCGTTCGTCCGTTCATATGTCTGTCTGTGCGTCTGACCCTCTATCCGTTCGTCACTGTCCATCTGTTTGTATGTAAATCTGTCTGTCTGTTTATCTGTCATTATAAATATTATTCATCCATTCGTCCGCCCATTCATCTGTATCCTTTTGTAGTACTGACTGTAGAATATTTTTTCAGATTCACATTGGATTCGGAAGGTACTTAATTTTTGTCTCCAGTAACAGGAAATAAGTGAAGCAAACATCCACTGGACGCGAGCGTATCTTACTTGCTATTATTGTGCAAGAAGGGCAAAAAGTTTACTGCTGGTGTGATGATAAAAAAAAATTGTTGAAACTTATGAATAATCTGTCGTGTAAAATTTTATTTATTGAATATGTTTCGTCGATACCTTGGGGCTCAATTGTCGTATAAGCCAAAAGTCGAATTTTCAGGAGAGCCAAAAAACCAAAAAGAAAATTAAAAATAAATTGTAACTCTTTTGTTTTAACTGTTATAAAGAAGCTTCGTAGGGCGAGTTCTTAAAATTATGAGTAGAACAATATGGATTCATAAAATTTAAGATAGAACCCATAACAAAGAAAATAGATGGCTTATACGCTTCTTAAAACCAAAACAGCATGTCGTTTATGACCGAAATAATAGTTGTTGTTTGGCTACTTAGGGCGTAAAAGTCAGCTATTACGATTTATTGAAAAAACCAAAGGTATAAGTCGCCGGTTTTCTTTTTTTGGTTAGGTACTTTACTGTAAAAAAATAAATGACGTATAAACACCTCAAACTACTTTTCTGCGATAATGATGATAAGGTGGTATAAACCAAATCATTTTGAAAATCGTATTTGACTTTCAAAGTCCATTAAAATTAAAAACGTTTGAGGGTTCGGTAGAACAAAAAAATCTTATAGAAAAAATATATATATTGGTGATGGTAAGAAATCAATGCCAACGAAAAAAAACACAAATATCGTTGTTATTATTAAAAATATTGTTCAAGTACCACATTAAAAGATAAAAATGAAAAGTAAAAAAAAGAATAGATCATTAAATACTTCTAATCTCTTTACATTTAAATCAATCTTTTTTTTAAAAATATGTATTTAACGCTCATTTTATTCCGAATTTATTTTTTGTTGGCGTTTATTGCCATGAAATGAAACGCTACTGTAGGCCGCACACCAAACTTTATTCTGTTATTTGAAATAATTCAGGTCGTATTCACCAAATTGGTTTGGTGGTGGCTTATACATCCTATAAATAAAACTTGATTGCAGGTAGTATGATAAACTTTGTTCAATTTTCAGAAATCGTTAAGGTCGTATACGCCAAGTTTGATAAGTAATGTCCTTTATGCCAATTACAGATTTTGATTTAGGATCAATAATACCTTTGCATTTTTCACACTGAGTAGCTGGCTTTAACTCATTTTTTTAAAATTTCCTGTTTAGTGCAACAGAAAATTGAGGGTTTATTTGATATTTTTTTGGGATTTGGAGAATTTTAAATATACACGTCGATAGAGAAAAAAAAACTGAGCTAAACTGCATTCAAATCTCATTTTCGTCAAAATGGCTTATACGACAATTGAGCCCCAAGGTAGCGACGTGATCTACAGTCACCAGCATAAATATGTGATCACTTTTGTACCTTGTCACTTTAAAGTCATGTTTGAAAAACCATACGAAATCATGTAACGACTGAAAGCGACAAGGTACAAAAATTATCACTTATTTATGCTGGTGACTGTACAAACTACAATTTCGTGACATCTTTTAATAAATTATTAAATATTTTGAGTTTCGTATTGAGAGACTCGTGTATTTGGAAATGCTTGTATTTTTCGTCTTATTTCCCTAGGTATTGACTATACGTGGGACTGCCTATACAACGGGTCCCATTTCGTACCTTCTAACAATAGTATGATCATTTGTTCATAGGTATTATGTATATACTATTAATCAACAGGCTAGCAACCCATCGCTCATTTTGATTCTCCTTTCCACCTATACGCCCACAATCATACTAAACGTGGCCTTTAGGTCTTGTTACCTTAGGCTTTGTCTACACCGTAAGGGATAAAGACGTGATTTAATTATGTATGTATGTACTATCAATAAAAGAGCCCTGCAGGAAAACTTGAGGAAAAAGTAGTTTCAGTAGTTAATTCTCACAAAATTTTAGTATGAATTTTCAGTATCTTGGTATGGTTTTTGTATGAGCATAACTCTCTCAGAATTATAATTAGTTAGGCATAATTATCAATAACTAGTCAGTGTGTGTTATTTCAAAGAAGTTATCGCGTTTAAAAAACATAATAGAAATAGACAAATATAAATTTGATCATTACTGGAAGCATGTAATTCGGAGGGAGTTATGCCCAAATGAAAAAAATAGGTATCAAGAGACTTGAATCTCCATCAAACTAAAATTTCGTGAAATTTGACTGAAAACGCTTTTACTCCAAGTTTCCTCCGGGTCGGGTTCCTATATTTCTAACCTACAGTAGAACGTTTTCACGATCAACGCGGTCAACAGCACAGTGAATTTTCTTGTCAGTTCAAACTTCACTAAGACATTTGCAGTGAAAAAGTTCAACAATGTGTCAGGACTTGATTTGTCACTACCCAGGAATAAGTACATACTTAGTACGGATAAAACTATTCGTATACCTGTTACAGCGTGTCAAATGTTTATGAATACTGAATAGAATAGTGATACAAATTATTTCAAAAGTGACATCTCACTGGTATTTGATTTCAAATCAAATTGAAAGTTTTATTTGAAAAATATATCTTTTTTTTAACTACCAGCGCTTTGATAAATTAGCCCTTGTGTGTGCATACCACATGTTGCGTGGCGCATTTACTTATGAGTCGAATGATTTCGTTCGTAGTAGCCATTACGCCATAGGTACTATGGCAGCGTGCACGTTTTTTCGACTTTAGATATCAAACACAAAGTCGAATATCTACCTTCTATACCAATTAGAAAAATATAGGGACTTACCCGTGGCCCACCTAATTTGTCCACCCGGAAAACCAATACTCAGCTTCCAATACCCAGAAAAAAGGAGCTCCGCCCCAGAGCGGAGAATTTCACTCCTCCGTAAGGTCGACCGCGGGGTTCCTATTTCTATTCAGTTTGCCCTTCGGGCATTTGAAAATACCTAATGAACCTAACCTAATTTTACTATCTCAAATGAGAATTCTTATTTTTATTGACCCGAAATTCCTAATGGCACAACCAGTTGCGCACAACATATATGTAGAGTAGGCTCATGAGGAAAGCGCTGATATAATACGCGTCGAGCTGCAATTTTATTTTTTCGCGTGTGGACTAGACACCGAAGTACTCTGCTTTATCCCACTCTAGGTAACGCTAATCAAAACCATCGACGGATGAGGTTGGACTTTTGTGGAAGTAAGTATTATAGTAAGTAAAAGCGAGTTCAGATGGATTAGATTTGTTTTGGAGTTGTCATTATTTTATTTGACGTACCTACCTATTGCAAAGTCATCATAATTATCTAATATTATTTTTTCCTTTTATGCGCTATACGATGAATTATTGTAAATATGAATTATGATGACATAAGGACATAACTTAAAAAAGGCAGCTCACAACTCTGGAACAAAATTATCTAACCAAACCCCTAACTAAAACCTTAGGCCAAGAAGCATTCAGACGTAGTCCCTACCCGCTATGCGTAATTATTTCCTTTGTCTGAACCTATACTGCAATGCATTTTGGTGAAAGGATCCGAATGGCTAGCACGAGTGACTTCGTCTCATCGCTGCAACCAGGCTCATTCTCAAGTTACCTATTTACGAAAGGCGCGCCTGACTCGAAACCTTACGGCGCTAGCTGTTTAGATGCCCCAGACGAAACACTTATAAGTTATAATGCATAAGAGTATTAATAAATGTCAGACGATGGTGATGATGATGTCTCTACGTGTGAACGAATATCAAATATGAATCGCAGGTTCCTACATACTGATAGGTACTTTGAAGATACTAGCAATGACGGCATATGAATTTGCCGCTAGAGGCGCTATTGTAAATGAGGTATTATACAGAAACGTAAAATTAGTAGTACCTACAAGTTGCATATTCCGGCTTTACATAACGGATTTTTAGTGTTATTAAGATTGTTTCCTTCCGATTATTATCGCAGACATACCTACGACAGGTTTATTAAAAGAGAAAAGAAGAGTTATGAAAATTAGGAGCCAAATTAAGCAGGCAAATAAAATGGCAGCTAATTTAGAAGATAAGATAGGACTGTGCAACACTGTGGGTAATAAATAGCTTGCTATTAAATATTAATTAAAAGAAATCCTGAATAATGTGATATACCTTACTCTACAGTGGCGCCAACTAGTGAGTACAAATACGATAGCCCTCATTCTAACAAAGTACAAAAAAATTGACTCCCTGGTATTCAAAAAGGGTTAAAGGTGGCATTGATTCACATATTTGCATCTGCTAGACTCATATGTAATATTTATAACTAGCTGAGCTAGTAAAAAATATTTCGCCTTAAAGTCAGTTTTTGTCTGAGATGGCGCTGCATACGAAAAATTAAAGTTTTTTTGTGCATTTTTCATATTTTTGATTACATATTCAGCTATTTGTGGAAGAGAGAAAGCAAACAAATCAATAATCATAAAAATCCGTGCAGCTATTACAAAGTTATCAATAGTTAAAATAACACGACTTACTTTTGTACGTATAGATTTGTAAAATTTCTGGTAAAAGTAAAGTTAATATAAAAACGTAAATATAACGTGAAAAGTTATGCTAACAGCTTAGCAAGGTGTTGCAATATTTTGCCACCAGCTAGTGCCTCCTATTTGCATGTGTGTGTAAGACCTAGTATCTGTATAAGGCCGTTAATGACACCAGCGTTTGTGCAGCTATTCTCCGAATTGGTGCATAATTACCATTTGAGTGTAGTCTCAAAAAATCGGCCGTATTGAATTGTGTGCGCAAATTAATTGATAATCTATAAATGTATTAAGAATCTTCTAAAAACTACAAAAAACCAACAAAATTGATTATAGCGCCATCTAACGGGACTTTTACAATGAGCTAACGCGAGCATCCGCCTTAAATAAATGTGTTTCCCCGTCAGTAATGCCGTTAGCAAAGCTTCTATGATAAAGAGATTGATAATTTATTGAAGGGGGCCGCGGATTTATGAACTCGACAATTTTCGATTCTAGTTAAGATAGTGATTGATATTATTACGCGTTATGCATTTCAAATTTTATGTATCTTGTAGTGTTCGACCGAAGTTTCGGTTTCCGATAGTTTCGGCCAAAAAATCATGACAATGTTTCGGCCAAAAAACAACCTAACCTTTCGACCGCGCTAATACTTACAACATCGTACTTTGATTTTTTTTATAAGAGGGGGCAAACTAGAAGGGTCACCTGGTGGAAAGTGATCACCGTTGCCCAGAGACACCTGCAAGACGTGGGGAATCACAGGTGCGTTGCCGGCCATTCCAGGAACAGGTAGGCTCGCTTCTAGATTCCTAACTTGTACCGCTCGGGGAATGTTATTGCAGCACGAAAGTTGGTGTACTTTAATGTTACATTTATACTTTTTAGGGAAGTAAGATCCAGTGTTACTATACTATGAGAATGTTGAAATTTCAAACCGAGAAAATTGATACTTAGAACCTTGTAATATTAGACCAGCAAGATGTTTTGTCATTCATACTTAAATCTTTTTGCGGGTGGTAGGGCCTTGTGCAAGGTCCGTCCGGATTGCTACCACCATCTTACTCGCTAATCCTACCGCTAAGCAGCAGTGCTTTCACTGCTGTGTTCCGGTGTGGAGAGTAAGACAGCCGGGGAAATTACGGGCACAAGAGGCATTTTATCTAAGTCCTCTAGGTTGGCAACGCATCTGCAATCCCTCCGGGCTTACGGGTGTCAGTGGTGATCGCTTACCATCAGGTGACCCACTTGCTCGTTTGCCTTCCTATTCACATAAAAAAAAAAAAAACTGGACAGAATGGTTCACTGATATTTTATTCGTTTTAATAACATTGCCGCATCGCCTATAATATGATTCCTAATTATTTCACCCATTCCCTCTATTGTACATTCTATGTTTTTTCTCTACTCCCAGACCAGCACTTATTTCTAATATATATTTTATACAATACAATACAAATACTCTTTATTGAACACCACAAATCAGTACAAAACAATACAGAAACATAGAACAAAGTATACAATAGGCGATAGGTTTATAGTGATATATCACTGAATAAAATTAGAATGTAAGTAGTTCTTTTTCTATGAGTTCTATGAGGGTCTTTTTAAAATGGCGACGTGCTTAAAGTTCTATTAGTTAAGTAATATGCCATTGTAGTCGCATTCAAAGGGAGCGGACATAATCGGCGCGGGCGCGTAATTTTTCAATTTCGCGCGGCTGCAGGCGGGGCCGGGCCGGTCCTGGTACGGCCGTACCGCGTTTTGTTAAGCCTATTTAAACCATCCAGGGGCCTAACCATGACGTCCTAATTCCGACTCAGTTCAAATTTTAGCTGTCACTTTTAGTATGAATCTGACAGCGAGCGAACCTAAACTTACCATGACGTCTTAATGCGTTTCAGTTTAGGTTCGCGTGCTGTCAGATTCATACTATAAAAGTGACAGCTAGAACTTAAACTGAGTCGGAATTAGGACGTCATGGTACGGCCCCAGGTAGTTGATAATGAATATGCTACTTATCCTACCAATATTATAAATGCGATAGTTGTCTAGGCTACTTTTCTTTACACACACATATACTTCTGCCTATCAATTTAAATCACGTACCATTTTTCATACAACATCTATGACTGAGTACAGACACCTCAAAATTAGATTATGTTAGCAAACTATTAATTTTAGTTATGATCCCTACTGTCCAAACTAACCCAAGAAGTGAATATGAATAGTGATTCTGATTAAATTAAGATCTAATGTCGAATCGCAGGCTTGCCTCACGCGGCCGCACCCTCGGATCAAAGGCGCTAGCATAGAATAAATAACCAATTAGAGTGGTAATAACCATCCAATAGCAACACATCAGTCTTTATCGACTTATACCATACTAAAATACTTTTTCCCAATTGTTTTTCCTTGATGTTCTACGTGAAACCAACCAATTTAAGCATTTACTTTTTGGTTTTATAGATTTAACCGAGTTTCACTCACTATGTCTCACGACGACTAAACATTGACCATCCAATATCAATCATAATAGCAGCTTGTCCAACTTTATTTACTCTTTCGGCCTTCAGCTGGCCGATCAGACTGCAGTAATCGCCAATTTCGTTTTGGCGTAATTTTATTTCATTATGAATTGTATCATTTTATCATTTTGTTCATTGTAAGGTAAATGGTAACAAAAAAGATGTTTATAAGAGCTAAATACTTTGTCTAAAATTATTGACAAAAAAAAAAATATTTTTTATTGAAAATAAAATAAAATTTGATGTCATACATTGTAAGATATTTATTAAATAAATAATTAATTATGTATAAGTATGTTTATCCGTTGCCTGGTACTTAAAGTACAAGCTCTGCTTAGTTTGGGACTGGGTCAATTGATGTAACTGGTCCCACGATATTTTATTATTTATTTAAATCTATGAACTATTTTTATTTATGACGTTTCAACTCTATAAGGTTGTTTGGTCTGTGGGTGTTAGCAACAAAAACTTTACTTCTCAATCGTATCGGAGTGCAGCATTGTCAAGGCGACGGAGGGGGGAGGGGACCGGCGGGGGGAGCTCACCCCTTGCCATGAATATTTCAACGTAAATCATTATCCGTCACAAGAATTTTTGTTTTGGTTACACTTCAATGTGATTTTTGGAGCCTTCAGTTTATGATTGATACCCAACAGGAAAGGTTTTTAATAAATTGTTACGTCGGAAATATTCTGTTTATCTATCAAAGCACGACTTCAAAGGGTCACGAAAGTAATGCAGTTGAGAGCATTCCCGTTTGCGAGCTGTTCGCTCGGAATAATATTATTGAGAGTTCTTTCGCCGATATTTTGATACAAATTTACTAACAGCTGTAATAAGTTGTCGTAAGTACGGCTTGTAAAATAATTTAAAATATACTTCCATACTGTAGGCTTATTGTCTAACTCGCTCGCAATCGAAATCATCTAAGTTCTCTAGGTTGGCAACGCATCTGCAATCCCTCCGGGGTTGCGGGTGTCTATGGGCAGTGGTGATCGCTTACCATCAGGTGACCCACTTGCTCGTTTGCCTTCCTATTCACATAAAAAAAAAAAAAAAAAAAATCGCCATCGTGTTCATTTTGACAGTTCATGTATGGGCTGACAATTGTCTTCGGAATCAGCTAGCTGTCACATTCATACAAGAACTGTCAAAATGAACACGATGGCGATTGCGTGCGAGCCTACTGGTCTAGGAGTAAAAAAAAAATCTAGAATGTAACAGTTGCTATTTCCTGCGCAGATGGTAAAAACTCATTGAGGGAATGGATGAAAATCTTAGGAATCTTATAGGCGATGCGGCTGGCAACCCATCACTATTTTGATCGCCTTTTCACCCATACCTTAAGCTCTTGTCTACCCCGTGAGAGACAAAGACGTAATTTATGTATGTATGCGTATGTAAATAAAAGAATAACCCCTTCACACATACATAACAATAATACATGCTTCATGCGAACGCGTGGACGTTCATAAAGATCGTATATGATGTATGTCATCCATTTCACTGCAGGCAATCTCTCTCTAATATTATTTCGGGAATAAAACAGGGTTTCTCATAATATTATAAGTGAAATGTTTCCGCAAAGGCTTATGAATTTTCGGAACTTGATTGATAAGGAAGCGACCAAGGTAAAGGAAAATTTTGCGACGAAAACTCGCTGCTTCCCTTCCCGCTCAGATGATAAAAGCCCATCGAGGGAATGGGCGGAAATCTTAGGAATCATGTTATAGGCGATGCGGCTAGCAATCCATTAGGTACTATAATATTTTGATTCCCCTTTCCACTTCCACCTATGCGCCCACACTCATGTTAAGCCGCTGTCAACAGCAAATGACCTTGAGCAGCGCTACTCTTCACACATAACGGTTCGCGTGCCTGTTAGTGAAAGAGAAGAAACTTATCCGACAACGTAGCGCGCGCGTGCAAATAAGACACAAATAATAAGAAATAAAAAAAAGTATGAATTATTTGTAAAATATGACTCGTTAGCGGTTTAGGTATGAATAAGTTGACTTCATGTTTTTAATTGCAGACCCATACGTCGAAAAAATAAAGACTTAGAATCGTTTAATGATAATTTTAAGACCAATCTTTGCAATTATTTTCTATCGAGCCGATTTCGTTCAATTGTGTGTCGAGTCCGTCCACGGTCTTTGAAATATGTAGAATATTAACATATAATATATTTTTTGTGTGTAGTTTTTCTTAAAAAAGGTCTTAAATAACATCAATTTCAACAAAACTAGGTCTTGTCAGTCTCTTAAGCGTGGCCTTTGGATTTTGTTGCCCTGGGTCCTGACTACCCCGTGAGGGAAAAAGACGTGATTTGTGTATTTGTGTGTAGTTTGTCTGGTGCGGAGGCAGCAGTGCGTAACAGACGGCGGCGCAACTTGCACAATAAAACGCAATCGATCGCCGGCAGCTCGTAATGGGTTTTCGCTTGTTGTGGGTTCGGGGGCAGTGAGCCTTGCTCTTTTATTGGTTCACAAGTTATGGTGAGTGGCCGTTTGAAGCACCAACGGCCGACGACATGAAAACGGAATTCAACACGTAAGTATCTACGAGCAATGTCGATTTTAGCAGTTTTAAAACTTCTTCGATGCTGGTCTGGGAGCAAAAAAAAGCGTAGAATGTACCAGTTGCTTCTCTTCCCACGCAGATAATACTCGTAAAAGACCGTCGACAAAATTGGCGAAAATCTTAGGAAGCGTTATAGGCGATGCGGCTAGCAAATTTTGATTCCCTTTTCCACCTATCGCCCATCATGCTAAACGTGGCCTTTAGGTTGTTGCCTGAAACTTTGTCTACCGGGTAAGGTATAGACGGTTAATAATTATGTAATGTTTTTTTTTTAACCGATGGATGCGTGCCGAGTTGTCGTTCACTGTGGCATTCTAAGGGGGAGGCGTATGTTCAACAGTGGACGTCTTCATCTTTAGGCTGATGATGATGATGATGTGGGAAGGATTTTTTGCCTGCGAGTCCAAATCGTCCTTCACATAATCACCAATCCCAAAACCGGTGAAAACATTATCAGAATTAGAGTTACCACATAACATCTGCAAAACATCCACACTGTATCTATTCAATATCTTCCACGTCTTCATTTCCCACGTCAAAGTGTTACGGCCCTTCAAGCTTGCAAATGTACAAGTTGAAGACTTCGTACTTCACCGTTCGTATAAACAACTGAGCAAGTTCTGAAGTTATGACATTCGGTTCACGAGTGAAATATAGGAATGCTTTTTGAAACTTTATGCGTGAAGGATGTTATTTCCTTTCTATCAAGTTTTTGGGAAATGGCGGCGCTAGTCGCACGAAAGTGGGGCACGCTGACACAATATGTCCATTCTAACTAAAATATAAATAAACAACATAAATTAACTAAAATCACATCTAACTTAATTGGCGGCCCTATTTGCAATACAAAGTTTTTTGTTTTTTTATTGGAGAATGTTTGTATCGCACACCGTTTCGTTCTTTGCAGAATAGAGTATCTATGCAGTATTTTCTGTAAAGAGGTTCAAGTGTACGCTACGCCTCCCCAACTTGCTTCGCCGCAGCATTTTTCGCCACCGCTTTGTTTGCAACACTCAATTTAATGTCGTCAGGTGCACTCGTTCCAATAAGAACAAGTCCAAGAAAGTGTTGGTGCTGCCAGAAACTAGAATCGAATTCGGACAAGTTTCGAATGTTAAAGTAATATATAAATGTAAAGCGAAAACTGTTTATTGATAAACAAAACTTGGCATTTGAGGGATGGAAACATGTCAGTGTTTCGTGTGGTGCAGGGGATAGTTAAGTTTATGGGACTCGTGTAGGTATGTTATATGTAGCAACAGAGGACCACCACCACATTAGGTACTCCTGAATTACTCGCATCCGTACTTATACTTCGCTTTTAGTAAACTAGCAATACCATTAACATGTCGCCGGGAACGAACCCCGGTCCCCGAGGAGCGCGGGCGCCGGCGCGGCGCGCGAGTAATTAAAGGTGATATGCATTTGCGCAGCTTGCAGGCAAATTTGAGATTGAAATGCTGTTGCCATCTCGTAATTTATGATTTATGAAAAGTGCATACGTCTACACACTATCGTTGTAGCATGGGTCTATATTTTGTCACATTCAATTGAATTTCCGAATGTATGGTTTGTCATAATTTTCATTAGTCATATTTTTAAATATTTTTTTCAGAATTTATATTAAACTAACTTAACCTAACCCACTATATTCCCAAATTGTTTTCCACTGTTTTTCCAAAATTCTGAAATATGCACGGTTTCATGTGTTATGACCAAAAAAATTATGACTAACGATTATTATGACCAAAGAAAATTATGGGACAAAAAGGGACCACGGAAAGCAGAACCTGGGGTAATAAGACCTAAAGGCCACGTTTAGCGATAGTGATAGGTTGCTAACCGCATTGCTTTTAACATGATTACTTATATTTTCGCCCAATCCCTCGATGGTAAAAGTGTATTACATTATGTACAGTTGGGGTATTGGAAGAATAAGCAGTATCATCTAGATACCAGATAAACCATTTTAGAAGAGAAGACTGAAGACTGATTGTGTAGACTACCTACACCAAATAAGAGAACATGTCAACAAACGCCCAGTGGTACAGAGAGGGCAAAATGCTGGCGGGAGAAGTGGTGATTAATCCGCCAACAAGAGCCCAACTTTTAAACAGCGATGTTGATGATAATATATATAGTTACATTATGGTTGGTATACTGTAGTTACCGAGGAATCAGAATGACAGACAGTAAGTGTTAACTTTATATTTGAACGAAACGAAACATGATGCGTGAAACACTCGCTCAAGCCTGGAGGTCGAGTATCCAATCGCACCGACGGCTCGAGCGAGCTTTATATTTGTATCACAATGTCACAACTCCCCTCGCAATTTGTTTAATGCCGTCAAAGGGAACGGGACATGTTTATTTTCAATTTGGGAAACTGACGGTGCGCTAAATATGAGAGAGGGAGAGTTGAATATTATCTGTTACTTTTTGAAATGTCTGTTGTCTGTTTGACCCGCAGAAATAACCGGCACAGACAGACAGACAGACTCGCGCACCGAGAGAAGAGTACGAATTCGGTAGGTGAATGATCCGGTGTTAGCTGAGCTTTGCTCCTAAGCAAAATGTAGGCAGTGTGAGGTCATTTTATAGTGGTTGTTATTCGCTTAGTAATGAAATGACTGTTGCTAGAATGTAGAAGAGTTTCAACCGGCTATTTATCTGCTTTTGGGTGATGTGACACAGAACTCATCACGGTTATAAATTATGTGGATTTGTGTTTGATTCCCGGACACAGCTTACCATTTCGGATTTTTCAGTATCGTCAGAGATATAACGAACTCAGTTTCTAAGTAACAAAATACGCACGCTTGTGTTGTTAACTCGAGATACGGCCGTGTTTGTTCCGCGAGTCATTCAATTCAATCCCATTTAATAAATAAGTGAAAAAAGCTTTTGCAAAACAAAGTCTTTTTCCTCTTCCCTTTGAATCTTTGTAAAAACCTTATCAGGGGTTGTTACAGTCATTTCTCGCTGGCTTCAGTTTGGGAGATAACGTTGTCATTGTGATTTGTGTATACCGTGGTATAGGAAGTAGTCCGAGTTAGTTTTAATGGTTCCGTACTTAAAACTCCACTAATACTAATAGTTACACTACTGTCTTTACTTTATTTAGGAATAGTTGTAAGTGAGGAAATAAATAAATAGATAACCATATGCTGTTTGCCAACAAAGCTTGGCAATGTCCAAATTGACAAATAAGGGTACGACCAAACCGCCGCGTATACGCAGTGACGTGCCGTATGCGTCACATTTTCTTACCGTTTTTTCATACATTTTGTTGCGATTCCGTAACGTCGCCGTTTTTTAAGCGGCGGTGTGGTCGCACCTTTAACTGTTGACATCAAGTCATCGAAATTCTTCCCATTGACAATTAAAATGCATAGAATTGGCTCTAACGGGCAATCGTTTTGACGTTTACGAAGTAAGCGGAACCAAGTGGTTTCACTATTTTCACCACAGATATCAACTAGACCAGGGGATTCCAGATACGTTTTAGCCTTAAAGATTAAGATAGAATATTTCACGTGCCAAACATAGTGTTGCTTGCCAAACTTATCCACCACTGTAATCCAGTTGTACATATGTTTACAAAATAAAAATCACTTTGACTTTGACTTTGACTTTGCCAGCAATTTCACCGGTTAACTTATTCTCCACACACGAACACAGACACTACACTTGATCAAAGCACACACACTACTTGCACAAGTTTTCACCTCCAAATGTATAAACAAGGCGATCAATACTCTTTGTAATAATAGCTTCGCAAAGAGTACATTCATCGCTATCCTGCGGGATATATGAATTTTCCCGGGGTATATCCATGATATTTTTACCTAAAACAGTTCAGCGGTTTAAGAGTGAAGAGGTTACGCACAGTTTTACTCGTTTATAGTATCTTGGGTTCCTTACAGATACATTGACCCACAGGGATCTTTTGTGTACTTAAGCATTTATTTTTAGCAGATTAATAAGTAGATTGTGGTAAAAGCAAAGTTAAAACATTGTAATTATATCAGCCTACAACATCCAACAAGCATTAAACGCTAATCTATATCGAGAGCAAAACGGTCTTTAATACTGTTAACAAAGTGCCAAGTTTGAATCCAATTTAGGCGATTAAGGATTACCGAGTTGCGAGCGCAGGGGCCTATTTGACACGGATGACCCAAATTTGACAAATTACTGGATGGTACGGGACAAAAGCGGGACTTCATCGTGTAAATGAACGAGAGGATGTGGAACAAGCAGTGGTTCTGGAGGGGGATACATACTCTGGAGCAAGTATCGCCGCATATGGTCGCTTTTCATAGATGAGATAAGATAAGATAACGTTTATTGCCATTAAAAAATATAAAAGAGAAATACAGACTTAACTTAAGAATTAACATCACATGTTTTGTTAACAAAAAAAATCTTAAGTAGGTACATAACAGCAAAAGGAACAGGCTCAGCTTATGCTGCGCATGCCAGCGCTGGTTTTCAGCCTGCCCCGTGGCTCATGCTGGGGTGCCAAGTGTAGCGGGTTAATTGGCGTACAAGAGAAAAAAAAACCCCACGAACAGCAGAATGCAACAAAATTATAAAAAACAAAATTAAAATTTAAAAATTTAGCAAATGAAATCAAAACAAAATAATACGAAAATACAATAAAAAGAAAATAATAAACTAAAATTCAACAATCATGATGATGGGAACTACACCGAACTCAATTAGCGGTAGTTGCAGCTACTTTTTAATTGCGTTTTATACATAATGGCTCTAAACTTTCGCTTAATGTAGAATATAGAACTTTGTATGAAAAGTGACCCGTTATTATTGCTCGTGAGTGTATTTCATTTGTCCGAGTTTCGTATGCCATAAATGTAATGTTTGCCACTGATGATTTGTCATTACAATTTATTTTCTCTTAAACTGTAATCTTCTTAGGAGCTTTAAAATTGCCATTCTGTAGAACTCTATTAGGTTGGGTTAGGTTAGTTTTACAATCCAGGAGCCTTATCATGACGTCTTCGTCGTCTTGAACTTTTTTCTTCTTCTTCTTCTTCTTCTTAAAGCGATGCAATTCCGACTCAGTTCAGGTTTTAGCTGTCATTTTAGTTTGGATCTGACAGCGAGCGAGCCTATACTGAATCGTAATTAGATGCCATGGAAAAGCCCCTGAACAGTTCTTAGATTAAATAACAAACAATAAGAAAGTGACTTAAAAAAATACTGTGATAATTTAGGATTGCCTTTCAAGCCGTGCAAAATAACGTTATCTTTAGGATGCTAAAGGACTTTGTTGGTCGACTATACGTTCATTATCGAAAATTAACATAAATTTAAACACAGCTGATACTCTTTAAATTTCTGAACCGATTTTTACCAAACATGGCTATAGGAACCACCGCAAGGAAACGACTTTCGAATGAAAGAAAACATCCGCATCCAAATCGGTCCGTCCGCTTGAGTACTACGATTCCACAAAGAGTGTGAGAGAGAGAGAGAGAGAGAGAGAGAGAGAGAGAGAGAGAGAGAGAGGCATCGACGTCAAACTTATAACACCTCTTTGCGTCGGGGATAAAAAATTAAGTCAACTAAATACGTGCTTAGAAAACACTTAGGCAACAAGACAGATCCAAAGGTGGCGAACCTAATGTATCACACCAAACGCTGCCAAATGGCGCCGGCTAATGCTATGACGAACCACAAAACAAGACACATTCGGCAATCCATAACGCGGAATATTCCATTCTCTACCCATTTTTGGCTCGCAACTTACGAGGCCGGCGCGCCATTAATATCGTGTTTATTCCCATGAATGCGACGACATTAGTGCCATAAAATCTTTTGGCAAGCTCGCGGCTTCCCCGGCCCATAAATTATGAACGTTCCACTTACTTGCTTGCGATTAATCGTAACATTCAGATGTTTTTTTGGGCGCACTGGGCATCGACCGGATTCAAAGTTTCTTGTGTTTTTGAAGCCTTCCGAGTGGTTTGAACTATGGTACGTAGTACTATTATTTTTTCTGTGCCTATTATGGCCTCTTAAGGCAGAGGGCTGTGAGTTAGTTTTTCCGGAATTTGTGCGCAAAGTGACATATTTGATTGCCATGAGCTTCTCGGTGTAAAATTCAGGTAAACCTGTTATAAATAATTCAATGGCGTGGCTGAATTTCCTAATTTGCAATGGGCCCGCGTGCAAACTATAACTTTTGCAAGGAGGCGATCCAATGAGTCAAGATATATTTTAATTTCCCGAATGCAATGCTTGTTTGCTACACTATTTCATTAAGAAAAAGAAAAACTACTAGTTTTGGCAGATTCTTCCTAGCACTACCTACACAAAATCAGGTCTACATAATATCCCTTATGGGGTAGACCGAGCCTAGGGTAACAAGACCTAAAGGCCACGTTTGGCATGATTGTGGCCGTATAGGTAGAAAAAAAGGGGAATCAAAAATAGTGATGGGTTTTTACCAAGAAAAGCAACTGGTGCATTCTGTTTTTTCTTTGCGCCCAGACTAGCATGGAAACCTAGCAGACGGATTATTATATTAGGTAAGCTAGACAAGCGGCGTTGGGCACTTTTGAGATGGGTAAAAAATGATAAATTCGCATCAGGCGTAAGACGAAGGGAGAGTTTAAGTAAAGCACCAGGATATTAGATCCTCTAAGAGCTTATTTTGAAATACGAATGAATCGCGTTCGATTTTTGAAGTGTTTTTTGTTGAGTCGTGGAGCAAAAGTACTAGGGCATCAGCACATTGTTAGAGGCCATCTGATGTCAATATAGATAATACGTACTTTTTTTTGTCAGGCAGTATGCTTAGTGTAAGTTTTCGGTCACAGAACACCGTCTCGAAAGCGTTTGCGTTAAAATGTCAAATACTATGAGAACAGTTTGTTGCCGTTCCGATCCGCAAGTGGCGCTGCCAAATTTTCCATAGTAATTGAGACGTTTACGTGAACGCGTTCGAGACGTTTTTCGTGTGAAAACTTACACTAGAGGCTCAGGTCACAACATTAAAATCTAATCTAAGCTGCTGTTTTCACTTCTGCCGGCACTCCCGAAGTGCTACCCTAACTTTTTATTTCATAGAATAGCATTTTTCTGGAAAATTGTTTTCAATTGCCTAATCAAGCCGAGTCGTAAAAATCCGGCTTACGGAACAAATCGTAAAAAGAATTTGGAGGGCGCAAGTGACGGGCGGAGAAGACGCCAAGAAGCTCACTTGGTCTTTGTAAGCTGTTGCCCGCGACTTTGCCCGTGCAGAGTTACATTTTATATCCCAAGTAATTTGACTTTTCCAAATCCTTTACTGTGCACTCGACTAGGCTGTGGAATCGCTTATTTATCTACAGCCACTGTCCGTCCACTGCTGGACGTTAGGCCTCCTTCATATTGCACCAACTTTCGCGATCCTGGGCTTCCCTCATCCAGCCACTGCCAGCTGTCCTCCTAAGGTCATCCGTCCAACGCGTCGCTGGGCGTCCCACACTACGCTTTCCCAAACGTGCTGTCCACTCTAGGATACGTTTGCTCCAACGGTTGTCAGTTCTACGGTAAACGTGACCAGCCCATTGCCATTTCAACGTACTAATCCTTCGGGCTATGTCGACGACTTTCGTCATTTGTCTGATATGCTCGTTACGGGTGTGAAATCGCTTACCAACCTCCATCAGGCAATCTCCTTCTGTAGTGTCGTTAAGGGAAGGTTTGAGGAAGATGTGGCTCGCACCATCTTCTTAAAGTTAAGTGTAAATATTCCTTTGTTTATTGTGCTCCTTATTAGTTTTATAATATACTAGCTGTTGCCAGCGACTTCGTCTGCAAAGAATTCGTTTATCGCTATTCCGAAGGAACTACGCAATTTTCCGGGATAAAAAGTAGCCTATGTGCTATTCCAGACTTTTCTCTATCTATGTGCCGAATTTCGTCCAGATCCGCTGGGCCGTTCTGTCGTGATTGAGTAACAAACAAACATCCATCCATCCATCTATCCATCCATCCATACTTTCGCATTTATAATATTAGTTAGATTATATATTTTCTATTTTATTGATTATATATCTATTACATCAGTTTTTAAGTCTTATTCTACGCAGACGAAGTCGCGGGCAGAAGCTAGTTTACGAATAATGGCATTAGTTTTTACCCTTCGGTCTTTGACCGTCTGCTGTGGTTGGCACAGCGGGATTCCCAAATTAATTGCGGTCTCACTCTAGGTCCATAATTAACGCGTCCTAAAACAAAGCTTAAATAATTAGCTGCAAGTTTAGTGCTCAGGGACTTAGCTCTGGTCAGGCTTAGTCTGATCCCGACAAGTGGCCAGAGCTTAACCGTTGATTAGAGTAAAATATTTACAAGATGGACGAACGAATTACATGTAACTTTGAATTGCAATGTTGTATGAAATCCCATTAAAACCTAGTCGAACCTGAAACGCGCCATTCCGCAGCCTTAATTTAAGGAACATAACATCAATATTTTCATTGTATGTTTGAGAAAATGAAGTTGTTGCTAGCGTTAGAATACTACTAGAATGCTACTTAGTTAGAATAGTGGAATATAAAATAAGCTAGACACCTACAAAGTTTCAACGAAATCCGTCTAGTTTAGCGTAAGAGAGGGGAATTACAAATGCGATAGTTTGTGAGTGGGGATGTGAGTGAGTTAGTGTGCGTGTTTGGTCCTTCTTCACGACTGGACGGATTTGGATCTGGAACAGAGATAGCGGGTACCCTAGATTAAAAAATAGGCTACTTCTTACCCTGAAAAATTGCATAGTTCCCGCAGGATAGCGATAAACAGCGCAGGATGTCATTGTTGTGACAGCCTAGACTTGCAACGTTAATAATAATTATTGCAGAATTTATCAACTTCAGTGCTAAGTCTAATTATACGCGAAATACCGAGCAGGTTGTTGATAATAATAGTAGGATTCCAGCCTATGAGCTACTCTCCACCGACCATTATGCTTTCTTCGTTGCAACATTGTATCTTTCAACATGAAACTAACGTGAGACTCACACATAATTACAACACACCGGATAGCAAAGCAGAGCAGAGCAGAGCGTTGGCGCGCAGTGTTCGTTTCGCTGCCGCCGGGGCGAGCGCTCCCTGATGAAGGGCTACGAAATAGTCCGAAACAATTGTCGGAGCAATCCTTCGGCTTTTATACGTGAGTTATCCGGTGTGTTGGGCTGAATGATCGCAGAAGAGGATCGACAGCCCACCTGACCCAGCCAGGCGTCCCCACCGTGGTGTGTTGTAATTAACATTGTATCTGTTTCTTTATAATTTTTATACAGTATTTACTTATTTACATTGCTTGTACCACAGTTGGAGTAATAGGCGCCGTAATTCGTGCTGGGCCAGCGATGGCCGCCGAACACAAATTGTTTCATTTGCCGGCGGCCCCCGACGCTTGTCGACGGTATAGAGGCTCTATTTGTTACAAGCTATGTTGCGTGAATAATTAATACTTTTTGTTTTAAGTTCAGTTATGTCATTATTAATTACTTCAAAGTTTCCTTGCGTTTGGATACGTGCAACTGTTACTGCACACGCTTAGGTGTATAGATTCTGTCTTGACTTCTTATTTGGTCTAATCTTTCATTAACGGTATTCCGAGTGATTATGCTTTCTAAATTCGGGCTTATCGTTTGCATTATTTAGTAGTTTTTTTTTTCGAGGGAATGGGCAAAAATCTTAGGAATAATTTTATAGGCGATACGGCTAGCAATCCATCACTATTTTGATTCCCCTTTCCACCTATACGGCCACAATTTTATGCTCAATGTGGCCTTACTTCATTTAAATTTAAAACTATATTTTACGAATAGGCCTTTTTTTGAAACTACCAGCGCATTCGGAAAGACCATCATTGCCAAGAAGAATGCGCCGCGCCGCAAGAAACTTGGCAGATAGCCATTTAGTCACTTAGGCTTTAGGCTCTGTCTACCCCATAAAGGTAAAGGTATGTGATTTATGTACCTATGTTATGTTTATATTTTGTCTGTACTGCGGAAATAACTTCTAACCATTGACAGAAAGTCCGCTCTCCTCCAAATAGTAATTCTCTTTTGCGAAGGAAATCAAATCGCAACTATCCCAGAGTCAACGGGAGCTTCAGCTAACTACGTAATGAGTTAAGTTCGGCCAGCCCCAACAGCGCCAGCACAGGGGAAAAAGAACCGTATGGACAAGTGTGGAAGGCTTACGGCGGCTGCACAGCCAGCGGTAGTTAAAGTTGCGAATGAACTGGTTCAAGCCAGTTGAAACTAGTTTAACGGTTAGGGCGCACTTGGTTATCAATGTTTTACGCAACGCCTAGGTAATTAGAGCGACGGTGTGACATAAAGTAATAGAAGGTATGTCAATATTTCAGCAAGTGGTTGGGTATGGGTACCATCTCAGCCAAATATGTGGTCTACCACCCTAAGGCTAAAATTCCTTTGCACGTCACAATATATTATAACGTCGATAAGACAGGCTGTCAACTTGAATGTTCAATGAACACAAAATATTTACCTTGCTACTCCGCTACTTACGTGCAAGATAACCAAGCCTGTGTGAAATACATACGTTTTGCATGCAAGCCCTCCCACCACTACTGCCACTAACTAACTCTAACTTTGAGAATGATCCCGTAGAGGGATCGAAACGCGCGTCAGTGTTTGTGTGGTGATAGGATTAATTAAGTTTGTGGGATTTGTGTGCGTTTTGTGCCAGTAGTGGTGGGAGGGCTTGCATGCAAAACGTATATATTTCGCACAAGCTTGGTTATCTTGCACGTAAGTAGCGGAGTAGCAAGGTAAATATTTTGTGTTCATTGAAATGGACCTCCGCAAAGTAACGCCTGATTCAATAAAATATTGAAAGTTCAACTTTAGCGACATTTTCATTTGATAGGAATATGGATGAAAAGTGGTAGACCACTTATTTGGGCGACCGTACGAGGTAGGCGACTGAACACACCTACAAAGAGTTGAAATATAATGATAGTTGTTTGAAGTGTCGGGAAAAGTCATGCTGTCAAAATTTTATTTCTGCGCGGACATTGGCGCGTACAAAGTCGCGGGCAACAGCTAGTATTGAAAACTATATTCTCAATTTCAAATATTTTATTGAATCAGGCGTTACTTTGAGGAGGTCCATTTCAATGAACACAAAATAAATTTACCTTGCTACTCCGCTACTTACGTGCAAGATAACCAAGCTTGTGCGAAATATATAGAACCAACGTCGCATCGGTTGTGCTCTGACTTTGATAATGATCCCGTAGAGGGGTCGAAACGCGCGTCAGTGTTTGTGTGGTGATAGGATTAATTAAGTCTGTGGGATTTGTGTGCGTTTTGTGTGCCAGTAGTGGTGGGAGGGCTTGCATGCAAAACGTATATATTTCGCACAAGCTTGGTTATCTTGCACGTAAGTAACGGAGTAGCAAGGTAAATATTTTGTGTTCATTCTCAATTTCAGCAGAATCACCCGGCAAGTATAAACAGCAAACCACAACCGGCTTTAACCTTTGTCAACACGCGCACAACCTGCTTCAAGGCTTATTAACATTAGCTGTTTGTGCCCACCCATGGGGGACGAGTGCCTCTGAAACAGCTACAGACTGGAGAAGAAAAATACACTTTCTTAAATTGGATACAACTCACCATCACTATCGACATCATATCAGCCATAGGATGTCCACTGTTGGACATAGACCTCCCACAGACCTTCAGTTGCCTAGGTTGGAAGCGGCTCGCTGTGAACCCGCGTTTTTAACCATCCGTCCACCTCGTTGTTGAACGTCCTACGCTGCGCTTGCTGATCCATGGTCTCCACTTAATAACATTTCGGTCTCAACGGCGATCTGTTCTCCGTGCTATCGTCTGCCCATTGCCACCAACAATGCCAACTTTTCATATCCTCCTAATCGGAGCCCCTCTTTTGCCCGAATTCCAAATGCCATAATGTAATGTTTGCCATAATGATCATTTGCCATAACCCTTTTTTTCTCTGAAACCGTATTTTTTTCAGGAGCATTGTAATGGCAATCCTGTAGAACTCTATAGGTTAGGATAGGTTTGTTTCATAACAATCCTGAATAATTAACAAATAAAGAGAAAAAAGAGTTGCGGCAAATGATCATTATGGCAAACAATACATTTATGGCATATGAAATTCAGGCAAACGATAGAGACCCCCTACTAATATGTATATGTACCAGTGGCGTGGTGTCCATAGCACTCGATTCCCACCGGCCTATTTTAAGGCAGTTGGGCAATTTATTGTGCAGAATTAGAGGAAAAAGCTAGTTAAGTTCCCTTCGGCTTGCCTTCTGATATACATCACGCCACGCCACTGATATGTACAGTCAACTGGGGTGACTTTGATTTACGGGGTGACTTTAAAAAGTAGTTTTAATGTCAAAACCATTATTTTTACTGCTTTCAATCAATGTCTTCGTCGATCTCCTTTGCGTCTACATGCCTAACATTCACCGGATAATATCGATTTTATAGCAATTTTAAAACGATCAAAGTAGCCCCAAAATAGCCCACTTGCTCGTTTGCCTTCCTATTCACATCAAAAAAAAAAAAAAAAAAATACCTTTCACGCCAGAACGCTAACGGATCTGGATCAAATTTGGAACAAATATAGATTATAGTCTAAAATAGCACATAAACTACTTTTTATCCCGGAAAATTGCGTTATTCCCGCGGGATACCGATAAACGAATTTGCAGACTAAGCCGCGGGCAACAACTAGTACACAATAAAATAACAGATCCCCAGATCAGATATTTCCCCAAAAATACAACCACTGGCGCTATTGCATTAGGCTTAACCCTTGTTTAACCTGTGATATTTCTTTGTGTGAAATAAATAAATCAATAAATCTATGTCAGAAAGCTTTAATTTGCCACATTGATAGAACTACCTCCCAAACTACGATGTACATCTACTTAGTTGCGACACTTGCGATACTACCTACACCTACGGCTATGTGCTATATGTTTTGCGTGCGCGGAATGCGGGTAGCAACAAGTCCTTTGAGCGACAGCATAGTTTCACTTTACAATTAGTGGGTCTTTTGTGCCCAAAATGTTTGGAAGAGTTTGGGCAAGATTTTGAGATATTCACCGGTGCCCCAAGCGGGAACTTTATGACGCTCTAGTACGGACGAAACTAAAACTCGGGCTTTAGTGATTTAAGTTTACAGTTACCTATACAAGGGTGCGACCAAACCGGCGCGTAAACGCAGTGACGTGTCGTAGGCGTCACGTTTTTTCACCGTTTTTTTGTACATTTTGTTGCGATTCCGTAACGTCACCGTTTTTTAAGCGGCATGTGGTCGCACCCTAAATCTATCTCCATGCAGGAGCAAAGAAAACATTCAATGTACCAGTTGCTTCTCTTCGCGCAGATGGTAAAAGCCCTTCGAATACAAACCCATTACGATTTTGAACCTCCTTTCCACCTACACGCCCACTATCATGCTAAACGAAGCCTTTAGGTCTTGTTACCTAAGGCTCTGTCTACCCTAACCTATAAGGGATAAAGACGTGATTTATGTACGGTCGACCAAAGAAGTGGTCTACCACTTTTCGTCCAACTTCCTATCAAACAAAATAGTCGCTAAAGTCGAACTTTCAAGTTGACAGCCACGTCTTATCGACATTATAAAATTGTGATGTGCAAAGGATTTTGAACCTTAGGGTGGTAGACCACATATTTGGCTGATGGTACGTATAGTATAATTTTCCACACTATAAAATAAAGCGAATCCCGAACACGGCTAGAATGTTTTTGTTTCAGCCCCCACAAATCACTACATCGCTGTAAACTCTAGGTTTTCCACTTCCAGCCTTCAGCCAAATGTGCTACAGCATAAGAAATAATAATTTATCCGTGTTGCTGCATATACGAGAGAGGTTCCGAGTACAAGACAGTGGGCGTTATCTATGGACACAACTGAGAGCTAAAGAAGATGGAAAGGACATCTGAATAAAATACCAAGTAGCTTTTGCCCGTGACGCAGAGAGGCAAGTATCAACGTCTTGTACAACACAACCTACCTAATTTTGCACCTCGCGTCTAGTTAAAAAAACAACAAATACATACACACATCTAACTATAATATTATAAATGCGAAAGTATGGATGGATGGATGGATGTTTGTTTGTTACTCAATCATGCCAGAATGGCCCAACGGATCTGGATGAAATTCGGCACATAGATAGAGAAAAGTCTGGAATAGCACATAGGCTACTTTTTATCCCGGAAAATTGCGTAGTTCCCGCGGGATAGCGATAAACGAATTCTTTGCAGACGAAGTCGCTGGCAACAGCTAGTACATACATAAATTCCGTCTATATCCTTTAGGGGGTAGCAGAGCTTGAGGTAACAAGACCTAAAGGCCACGTTTAGCAGAATTGTTGGCGTAAAGTTGAAAAGGGGAATCCAAATAGCGATGAGTTGCTAGCCGCATCACCATAATCGTAACATGATTCCTAAGATTTATTTACCACGTTTACCGGCCATTTTGCCCATCCGACAACCAGCAGCAGATTTTACGCAGATAACCCCTTCAAAACAAACTACATCCCAGTGGTAGGCGTTCCTCGTTGCGTCTAGATTTACGACGCGGGTAAGTTATGTCTCCCGGCCCGGATAGTGCTGTAATCGCGTTTAGGAATACGATACAGCACGATAGGGGCGCATAACTCGTAGCAGGACGTCATTACAACACAACCCCATCACAGTAACTGTGAAGAAAACGGGGGGGTTAGTTCGTAGCGGTGGGGAAGGGGTAGTTCAGAAGTCGAGTGGCCAAGCTGGAAAGCTGAAATTATTAAATTTGAAGTAAGAGTTAAACCGGATATCTCGAGCATAAACGATATTCCTTAAATAAGATGACGTTTTATGTTATCGTCGGTCAAGTGTTTGAGAGCAACGCCTTGTTTTCTATTATGCACTTTCTATAACAGGTTTAAAAAGCCATTATTCTTATAGGCTATAGCCTGCTAAGCTGTCTTCAAGGTTGCATTCACAAATGAGCTCTTCAAAAGTAATCCGAAGAGGGAGACTTTCCCATGAGCTGGTACAGTCAAGGACAAAGTCATCGGCTAGGTTTCAAAACGTTTGCTTAGTCTTTATGTAAATAAAATAAAAAAGTGTTTCAGAAATTAATTATAGGATATTTTAGGATTCTTTCGTGGCGCAACGTAAATGCAAGTGCTATGTTGTTTGAGGGAGCTAAAAAAAACAAAAAAATACTATCAGAAGAACATAGATCATCACTGTCATCTTCAGCCTGTATACGTCCCACTGCTGGGCACACGGCACAGGCCTCCTCTCAGAATGAGAGGCTTTGTAAAGTAAAACAGTCTTTATTTTATAATACAAGGGCTATTAAAAATATTCTGTAGTAACAAGTTTCCAACTGCCTATCATGTCATGGAAATCTGTGTCGTTTTTGTGACGAAAATTAGAATTAGGTAAACTTTGTTGAAATTAACAGTTGAACCTAATAAAAAGAAGTAGTTCTGCGCGTGATTGTACGAAGCTCCGCCTTTGATGTGTTCGCTAAGATGCGTTAGGGGACTTAATAACCTTGAAAAGAAGCGAGGGGCGACCTTAATGAAACCAGAATGAAACTGAGTATGTTGCCGACAAAAATAATGACACTTTTGTTACAATGGCATGAGTTTAAAACCAAGTGCGACAACAAACCGTGTTTTTACAGGTCTTCTCCCTTTACCATCAAGAAGACAAAGACCTGAACATTTCAGTAGGTGGTTGAGTTAGATTGAATTAGCTCTGTAAAATGTTTTTCAGGATTTTGCAATTGTACTTGACAAATGTATGAAATGGGCGATATATTCATATTCATATTCATTTATTCATTGTTTATGTCATGTACATTATAGTTAAAGATGTTATAATATATTCAAGTCGGTCCATGACGCCCTGTAAGGGCACACAATGGTACTTAAGATTAGATTAAAATTAACAGATATTTCCAATTAAAATAAGATAAAATTACATTAAAATTACAGCCATCCATTAATTATTATTATTAATATTATTTGTTATGATTATTATGTTAAGGAGTTATTAAAAGATGTCATGTTTATAATTATATTGGAATCCAATTTAAAATATTAATTTTAAATTGACAATGTTAAATGTTAAAATTATAAATAAGTACAAAATATATTAAATTTACTAATGTCATTTTTCAATTTCATCATTCAAGAACTCGTCAACAGAATAATAACATTTATTGGTTAGGTATGTCTTAAGATTGTTTTTGAAAATATTAAATCTGGTCTCCTGTCTCATTGATTTTGGGATTTTATTATATATTTGTATACATTTACATTGGGGACCATTTTTGAACAATTTTAAATTCGATTTCGGTAGCAATAATTTATTTCTATATTGTGTTCTGGTTGTATTTATGTCTATATTTGCTTTGAATAAATCAGGATATTTGCGCACAAACAAAGCCGATTCCAATATGTAGATTGAGGGTAGCGTTAATAGATTATGTTTTATAAAGTGCTGACGGCAGCTTTCTGGGATTCGTATATTAGCTAGAATTCGTATGCACTTTTTTTGCATGATGAATAGTTGTTGGGCATCAGTGCTGCCCCCCCACAGTACCACGCCATACCGGAGCCAGGCGAACGCGTACGCGTAATAAGCGGATAATGCACATTCAAAATCTGTGTTTACTTTTAATACGCTTAGTGCATACACGAATTTGGACAGTTTCGTTTTAATATTTTGGATATGTGCTCTCCAATTAACACCTGAATCTATCGTTATACCTAACAATTTAAATTCGGATACCTCTTCTACGTGCGTATCGTTAACTTTTAATACTAATTCTAACGGTATTTTCTGTATCGGTTTAAATTGTATAATTTTAGTTTTCTTCAGGTTTATGTCTAAATTATTATTACCAAGCCATTCTGTCACTTTATCTAGAATATAGGTAAGTTTTAAGTTACATTCAGTGCTATTTGTGCCGTTAATCAGCAGTGATACATCATCAGCAAACATGACGCAGTCTGTCTCTGGGTCTAGTACCTTTGATAGGTCATTGATGTAGACCAGAAACAAGAAACAAGCACAGACACTTCCCTGCGGAATGGAGCATGTTATTTGGCGCATTTCAGAGGAGACTGTCTTTACTTCATGGGTGTATTTGTCGTAGTAATCGATCTGAACGTATTGCTTACGGTTTTTAAGGTAAGATTTGAACCATTCGTGTGCCGTTCCGCGTATCCCCATATTGCGTAATTTAGTTAGCAGGATATCGTGGGTTACTCTGTCGTATGCCTTTGTCATGTCTAAGAGTAACCCAACGCTATATTTCTTTAGGTTAATGTGTTTTAATGTTTTTTGTATGTATCTATATACCGCGAGGGACGTTGAATGATGCTTTCTGAATCCGTATTGATTTTTATCGTATAAATTATATTTTTCTAAAAACTGATAAACTCGATTTGACATGCTTTTTTCAAATACTTTGGTAAATGATGGCAAGAGCGAGATAGGGCGATGTTGGCTTGGGTTTGTGGCGTCACCTCCTGGCTTTAGTATTGGTTTGATTTTTGCTATTTTTAATAATTCTGGAAATGATCCTTCGGTAAAAGATTGATTTACTAATATTTTTAATGGTATTTTTAGCTCCGATGCGCATAGTTTTATTAACGTTAACGGTATTTCGTCAATGCCGAAACTTTTTTTATTTTTTAATTGCTTTACGATAGTCATTATTTCATCTTCAGTAACTGGCCGTATGTATATAGAATTTATCGTGGGGGTAGATGTTGCGCAGGAGTGGCCGCGCCGCGGGGCCGCTCCCGGCGGTGATGCTTCACCCACCGAGGCGAAATATTCATTTAGGATGTTTGCTACTTCCTGAGGTGAATCTATAGGCACAGACATGTCAGCGGTTTTAATAGTCATATTTTTGTATTGGCGATCTTTGTCTTTATTTATCGTATTGTTTATAATTCCCCACATTGTTTTCGTTTTATTTTTTGAGCTGTTCATTTTTCGCGCATAATTTATTCGTTTTGACTTTTTTATACATTTTTTTAGAATATTTTCATATTGTTTGTAATAGTTTCGTATTAATTCATTTTTACTTATATTAACTAAAGTTTTTAATTGTCTTTTATGTATACATGATTTTCTTAAACCAGTTGTTAACCATGACTTTGTGCCTTTCGTTCGTATTAGTTTTAGTCGTTTTACTGGTATGCATTTATTTAAGAATTCTAATAATTTGGTGTTAAATCTATTATAGTTCGTATTTATGCAATCGTTATCAGTAATTATTGTGTCCCAATCTACTTTTTGCAGTGATTCCTTAAATGATAACATATTTTTTTCACTAAATATTCTAGTCTTAGTATGCCACAAATCTTGTCGTGTCTGCGCCATTTGTCTTTGGATTATGTAAAGTACGCTCTTATGGTCCGATATGCCGTGATCCGCTACTTCAACAATGCAATGGCTTTGTTTTTTGTTTGTGAATATTAAGTCTATACAAGAGCTAGAGTTTTTTTGTTTCTCTAGTAGGTTTATTAACAAGTTGAGTTAGGTTATAGCATAACATCAAATCCACAAGTCTCTTAGAGGTGGTAGAATTAGAAAGAATATTTATGTTAAAGTCTCCTACAATAACAATGTGTTTGTTTCGTTCCTTTTGTTTAACAATTTGCAATATAATTTGGAGTCCAAAACTACGATGAACAATTTGTACAGGAACCTGATGAAATTCTTCTAATCAGCCCACATCCACCGACTGCTGAGTAAAGGCCTCTTCATTTTCACGCCACTTTGCGCGGTGCCAGTCTCATCCACAGCTTTCCAGCCGAATGCCAGATGTCACCTAACCTAGCTGGTGGTCTGCCCACTAAGCTTCGACCCAATCTTGGCCACCACTCTGTGACCGCCTTCGACCATCTGTCGTCATTCCGTCTTGCCAAGTGCAAGACGCAAGTCTCATGTCAAAGTGAACAAGCAGTTGTTAAACGATAGAGAAATATTCTGGAACAAAATTCTGAGAGAGCGTGTACAATATTTGTTTGGCCTAATATACTGTTTAGTTGAAAGATCGTTTATAGTAGAATTTGTCAACTTTTATCCATGTAACTTTATCGCAGATGCTTGGCGGCAAGAGCCCATGTTCTAAACCAAATTCAGTACTTGATTGCACAATCATACTTGAACTTTACCCACTATTTCGATAAATCCCAGCACTTACCAAACTTAACAGTTTTTGCGTGAAGTTCTATCTCGTTACTCGACCAAAAAAAGGGCAAGTTGGAAACATCTTACTCATCGCTTTGCGCCATTGTAAGGCGCGCGGCGTGACAAGCGAGTCATTAGTGACACGTCAGACGCGCTTTGCCACGTCACGTGACACACTACTGCCACGGCTAAACAGCTCTTTTTAGATGAAAATTGTGATACTTGACACATATATTTTTGGCCACATTTACTGTTAAGCCTTCCATGCCGGTCTTGGAGCAAAGAAATAACATAGAATGTACCATTTGCTTCTCTTCCCGCGCAGAAACCCACCGGGGATCGGCGAAAATCTTAAGAATTATGTTATAGGCGATTCGGCTAGCATGCTATTACTATTTTGATTCCTTTTCCATCTGTAGGTAGGTACGCGCACAATTATGCTAAACGTGGCTTTTAGGTCTTATTACTCGTACCTTAGGGTCCGTCCACCCCGTAATTGGATAAAGACGTTATTTATTCATGTATGTATTCGCAAAATTGAAACGGAACAGAAGTAGTATTTTCATTGCTCTTTTACTTACCTCCCAATCCTCGGCACTCTGTGTCCCAAAAACAGCTGACTCACGACTCATCGACAGCCGCGTCACTTCTTTCCGACGGTAATTATCTGTGGCATAGCGTGACGCTTTGTCACCACCACACGACAACGCGACGGGCGAGCGATTAGCTCGTACATTGCGTGTCTTGTTGATCTAGCGTTGTGTGGAGAGGGTTAAGAGCCCGCAGTGAAAAAAGAAGTTCAAAGTGATCGCTTGTAGGGTGTTAGCGTTTATCGGTCGACTGCAGCCCTAGCGATTGTCTATTGTCCCGTGACGGAAAAACAGGGACGCAGCGTGGGGTGCGCCGATTATTGCAATCGATGGATTAATGAGTTGAGAATTTAGCTTTTATACGTACCCAGGGACACCCCTAAGACTAGTGGATTGCAAATGCGTTGCCTAAAGGGCTAGGATAGATTACCTCTTGTGTCTATAATTTCACCGACTGTCTGTTATAAAATATAACTTTTAACCTAAACTTGTCTAATTAAACTACGACTCCGAATTCGGCCAAATTAATATTGATTCACGGAACTCTCAAAATTATTTGGCAATTTAAACTTCCGCACGATTTCATAGCGAAAGTTGGTGCCGATTGTTGTAGGAGCCACCTAGCGCGATTAATCTGGCACAAATTATTCTTTATTAACGAATTGCCGGATAAAGATACGCCTTGGTTACAGCGAAGCGGTATCCAATGACATAAAACTACCTCAGCTACTACGTGAAGGACCCATGTGTTTTATTTAATAATTAGTGAAGCGATTCACACACGTAGTACAAAAGAGTGTCAAATTCAAAATAATACACCATTAAATTTAGAACATGCATACATTGAATAGAATTCAATTCTGTAACTGTTTGTATTTAGAATTGATGCTCTTTTGTTTTGGGGTTTGCGAGTTATATCCGAACACATTTTGTGAGTACCACTATTCGTGGACAATGTCAGAGAATCACCGATGCGTTTCCCGGCTAGAAGGCTATGACTAGAATGCGTCAGTGACGTGTAGCAGTAATTTCACCTATTTTCATACTACTTATGCTCACACGATAGTGCAAGAACTGATGCTTGCCGGTAAGATAAACGCGTAAGATAACATATAAGTAGGGGCAGATAACACAGCAGATAAGAAAATAGAGTTGTAGTAAATTTCCAGTTTTTCGGTAATTTTTGTCAAGCTATGAGTATTACAATAAAAAATATTGACAAGTTCCTAGGTCCTAGATCTAAACAATATTCCATTTTCGGGTAGGTCCATGGTTGTGTTCCATCCGGCTTAGATACCATCAAAACAAGATAAGTTCAAAAAAAAATTTTTACGAAATTAACGTACACTTCAAAAATCGAACGCGACTCTAGCTTCATTCGTATTTCAAAATAAGCCCTTAGAGGATCCTGATATCCTGGTACTTTAACTCTCCCTCCGTCTTACGACTGACGCGAGTTTAACAATTTACCCATCCAAAAAAGAAATGTTCACTTCAAAAATCTTCCGCTTGCCGCTTGGCTATACCCTTACCCTTTCTAACCATTGATTAAAGAGTTTCAATTAAAATTGTTCTGTGTTGCGAACCGAATAATGGAAGTCATTTGTTTTTCATTGATTACAACAGACACGGAGTTGACACAGAGTCGGCGCGAAGCCGAACGGAGTGGACGGAGTCGACACGATATAAATAAGTATTTATACCTTGTCCATGATAGCGAGTAGGCGATTGGTCAGTGTTATGAGTCACTAATATGCATCGGGTAGGTTTACATGGTGGCCAAAGTTCAGTCAACAATCCATTTATATTAAGTAGGGATCCATACATCCAACTCTCCGGTACTGGCCGCTTACAAAAAAAAAGTGAGTATTATCTATGTTGCCAGACCTCTAACAATGTACTGATGCCCTAGTACTTTTGCTCCACGACTCAACAAGAAAACACTTCAAAAATCGAACGCGATTCATTCGTATTTCAAAATAGGCTCTTAGAGGATCCTGATATCCTGGTACTTAAACTCTCCCTCCGTCTTACGTCTGTCGCGAAATTATATATTTTTTTATTTATTTATTTACCCATCCAAAAAAGCGCTCAGCGCCGCTAAGGAAATTTTCACTTCAAAAAATGCCAAAACCACCTCGGGTTAGTGTTTGTAGTTATTTGCCCTCCCAGTTCAGAGGTAAAGTCCCCCCCAAACGCGTTATCGCGTCGCGACCCGGCTCTACTTGTGTGCTGAGCTTATATTTGACTTGCTAACTCCGCTAACTACGGGGCTTTTGTTAAGTCGGTACACTTGAGATTTGTCGTAGGATTATTATGCAACCTTGTTTAAGGTTATGTTTTTGGTAGTAGCTACATTACATTACTTCCACGCTCGTCTGGGAGTAAAGAAAAAACATAGAATGTGCCAGTTGCTTCTCTTCTCGCGCAGATGTAAAAAAAGCCCATCGAGAGAATGGGCAGACATCTCAGGAATCGTGTTATAGGCAATGCGGCTAACTCATCACTATTTTGATTCTTCTTTCCACCTATACGCCCACAATCTAAACGTGGCACTTTAGGTATTGTTATCTTAGGCTCCGTCCATAGGGATAAGAACGTGATACATGTATGTATGTATTTACATAGATTTGAATAAAGTGCAGGTGGAAAATACTCTGTTTTTAAATAATTTCGAGCTCCTATAAGGTCTAATAATTTTTTCGTCTAACGTATCGCTTGATCGAATGATCGTTCGGCCTAAAATTTCTCCTGCGAAAGCTGAAAATATTTTACATAGATAGGCTATACAGAATCGGTTGGGTAAGAAAGAAAGAAAGAAAACGTTTATTCCTTAGGTTAGGTTGTTAGGTTTAGATTATATTCAAATTTTCCTGAAAACTCGATGTATTTCAGAATGAAACTGTCCGCTGAAACAATCTAAAAACCTTGTACAAAGGTTGCAATGTTTAACTTTTTCAGACTACATGAAGTTTAGTATCCACAAGTGTAAGAGTTAATTGGAACAAAAAAGCCACTGCCCCAAATTTCAGCTCTAAACAGCTCTGCTTATAATTTTATCAAAATTACGGTGCCACGGCGCTCCGTGCGTTACCCATTGTTAAGTAATTAAGGACTCATGCGATCCTCGTCGGTTACCCATTGCCCACACGTGCGCGGGATACATATTAAAATAACTAATTGATAAAAGAAAGGAATATAAATCTTTACGGCACATTACTGCAGAGAAAGAGGTAAAAAATAAAATCCCTACTTAATATAAATGCGAAAGTCTGTCTGTCTGTTACGCTTTCACGCCTAAGCCGCTGAACCGATTTTTATCATAATCATAATCATCTTTATTTGCATAAAAAATGGTACAGTAAGGTGTTACATTATATTTGAGAATTGAGCATCATTTTTTGCTAAATATTAGCATGCAACGTTAAAAACTTATACCTATGACTTTAAATTGAAAACAATTCGCTCACTGAGTAGAACAGTTTCTCAAGGAGCCACTTGTACATTTTGTTTTTAAATTGGTTAAATGGGAGTTTCGTTAAATCTGTAGGGATAGCATTATAGTTTCAGTCAATGTCAATAAACTTACCTTACCCCTTACTTTAATTTTTTAAGGGATAATTAAGTTTGTGGGATTTATATATGTGTTTTATGTGGCAGTAGTGGTGGAAGGGTTTGCATGCAAAACATATATATTTCGAACAGGCTTGATTATCTTGCACGTGAGTAGAGGAGTAGCAAGGTAAATATTTTGTGTTCATTAGATTAGATTAGATTAGATTAGATTATTTATTCATTCAATATAAAATTACATCATAAATTGTACAATGTCAAGTTACGAGAACTTATATTGAAATCGTCAAAGAACAAGTAAAATTAAATTAAAAATGTCAATAATAAATAAGCAACAAATAATTACATTTTGCTTATGAAAAATAAAAAATCAAATAATTTATAACCATAATAATGTCACCCAACAGGGATCGTCCAATTAAAAATGTAATTAAAATAATTAGGAAAAGAATGTCAAATAAAAAAAAAATTAGAATTAATACCTATCAAGACTACAATTTCAATGTCAAAACAAAAATGTCAAATAACATTAAAATATTAAAAAGAAGTGCACATCATGTCAATATATCCGCAAATTCACTAACAGAGTATAGTGGTTTATCCAACAAAAGGTTTCTTAGTTTGGATCTAAATGCTTCGTCAGATGGGTCGTTCTTTAGTTCAGTAGGAAGGCGTTCATAATGCGTGGGGCCAATAACGCGTGGATTTTTCACTGAAAGCGCCATGCGACGGGGAACTGTACACAGCTGTCCTGTGCGACGTACCTGTTTGCCGACCACATTTACCCGTGAAAACGTGGATAAATTGGTCCTTACAAACATTATCACCTCAAACAGGTATAGTGAGTAGTGAGTCATAACTCGGTGCGTTACAAAAAGTTCCCTGCACGAGTGCCTAGGCTTGACACCAGCCAATATACGTATGGCACGTTTCTGCAGCAACAAAACCCGGTTTGAGTCTGTTGAATTTCCCCATAAAATAGTGCCATACGACATCAGGGAGTGGAAGTGGGCGTAATACACTTGCTTTAACGCATCGTCTGATATAAGGGGTTTTAGTTTCCTCAACGCAAAGACTGCACTACTCAGTCTGCCACATAGCCCGTCAACATGGCACTTCCAGTTTAGATTAGAGTCTATCATGAAACCTAGGAACCTGGATTCACTACACAATGGCATAGGACAGCTAAGCAGACAAGGAGGCAAGTCAACGCTACGACCAGAAAAAATCATTATGTTTGATTTAGAAACGTTAAGTAGTAGGCCGTTGACCGTGAACCATTTTTGTAACTGTTGACAAGCCTCCCGTATCTTTCCAGCGAGCTGTTCGTATGAGCGGGCACTCACAACCACTGTAGTGTCGTCTGCAAACAGCACTGATAGACCAGTCGAAATAGATGATGGAAGGTCATTCACGAAGATCAAAAATAAGCAATTTCCTAGCGCCGACCCTTGAGGGATCCCTAACGTGACGTCACGAATGTCTGACGCGAGCCTTTTGCCGCTTGCAGACATCTTGACTACCTGTTTACGGCCAGACAAAAAGGACGCGAACAGCTGATAAGCACTGCCTTCAATACCGTACCGACTTAATTTATTTAATAGCATTTTGTGATTTACTATATCAAATGCTTTTGACAAGTCACACAGGATACCGGCCATCTTGAATTTCTCGTCCATACCTGTCAGAACGCAGTCAAAGATTCTGTGTGCTGCTGTAGTAGTAGACATTTTCTGCCTGTATGCATACTGTTTGTCCGTCAGGAGGTCGTTCGATTCAAGGTGGCCCATCAACTGGGACGAAACAATACATTCAACTATTTTAGATATAGTCGGTACGATACTTATTGGCCTGTAACTGCCTACGTCATCTCTGTCTCCTTTTCCCTTGAAAACAGGACACACTCTGGTGTTCTTGAGGACATCAGGATATATCCCAGTGGCGAACATGGTGTTTATAAGTACAACTAGTATATCTGCAATGACTGGCCATATGATGATAAGGATATTTGGTGATATATCATATGCATCAACGGTCGTACGAGTTTTTACCATAGATTTCAAAACTTTATCCAATAAATCACGTGTGACGGTCGGTAGGCTAAAAGTGGGTATATCAGAGCTACAAAGATGATTTTGAAGATATTGGTCGGACAACGACTCGTCAGACCGTACGCTGCACTTAGCTGCTGAATTCACAAAATGTGAATTAAATGCATCAGGAACTTGATATTCGGGTATATTTGTACTTGTGACCGGATCCCTAAGGCTTATATTCTGAGGCTTACCTTTAGTGCCCACCTCTTCGTTTATGACCCTCCACATCTCCCTCGCCGGATTTTTACTCTCTGCTAGTCTGGCTTCTATGTGAGACTGTCGTGCTCGTAACGTGGCTGTCTTGATGAGACTCGAATAGTGTGCAATACAATCCGAGAGTATGGGATTTTCAGGATACTGTCGTCTTATTTCGTTCAGATCACTAAGTTTGCGAGTATATTCTCGTATTTCATCTGTCAGCCATGGCAATGCGTTTCTCCCAGAATTAGACTTTAGCTTTTTAATCGGAAAATGAATGTTTATATAGTATGTCAGAATCTTAAATAACTTATCGAATTTCATGCTAATGTCAAGAGTATCATCATGAATAAAATTGAAATTATAATTAGAAATGTCGCAGTAAAATAAATGTATCGAGTAATCACTAAATAATCGTCGCTCAAAAGTATTAGTTTTATTCAGTTTGCAATATGTCGAGACAAACTCATACCGCTGCGCGTTGTGATCACTTATAACCGTTTCCACCGGTGACACAGTGAGGCCATCACCAGCATTGTTCGCTATTCCACAGTCAATGGATGACGCACAGTCAGACGTTATACGAGTAGGGAAAGTTACGGTATTCATGCATCCATAGCTAGTGAGTATGTCATCAACGCGCCGCCTCGAACTATTTGTTGATAAATAATCTACATTTTGGTCACCAATTATAAGAAACCTTTTGTTTTCGTTAGTTAACATATTCAATAATAATTCCAAATTTTCCAAATAAATGTCAAGTTCACCATTTCCAGTTCTATACAATGCAATTATAATTAAAATGGACCTCCGCAAAGTAACGCCTGATTCAATAAGTGTTCTAAGTAAGGCTTGCAAATATTCGAATATTTAGATAGGTATTTGAATATTCAGCCTAGGCGGACGTTCCGTGATCAAATTGGGGACGTTTTGGAGAAAGGCCAGGTCAAGAGTACCCGAAACCGACAAGCATGTATGAAGAGATTGATGAATGTGGATGAAGCGAAAGAGGTATGTCAGGATCGTAGCAAGTGGAACAAAGTAGTCTCTGCCTACCCCTGTGGGAAAGAGGCGTGACGATATGTATGTATGTATGTATGTATGAATATTCGGAAAATATACAGAGGTATAATATTTTGCAATAATTATTATTATTGGAATGATAAAAATTGGTCGAATATTCGTAGTAAATATTCGAACATTTAAATTTGCAAGCCCCAGTTCTAGGTTATTCAACACTTACCTGCCTCGCGCACTCGGCAAAATGAAGTTACTAAATTTATGAAAGTGCTTGCCAAATCTCGAGTAACAACCACTTACACGTATCCTCGTTACCTTTTACCAACTGTCACGGCACTAAGTAATTTTACATAATTTAATTTGGCATAGCCTTCTCTCGGCGCTCCGTGCAATTCTCTAGAAAGTGCATTTTGCTTCAGAAATATGAGAGAGCGGCTCTCTTTGTTCTCGAAGCATTGTCGCCTAATGTAATTGTTGTGTATGCATGTGTGCGGGCTGCGTCCCATATAAGCGTTTACCTGTTCCCAATAAATCAGTGTGCATTTAACTGGCGTTGTCATTGGTCGCGTACCCTCCCGCTATACATATATAACACGTGGCGACGATCGGACTCGCGTTTACGGCATTAAAATGTCCACGGGAATAACTTTCGGTGTCCTTTCGACTTTTGATCATTTATCCCAGCAGTGGGACAGCTATACATCTAGATTAAACCAGTGGTTTATTGCTAATGACGTCAACGACGAAACAGATAAGTCTACGATCAAACGGAGAGCGATACTGCTGAGCGCGCTGAGTGAATCAACTTATAAGCTAGCTAGTGATCTGGCGTTGCCCAGTAAGGTGGAAGAGTTGGGCTATGCGGCCCTCAAGAAACTGCTGGATGATCACTTCACTCCGAAGCGGGTCGGATTTGCAGAGAAAGCTACCTTTTACTCGGCAACACAACGGCCAGGCGAAGGGCACACTCAATGGGCGGCCAGGATTAGGGGATTGGCAGCACACTGTGGATTCAAGAACTTGGAGGAGGCTTTGCTAGATAAATTCATAATGGGCATGGCACCAGGACACGAAAGGGACAAGCTGTTCGCGCAGGACCAGAAAGAGCTGACGCTGGCCAAGGCCATCGACGTGGCGGAGAGCGTGCGGTGCGCGCGCCAGGCCGCCAGGGTGGCAACGGGCGCGAGCGGCGCGGGCGCGCCGGACCCCAGCGGCCCGGACGCGGTGTTCAACATCTCCAGGAAGGACAAATGCGGCGTGTGTGGGTTCACCAATCATAAGACTAATCAGTGCCGTTACAGGAACTACAAGTGCAAGAAATGTAGCACTAAAGGTCACCTAAAGAGGATGTGTACTCAAGAGGGCAAGGTGAAATATGTAGAAGAAGGTACTGTGGACGAAGGGGACGACGGTGAGTGTTTCTTTAATATCCGATGTGTTAAAGGGAAACCGATGACAGAGCGTATCAATATAAGTGGTCTGTCTTTAGAGTTTGAGATAGATAGTGGTTCGGCCGTTAGCGTAATTTCGGAAAAAAACTTATAATTCCTATTTCAAAGATTTACCATTGTCAGCTACCAATAAAAAGTTGCTAAGTTATACAGGTGATATTATCATAACAACCGGTATTGTTCAACTACCTATATCATACAACGGGTTGACGCGCACCCTGTGCGTTTATATTGTGCAACACGGCGGCCCGTCGTTGCTAGGCAGAGATTTTATCCACATGTTTAACTTAGAACTTGCGCCGGCGCCCGGCGCCGTTCGCCCCGTGTTCAAACATGATGTTGAACAAGGCGACGAAAGTATAATACGGGAATTATCATCTAAATTCCCAGAAGTATTTTCTGGCAATCTAGGTAAATTTAATAAAATTAAAGTCGAATTACATTTAAAGTCTGACGCCAAACCGATATTTTTCAAGGCCAGACCGGTACCGTACGCGTTGAGAGAAAAAATTGACAAAGAATTGGATCGTTTAATTACGTTAGGTATTTTAAAACCTGTCGAACATTCAGAGTACGCGTCACCGATAGTGCCGGCCTTAAAAAAAGACGGTAGCATCCGTTTATGCGCCGACTACTCCGTAACGATTAACAAACAGTTAATAGTTGATCAGTACCCCTTACCCACAGTTAATGATTTATTGTCCAAATTACACGGCGGTGTTCAGTTTAGCAAAATAGATTTGTCAATGGCTTACAACCAACTGGTGTTAAGTGACAAATCACAGAAGTTAACTTGCATTAACACACACCGCGGGTTGTTTAATTACACTAGGTTAGTATTTGGGTTGTCGTGCGCACCCGCCATATTCCAGCGATCAATGGAATGTGTGCTCGCGGGAATTGACGGAATAATCTTCCTGTTGGATGATATCCTCGTCACCGGTAAAAATATAGACGAACACAAACAGCGCCTTATCGCAGTGTTACAGCGTTTGGAAGACTCACACTTGACGGTGCAGCTAAGTAAGTGCGAATTTCTTAAGGACGAGATTTCATACCTCGGCCACGTCATAGACAGGAATGGCGTTAGGAAGTCTAAAGATAAAGTAAAAGCAATAGTAGAAGCGCCTACACCGTCGAATGTGTCGCAGTTGCAGTCGTTTCTAGGACTTACTAATTATTACAGAAATTTCGTACCGAACGCGTCGTCAATATTGAGTCCTTTATATGATTTATTAAGGAAAAATGTGAAATGGCAGTGGACAACGATACATGACGACGCTTTCAGTAAAATTAAAAAGATACTCGCTTCAGATGAGACATTAGCACATTTTGATCCAAACGCAAAATTAATTTTAACCGTTGACGCGTCTCCAACAGGGGTAGCTGCAATCATTTCTCAAATTGGTAACGATGGGTTGGAAAGGCCCATATCGTATGCGTCGCGTACTCTTACTTCAGCAGAGAAAAAGTACGCACAAATACAAAAAGAAGCTACGGCGATCATTTTCGGGGTCAGACGGTATCACCAATACCTTTATGGGCGGTCCGTACCATTCGTATTGCGGACCGACCATAAACCATTACTGACAATATTCGGTCCGTACAAAGGTATCCCTGAGGTATCGGCAAACCGATTGCAAAGATACGCGATATTTTTAACGGCTTACAATTACACGATCGAATATATCAGTAGTAAACAAAACAGTGCTGACTTCCTATCGCGTGCATGTGCACCGGTTAGCGGGCCGCCGGGCGGCGCGGACAGCGCGCGGGGCGAGCCCGAGTGCGAGGATCGCGCGGCGTACGTGAATTTTACTGTAGAGGGTTGCCTGCCCGTGATTTTGAGCGATTTGCAGCGGGAAACCGAGCGCGATACGGTGCTACGACAAGTGAAGCATTTTGTTTTACAAGGATGGCCTAGGAAAGTAGCTGATTTAGATTTAAAACCCTATTTTAACTGTAGACTACAACTATCATATGAAAACGGGTGTTTGATGCGCGGCCATAAGGTTATTATTCCGGCGTCATTACGAGATGTTATTTGCGAGGAACTGCATAGCTCTCATTTCGGAATTGTTAAGATGAAAGGGGAGGCGCGTAAACGGTTGTGGTTCCCGGGCATAGACGCGGCGCTGGAGCGGCTGGCGGGCGGCTGCGCCGTGTGCGCCGCGCTGCGCCCGGCGCCGCCGCGCGCACCGCTCGCGCCCTGGCCGCTGCCGCCGCATCCCTTTTATCGGATCCATTTGGACTTTTTTGGGCCATTAAATAATCAAATGTTTATGATAGCGGTAGACGCCTATAGTAAATGGGTTGAGTGTTACATTATGACCACAAGTTATGGATCAAAGGCGGTTATCGAAAAATTGTACGACTTAATGTCGCGGGTAGGGTTGCCTCATACGTTGGTCACTGACAATGGTACTTCTTTTACTTCACAAGAATTTAAAAACTTTTGCCAAATGAATGGTATACGCCATGTCTTATCACCGGTATTTCATCCGGCAAGTAACGGCCAAGCCGAAATATTTTGTAAGGTAGTTAAGAAAGGTCTAAAAGGGATCGTTTTAAGTAATCCAGATAAAAAACTCGTACGCGAGAAGATCGCAAAATTTTTATTTGACTATCGAAACTCTAAACATGGTACCACACAAAAATCACCCGCGGAAATAGTTTATGGACGCGCGTTGCGCACGAGACTAGATTTAATCAACCCTGCCCCACCGTCACCTTCGTCCACAGACCTCGCTGTAACGGTGCAACGAAACCAGTCTTTACAGAGTAAAGCTCATAGAGGAACTGAAAGACCAGAATTCAAAGTACATGACAAAATCTGGCTTACAAAATACATCCACAATAAAAAATTCATTTGGATGGAAGGCATTATAAAAAAGAAAATTGGAAATGTAATGTACTTAATTTACATCCCACAACTAGATTGTGAAGTCACGAGACACCTCGACCAGATAAGGGCGTACACTGGCGAACTACGAACTGAAGAACAATCTTGGGACCCGGACGTCGTTCCAGACATAGCACCAACACCGGGGGAGACTTCGACAGCAAGCGCCAGCACGGAGCAGGTCCCACAGCCTAGCGAAGACACAGCGGACAACGCCCGGCTAGAGGGGGACGGAGAGGTTGTTATGTCAGACACTGACGCCGAAGCAAGTCCAACGGCAGGCTTAGCCTCACCATCACCACCCCAGGCCAACGCTACTCATCACCGAAGGCAGGCAATAAGCCCGGTGTTCGGAACTCCTAACTCTGAACAGCCTGAGAGCGACAACGAAGAAGACGTAGAGCCAGTGTAGTGGTTGACCCTAGTATTAGTGATAGTGAATTGTGTTTAGGGTTATTTGTTTGTATGGGTATGGTTATAGCTATAAGGGGAAGGGATGTTGTGTATGCATGTGTGCGGGCTGCGTCCCATATAAGCGTTTACCTGTTCCCAATAAATCAGTGTGCATTTAACTGGCGTTGTCATTGGTCGCGTACCCTCCCGCTATACATATATAACAGTAATGAAGTCGGGGGCGGTGGTAACGCAGCGAGCAAACAAATAATGGGAATGCACTTTGATTATTTTAGATATTTTAGACTTACATCCTTTTTATAAAATGTGTTAATTGTATTACCTAAGTATAGGTAAGTTAAGTAAAATTTACTAGAATTTAGTAGAAGTACTATTGTAAATCTATTTTATTCTGAAAAAATTACTTTCTGCCTAGTTTATTGCGGCGCATTCTTCTTGGCAGTGATGGTCTTTCCGAATGCGCTGGTAGATTAAAAAAAAGACACGTAAAAGAGCCCTCGGTGGCCTATTTGCAAAATAAACTTTTGACTTTTTGATTGGAGGTTTGATATTTCACTATTATGATGGGGAATCGAAATAGTGATGGGTTGCTAGCCGCATCGCCTATAGCATGATTCCTAATATTTTTGCCCATTCCCTCGAAACTATTTAAAGTCAAGGTAGTCAAAAAAAATTACCACCTTATTCATAAACGCTCTAAAGCTTCTGCTAACTTAGCAGTCGTTTGTCCTTATTTATGACAGTTAAAATGTCAAAGTGACAGATAAGGACAAACGATTACTAAGTTAGCAGAAGCCTATAGCGCGTTTTTATTAATAAGAGGGTTATGCACTTCTTTGGTTAGGGAACAACAAAACTACTCCGTTGCTCCCGTTGTTCGTTGTTTTACAATTCGCTAGCTGGAAATCTTAAGTAAAAATGTAACTGCACTTTTGAATTTTTTCACAAACATTCCAGTGCTGTTCCATGCGACTACAGAACCAAAGCATTTATCACTGGAGCTGGCATCGCATGCTCTCCGCCACTAAAAAAAACACCGGGTAGCACTCCGGGAGTGCCGGCAGAAGTGAAAACAGCAGCTTAGATTAGATTTTAATGTTGTACCCTCCATGACTACAAGACGTAACATATTGGCCGCTTACAAAAAAAACGTACGTATTATCTATATTGATAGACCTCTAACAATGTGCTGATGCCCCAGTACTTTTGCTCCAAGACTCAACAAAAAAAAACAGTTCAGAATCGAACGCGATTCATTCGTATTTCAAAATTAACCTCTTAGAGGATCAGATCTGATATCCTGGTACTAACTGTTTTTGTGTTTGCGTGGTTTTAATACAGGGTAAATTTTAGGGAAAGGCGAAATTCGTAGAATTCATATGTTATAGGCGATGCGACTATCAATCCATCACTATTTTCATTCGAAATATTATAAACGGGATGTGAACCGCGATTACCTTTATTGAGCTCCCGATATTTCCCGATATTCGAATGAACTTAACCGTGAAACACAAAAAACTCTTATCATCACTATTTTGATTCCCTTTTCCACCTTGAGCCCACAATCATACTAAATGTGGCCTTCAGGTCTTGTTGTCGTAGGCTCTGTCTACCCCGTGGAGGGAGGGAACGACATACGACGGAATAGGGAATCCGTGTGGCTTTTAGCGGGTATGCCTGCCATTGCGGGAGAGCCCCACATACCTAAAAACCATACATAAATTCTACACCATAAACAAAGGCTCTGGGAAAGCATTGGGACGTATGTAGGCTGAAGATGATGACTTATCGAGATGTGGCAGAAAAGTTGTGTTAAGATACACTTAAGGCATCTCCAGTACTAACTGCTCTGTGACGGTTCTCATTACAACGCGAGTGACCCAGAAACTGCCGATCTTTGTTCCCTTTTCCTTCAAGTTGAGCGTTTCCTTTCATCGTGGCGTAAAACTGCAACTGTAATTAAACGAAGTAGGAATAAAACCGGCGTTCCGTTGCGTAACATACATACATACATAAATCACGTCTTTATCCCTTACAGGGTAGACAGAGCTTAAGGTAACAAGACCTAAAGGCCACGTTTAGCATGATTGTGGGCGTATAGGTAGAAAGGGGAGTCAAAATAGTAATGGGTTGCTAGCATCTCCTGTAACATGATTCGTAAGATGTTTGCCCATTCCCTCAATGGGGTTTTACCATCTGCGCGGGAAGAGAAGCAACTGGTACGGTCGCCTAAATTGGTCTACCACTTTTCATCCATATTCCTATCAAATCAAAATGTCGCTAAAGTCGAACTTTCAAGTTGACAGCCTGTCTTATCGACGTTATATATATTGTGACGTGCAAATGAATTTTAACCTTAGGGGGGTAGACCACATATTTGGCTGATGGTACATTCTGTTTTTTCTTTATTCCCAGACCAGTAGGCTTATTGTCTAACTCGCTCGCAATCGCCATCGTGTTCATTTTGACAGTTCTTGTATGAATGTGACAGCTAGCTGATTCCGATGCCAACTGTCAGCCCATACATGAACTATCAAAATGAACACGATGGCGATTGCGAGCGAGTTAGACAATAAGCCTACAGCATTGAAAACGGGTCGTTAAGCCCATTGGTGGGCAAAAAGTTGACTTTATACGAGCAAGCTTTAACCCCTATGAATTTTAGCCTCCATTCTGGTCTAGAGCAAAGAAAAAACAGAATGTAGGTACCAGTTGCTTCTCTTCCCCCGCGATGTTTTTCGCTGCACTGAAAAAAATAATTTGCTAAATGAAACCGAACTTTCGTCAGCCTGTAACTTAAAAAAATCACTACATAAATAAGGCAATATCTTACCAAAATCTTTGGTTGTTGAAATGAAATGAAATGAAATGAAATGAAATTTATTGCGTATTGAGGTAAGGTGTTTTGTTCTTTATAGGTAACCCTATTTGTTAAGTCAAATTAACTTTAAAAGCCTTACCGAATTATGGTTATTGATGAATTAGCCGAAGTTTCTCAGTGATGGAATGTTACCACAGTGGCGTGGCGTCCATAGAACTCGATTCCCACTGGCTTCCCTATTTTAAGCCAGTTGGGCATTTATTGTGCAGAATTAGAGGTAAAGGCTAGTTAAGTTCCCTTCGGCTTGCCTTCTGATATACTTGACGCACGCCACTGGTTACCAGTTGCTTCGTCTTCCCGCGCGATGTTTCTCTGTAATCGCGCTCACCTCCGCTCCGCACTCGAGCGCTCTTCAGACGAATCGAGCGCTCACGACACTCGCTAAAATCTAGGTCTTGCTTTACACGGACGCTTCTTTCTATTTGAAATGAAAGAGTTATACTGTTCTGTCGTTTTTAGTTTTGTCCCGGTGTTTTTCCGCAATCAAATCCTTCTAATAATTATAAAAATGCGAAAGTTTGGATGGATGGATATTTGTTTGTACTTAATCACGCCAGAACGGCCCAACGAATCTGGATGAAATTGGGCACACAGATAGAGAAAAGTCTGGAATAGAACATAAGCTACTCTTTATCCCGGAAATTTGCGTAGTTCCCGCGGGATAGCGATAAACGAATTCTTTGCAGACGAAGTCGCAGGCAACAGCTAGTCTTGCATAAATTTGATCTTTTTGTAGTTGGATTGACGTCATCAATAAAGGATTTTTCATAATAGATACAAAATTTAGTCATATTAATTAATAATGGCATTAAAAAATCAATAAGTCGGTTGACGCTCGTCGCGAATGCAAGTTATTACCAATAAGAACCTTGTAAGAGTCGTGTCTGACTTATCCCGACTTTAAACACCAGAAAGACAATTAAAGTATCTGCACCAGCTTTACCATCCAAAACTCAAGTGGCGTTAGTGTTTGGTTCACCTATAACACAAGCCTAACATCATCAAAGTTCGAACGTCGTTAGGGGGGCGCCACACGCGGGTCAGAGAACAAAGGCTTCCGTGCGCCCCGGAGATTGCCGCGGACCGTGTGGCCGCCTCTTTATGTCGGGTGATCAGGAATTTAGCTGCGTTTTAGGGAGGGATTGAAAAATGCCCAATAAAATGTGTGATGTGCTTTTTTGTACAACTAGGAGGACAAAGGAGCACGTGACCACAGTCCGTGACCTCATAGTCATAAGAATAAATAATAACAAAGTAAAGTCAAAGTCAAAGTTATTTATTTCCAGAACAATAGTGTGAATAACAAAGATCTTATGAGTAGTGGAATAGAATGTGCTTATGTTCTACCTACACTAGGCATGCAATATTTTAGTTAATGCTCTTTTCGTTTAAATGAACGGAATCTCTTTTGACCGCGTCAAAAACGCCGCCATTTATATACCTACTGCCCCCTTCACGTCGTTACACCCCTCTGTCGTCCAAGCGTGTTGCTAGGGTTGCCTACCTACTGTTAAATATTATACTTACGTTTAAAGATGACATCGCTAAAATATAAGTTGTTCTTATTTATTCTTATGTCTTAGAATCCCATTCGGATTTGTGTGGTTGTCTTACTCACTTTACTGGGTTTGATACTTTGAACAAACCCAACATCCATAGAACTCATGGACTGTACTTGATAGTAAGGAATTACAAATGTATTACCATAATTTCACAAACGGATAACTCACGTATAAAATCTCACCGGGGCAAAGATAAAATACCGTATATGCCAATCATTTCACCGGCTGTTCCTTTCTGCACGCTGAAACACAGCCGCGCAAGTTCTGCTGCTTGGTGGCAGGATTAGAAGTGGTAGGAATCCGGACGGAACATGCACAACATACATGCATTCTCAGAGCGGTACAATTTAGGGATCTTTAAAAAGCGAGCCTTCATGTTCTTGAAAGGGTCGGCAACGCACCTGTGATTCCCCAAGTCTTGCAGGTGTCCCTGGGCGGTGGTGATTACTTTCCATCAGGTGACCCGTCTGCTCGTTTCTCCTCTTATATATAAAAAAACTTACCTGCAAAGATTGCCGCGGAATATTGAAGCGTCCTCTTTAAGTGATCATGATCAAGATTTTTACTCCGTTTTCGATGTTGAAAAATGCGCAGTAAAATTTCGTGTGAGGGGTGCAGCAAATAGGATAAAGGGGTCATTAATTGCGCCTTTTGAATGTAACGAACCGTGTAGGTGGATTTCACAAATCCAGTAAACGTAGGTATTGTTATACATATTGTCAAGATATTTATTGTCCCAAGATATTTATTGCTTGTCTCACTTTACATCGCAATTTAAGCAGTTCAAAATACACTCAGGGGCATATTTAGCGGAACGCAAAAAGTCTGAAAAATGCATACGTACTTAACGCTTGACCAGAAAAAAAAATAGTTACCTACACTTTTATTTTGTATTCCGCTAAATATGTCCCGGAGTGTACTTGCTTAAAATTAGACTCTAATGTAGAGTTAAACATCTTTTGTCATTGTTTTCTTAGTCCATATTTTATTTACCTATAGCATGTTCTTTGCTACCCTAAGTAACTAACTTATAAGCTAGCTCATTAAAGAACAAGCGATAGAAGTACATGTTAGACTGACTTGATAGCTGGATGGTCCAATACGCCGTTCATCCAACAAGCTTTTCGTTCAGCATGAATTTCTCCCAACACGCGTTTTATTCCATACGCTTTTCGTCCAACACACGTTTCATCCAACAAGCGTTTCGTCCAATACGTTTTTCATCCAATTTGATTTTTGTCCAACACGCGTTTCATCCAATACGCTTTCATCCAAATCGCTTTTTATCCAAAAGGCATTCATCGGATTCGGGTCTGACATCAAAATAATTATAAAAGCTGTTTCAAAGGACTGCTGTTTCTACGTTTTATTTCTTTTCTTTTGTTTTATCAGAAAGCCTGGCTTCGATTCATAACTTGTAGTACATTATAACAGAAATTCCTATCAACAAAAGACAATCTCTTTACACTTTGAATGCAATAAACCCGATGCAAGCTCCAACATGTCAATTTTTCAAAGACCCCACAGATAAGTCTATTGGGGCGATCGGGGACAAACGACGAGTGAGCCGATTACAACAAATTGCGTTCAGTGGACGGTTGCCCCTTGAGTGAAACCACTGCGTTACCAAAGCCAGCGATGATTTCAATGTGATGATTTGCGAGAAGGTATGCAGAATTATTGTGATTGGTAGCTGCATGTATTAATATTTGTAGATAGCTAACCTTAAACCAGTAGTTCCCAAAGTGGTCCAGGTGGACCCCCAGGGGTCCACGGAAGACTCGATGGGGGTCTACGTTGGGCTTGACCAAAAATGGGGGTCCACAATCGCAAGCGGGGGTGCATGAAAATTGAATAAAATTTGTGAGAATTGATTGGTTTTTGTGCTGTGAGTCATTGTAGATTTCAAGAAAGTAAAGTAGGATGGAGTCACTCGCAGCACAAAAATATAATTTAATTGAAAATTTGTTTAGTCGACTTTATTTTCAAATTAACCCTATCAAGCAATCAACTCTAACCATTTTTTTCGAAAACTGTTAATTTATCGTTGAAACTCAGCAACAACGCAAGTTTCCATAGATTATAGAGCTAATCTTAATTTTTTTTCGAGATTTAGTTTAGAAATTAGTGGTAATGTAGCTGCAGAGGGTCCACCGGATGCAGCAAAATTTTGAAAGTGGTCTATGGAACAAAAGAGTTTGGGAACCTCTGCCTTAAACCTTAACCTTTTGCGGGTGGTAGGGCCATGTGCAAGGTCCGTCCGGATCGCTACCACCATCTTACTCGCTAATCCTGCCGCTAAGCAGCAGTGCTTGCGCTGCTGTGTTCCGGTGTGGAGAGTAAGACAGCCGGGGAAATTACTGGCACAAGAGGCATTCCATCTAAGTCCTCTAGGTTGGCAACGCATCTGCAATCCCTCCGGGGTTGCGGGTGTCTATGGGCAGTGGTGATCGCTTACCATCAGGTGACCCACTTGCTCGTTTGCCTTCCTATTCACATAAAAAAAAAAAAAAGGAAGGGAAACAGATACAAATAATCTAATCTAGCTAATATTATAAATGCGAAAGTATGGATGGATGTTTGTTTGTTACTCAATCACGTCAGAATGGCCCAAAGAATCAGGATGAAATTCGGCACATAGACTGGAATAGCACATACTCGTAGGCTACTTTTTATAACGGAAAATTCTCGTGGGATAGCGATAAACGAATTCTTTACAGACAAAATCGCAGGCAACAGCTACTATAATTATATTTACATACAAGTCAAATGTTTAATACATATGGTATGTAATAGTCAATATCGAAAACAGCTCATCATTTTAGTGCTTTGTCGTAGCAAGGTAACCATATACCAACAGTTGAATGTGTCGCAGTTTTTACAGCGACAAGGGTCTGAAATGATCATTGATTTTTGACGTTGACGGTACCATCCCTGTCCTTTGTTTTGGATTCACAACAGTCGGGCAAAAGAAATAGATATTATGTTTGCCTTATTCAAGCATTTTTATGATTAAAAAAAGCTAACGCACCTAATTTCTACTCCTTGTTGATAAATATTTAGAAACATCTAACTAATATTATAAATGCAAAAGTATGGATGGATGGATGGATGGATGTTTGTTTGTTACTCAATCACGCCAGAACGGCCCAACGGATCTGGATGAAATTTGGTGCATAGATAGAGAAAATTCTGAAATAGCACATAGGCTACTTTTTATCCCGGAAAATTGCGTAGTTCCCGCGAGATAGCGATAAACGAATTCTTTGCAGACGAAGTCGCTGGCAACAGCTAGTATTTTAATATTTCATATCTCAGTTTGAAAGAAATCTTAATGAACCATTAAAAAAAAGTTACGACCAAAAATACATTCACAAAGGCCATTTCAGTTTAAGTTGATTCCCCTAATTCCCCTTGCTTGTGAGTTAAGGAGGTTCATTCAAAACAATTAACAAACAGTTTCAGAATGTGCTCCTGAAAAATAAAGCAGTAAATAGGTTCTTAAAGATAAAACAAATTACTCCCTTGAGTAAAATTAATCTATGTATCCTACTAATATTATAAATGCGAAAGCTTGTGACGATGTGACGCAATGTGACGATGTGACGATGTGAGTGAGTGAGTGTGTATGTTTGTTCCCTCTTCACGCTGAAACGACTAGATGGATTTGGATAAAATTTGGAATGGAGATTGCTGGTACCCTAGATTGAAACAAAGGCTATTTTTTATCCCTGAAAATTGGATAGTTCCTGCGGGATAGTGATAAACACATCAATTGCTAATTCTACGCGGAAGAAGTCGCGGGCAGAAGCTAGTCTAGAATAAGATCATTATTTTTTTGAAGTTTTCGTTTAATTCTGGGTCCCGGTTCTAATCAAAATTCCCACCCAAAGAGACGCTTGTATTAAGGAATTATTAATAATAAAATCCAAGTGCGCGTCGGACCTTGCCTAAAGATGGGTTCCGTAGTATCACCACAACCCCAAAAAGGGAAGAATTTCCCAAGAAATTATCGAGTCTAACCCTTTAGCAATCTCCACTCAGCTGTTGCCAAAGAGAACCAAAAAATAAACAATAAACAATTTAACCAGCGAAACCTTTAATTTTGATCGCAAATAAACTTTTTCTTCCGATCGAACCCTTTGTCGAAGGGTCCAATTAATTACTTTGGGCAACAAGGCTGCAGGCCGCGGAGGAACAGTAGGGAGGCTGGAGGGAATTACTCAAGTAATCTTACAAAATATCGAATAGCACTGTACCTAAAACTAACTGAATTTGAACACATTTTGATCTAGAAAGAAAGAAAGAAAAACTGTTAATTCTTCGAATGCGAAAGTTTGTGAGAATGTATGGATGTTTGTTACTCTTTCACGCCAGAACGGCTCAAAGGATTTAGATGAAATTTTTACCAAAGATAGCTTATGGTCTCAAATAATACATAGGCTACTTTGTATCCCGAAAAATTGCGTAGTTCCCGCGGGATAGTGATAAACAAATTCTTTGCAGACTAAGTCGCGGACAACAGCTAGTTGTCACTAAATGACACTTATAAATAAGACAAAAAAACTCCGTATATTATAAATATGAAAATATAAATGTGTATGCTAAATAAATCGAGTTATCAGACGTAATAAAAAATTCAATTTTACGCCAAAAATGCCTTACATTATTTTGGAAAAGAGCTGACAGTTCAAACTGTTAAAAATAAAAATGCATTTTTATTATTAAACTCTACCCAGCACTTTATTAATTCAGTGGCTGGTCGAGGTTTCATTTCTGCGGTAACGTTGTTATGAGCACAAAAACTCGATAACTGCCCGGGGACTAAAATAAATTAAGACCGAGATGTTTTATTCAGCGGGCTAGATTAAAAGAAGGAACACCCTTATTTAACTTTACGGATTCTGATTTTTTAAATTATTATTTTGTCTTTTATCTTTATTGGTTAAAATCTTAGGAATCGTTTTATAAGCGGTGCGGCTAGCAACCCATATTTTGATTCCTCTTTCCACCTAAACGCCCAGAATTACGCTAAACGGGGCCTAGGTCTTGTTACCTTAGACTCTGTCTACCCCGTAAGGCATAAAGGCGTGATTTATATAGTTATGATGTATCTTTTAGTTTTATGAGAACCATCCGAATAAGTTAGTAAGTAAGTGAGTAAGTAAACTCCCCAAGTAACATTTTGGCCCTATTACTTGGGGTTACGTAGCAAAAATGTCGAGTAAACGTCCTATAAAGGTTTTAGCTGTACCTGTTTGTCGTATAAAAGCGTTTGTTGATACTTTCTTGCTCTATAAGGTATATAACCAAATAGTCCTATTAGCTGTTGATGTAAAGGTTTACTTAACCATTTTATAGAGCCGTTATTGTCAAGCGCTATAAAAAGCTTGAATGTAGCGAGTACGGAGCGATATTACTGTATAACAGTAGCCGGAATCACTATTATGTACCTATTTAGCACTGTAAGGTTTCCCTGCTGACCACTACAGTTTTTACGTTATAGTAGTGATGAAGACTCAACAATACAATAATTTTAAGTTATTGTGGTTCCACAAATCACTGTTATGGTGCATGGTACTATAGTAGTCATAATGACACTGTAACAGAGCGGTTTTACTTTAAAAACGGTTTTCAGGACATTTTTATAGCGATTAAAAGTACTTTAGTAGTTTTTATATTTCTATTATAGTCTCATTGCTACAGTCGTCTGTAATACGCTGTTATATGGCCGAAGCATTCTATAATGGTGTTGGTTGGTCTTTTAAAACTCAATAGTGTTTAAAGCTGTTTTTTTATTACCTTTATATGATAAACTAGCTTTTTCCCGCGACTTCGTCCGCGTAGACTTCATTTATTGACAAATAGCTTTTGGCCACGGCTTCGCTTGTGTGTACCAGGAGTACTTATTTCAATCCCGTTTTTTTCCCGTTCCCATAAGAATTTCGTGAAATGCTCTCTTAATGCTCCCTACACTCCCCAAAGAACCCACTTGCCAAATTTCAGCTTTCTACGGCCAGTAAAACGAAAAATCCCGTTTTTTCCCGTTCCCGGGGGAATTTTGGAAATTTCTCTCTTAATGCTTCTTTATACTCTCCAAACAACCTAAATGCCGAATTTCAGCGTTCTACAACCAGTAAAAAGAAAAGTTCCGTTTTCCCGTTCCCGTGGTAATTTTGAAAAATGATCTTTTATAGCTTCTCTACACTCTTCAAGCAACCTACATGCCAAGTTTCAGCTTTCTACGACGAATAAGACGAAAATCCCGTTTTTTCCCGTTCCCGTGGGAATTTTGGAATTTCCTCTCTTAACACTTCTCTACACTCCCCAAACAACCTACATTTCGAATTTCAGCTTTCTACAACCAGTAAAACGAAAAGTCCCGTTTTTCCCGTTCCCGTGGGAATTTCAGGAAATTGTCTCTTAGTGCTTCCCTACACTCATCAAGCAACCTACATGCCAAGTTTCAGCTTTCTACGACCAGTAAAACGAAAAATCCAGTTTTTCCCGTTCCCGTGGGAATTTTGGAAAGTCCTCTCTAAATGCTTCTCTACAATAACACTCCCCAAGCAACCTACATGTCGAATTTCAGCTTTCTACAACCTGCACTGCAGTATAGCAAAAAATCCCGTTCTTTCCCGTTCATTTCCGTCAGAATTTTGGGAAATCCTTTCGGTAGTGCTGCCCTATACTCCCCAAGGAACCTGAAGACCAAATTTCAGTTTTCTACGATCATTAAAACAAAAAATCGATCCCGTAGATCTGAATATAAATCTTGTTTTTTTCTTATCCTGTTGGAATTTTCGAAAATCCTTAAAACTGTTTTTTACTATTATAATCACCTACTTCTATGCCAAATTTGAAGTCTAGTAATTATAGTTCATAGGATTTCGTTGAACTGAATATATAAATCCCGTTTTTTCCTTATCCCGTGAGAATTTCCAAAAATCCTGAAATTATTTTCTTAGTTTTGTAATCATCTACTTGTGTACGAAATTTTAGATAGGGTCACTCGGAATCGAATATAATAAATCCCGTTTTTTCCCGTTCCCGTGGAAATTTGTGTGTGTGTGTGTGTGTGTGTGTGTGTGTGTGTGTGTGTGTGTGTGTGTGTGTGTGTGTGTGTGTGTGTGTGTGTGTGTGTCAGGTAGGTATGTGTGTTGTTGTTTTCGTAATCAGCGACCCGATAAACCGTACAAACAATACTACCCACTATAATATAATAATAATAATACCCACGTTGATTTTCAGACTTTGTCACCCCCTATCCCCTTTTAGGGGTTGAATTTTCAAAAAACCTGAAACAGGTGTTTACTCATTTATTGTTAGGATTACTCCTGTGAAGTTTCGAATAAAATAGTCTAACTAATCGTGTTTCCCCATACAAACTTTGGACCCCCATTTAACCCCTTTAGAGGTCGAATTTTGAAAAATCCTTTCTTAGTGCACCCCTAGACCTTATAAGGAACCTACGTGCCAAATTTGGAATCTCTAGAACCAGCGGTTTGGGCTGTGCGTTGATATGTCAGTCAGTCAGTCAGTCAGTCAGTCAGTCAGTCAGTCAGTCAGTTTCTTCTTTTATATATTTAGATTTGACATATACAAGAAGCAAACTGCTACTTTTAAATGATAATTTAGACCTGTAAAGGCATAATTATGTATCATAATCACAATAACAAAAGTGTCACTCACCGAGAAGTTCGGGTAAAACCAGCGCCATGTGGTTCCGTAAAAATTTTGTTTGTATTGACGAAGTAATTAATAAAGACCCCAGTGACATTTATAGTGATTGCAGTTCACAATAATGAAAAAAAAACAACACTAATGAATAGATACACATTGCACATGAACTTTCCCTTGATTTTCAAATGTATTTTCATTTAAAGAGTTTAAGTGACCCGGCTAAAGTCTAGTGGAACCCTGATTTTTACCATGATGGCGGCGAATATTTTGTCATGAGTACTATAGTTAGCCTATAAAAGCCACTTCTTCACTTCTTCACTATAAAGTATAGAAACTATACGGAATCTAATTTTATATTATTATTAACTAACTAACTAACTAACTAACTTGGCTCAGGGACCCAAATAGGGTCTTAGCCTCCGAAACGAGAGCACGCCATCTGTCCCGAATTTTATATTATTAATATATTTTATTCAAAACTCAATAAATGAAGGGCGCATAAAAATATCAAGTAAACCTAATACTAGTTTATCAGTAAAACTTTGGTCGCACATGGTTTTTGCAGTCTTGAACGAATTATTCAATATCTAAAGAAGATAACATTCACTTAACGATATATAAATCCTTTACTAACTTTTACGTATCTTTTTGTGAAGTCCACTGTTTGTCACACAATCAAAACACTATGCTGGATAAATTGCGTAATATCTACACCAGTTGTAGTTAACGGACTATAATGCAATCATGAACGCTACTACAGTATAAAAATACACTTTAATAGCGTTACTGTGCCCCTTGTATCACTAAATTTGTCATAAGAGACACCATTACATCTACTTTATAGACCTAAAATGTCACAACTAACACTGCTAATGTTCCACTATGTCACTGAATGGAGATATAAGTGCGCCAGATCGGAGTTATACAACCTTCTTAGGTCTATTATAGTGCCAAAGGTGGTTTTTGAAATACGTTCTATGGACTGCTAAAGGACAAGAAATTGTTACTTGCTTTATTTTGCAAATAAACATAAGACAAATAAGTACACTTGACAAACACAGATACATGCACAAAGGCGGACTTATCCCTTTAAGGGATCTCTTCCAGTCAACCTATGAGTGGATGAGAGAAGTATTTATTAGGGACAGACGAGTGAGTTAATACTTATTAACTCAACTTACCATTTACACAGTGAAGCTTAATTACTTAATTAAGCTTCACTGTGTGAATGGTATGTGTAAATAATGTAAATTTAAAAATATGACATCTTTTAAAAGGCCATCACATTACCATAGATGGATTATCTAAATGCGTAATGAAAACGTTATCATGCCATTACCCTACTTAATATTATAATTGACTCGACAGTCCTGAAAATTCAGGAATGTACGCATGTTCTTCAACTACCATATACTATAATATAGTCTGTTGTATAGTCTTTTGTAAGCAAACGTGTCCATAGTATCATAGGATAGTTGTTATAAAATTTCGTGAGATATCAAGTAGCTCCTTCATCATTCCGTTGGATGTGATTCTAACTGCATACAATGATACAATGAGTGGTTGTGCGGGAATTTAGATGGAATTTGGTTTGTTTACAAACGTGTTTAAAACTCAGATACACTATGACACCTAATTATTTCATCATCATCAGCCACTGTTGGACATAGACCTCCCCCATAAATTTTTCCCAATCCATCTAATTATACATGTCCGCACGTTATAGCGCATAACAAGTGCATTATTTACATCTATTTTAAAAAATTAAGTAAAAAATTCTTTATTTATATGCAAAAGGTTACAAAGGGTTTGCTCAGTAGCCTCCACTCTAGAGTTAGAGCCTGTGTCGCGGAGGCTAGAGACAGTTATACAATAAGGAATAAATTTAATATAATTTAATTTATTAACACTTGCCATCAAGATAAATCAAACGACATCATCATCTATCAAATCAGCACACGCGTCGTCCGAAGAGTGCCACAAAGGAACACACATAGACAGTTAAACGGATTACCCTCCTTCGCTTCACGCAGTCGGGTAAATGCTGAAGTCACCGACCGCCCCACATACCGACAAAGGCATTCACAGATCGGGAGAGCATCGGTGACAAAGCGTGAGCGAATGAGTGAGCGAGTGAACGAACGAGTGAACGACTGAGTGACTCGATTGCTGGCTCTTGACCGCGATCGCTTTCAAAGGCTCGCACTTCGCTTGTTTTAGCGACATTTTAATAGGTTTGTTCGGTGCAGGCGTACTCGATAGTGGTTTTAATAGTTTTACGAGTGTAATCGCTGCGTCTACTTGACACCGTATAGAATTGTTTTTAACGTGTTAACCTCATTTTGTGTCTTTCTTTATTTAGATATTTGGCAATTTTTAGTGCAATAATAAACCAGGTATTAGTGTATCATTTTTTTTCATCGTGGTATTTTTTAATATCTGACTATTTTTGTAAGTTTCTTAAACACGATATCGTACTCGCAAAAATATTTTCAAATTTAAAAAAACTTGGTGCGATTTCAAAGAGTTAAACAATTCTTTAACTCTCTGTCTCGAGTTTAAGTTCATTAAATTGTATAAGCGTCTCTTAATAAAAAAAATACAGTTACTGGAGTCGTCACGATTTCAGTGAAATTACTCAAAAACATCTTACCTATTTATCACCTAAAATAACTATTATCTAAACAATACTGAAATCTCTAGAACAGACGGAAAATTTTGAAAAGTAAAGCTATGTACAAGTTGCTTCTCTTCCCACGCAGATGGTAAAACCCCATCGAGGGAATGGGCGAAAATCATACGGATCTTAGCCAACGGACAATGTTATCCCGCAGAATCGGGCAGGAAATCATCAACCGTTGCCCAGGGTGCACCTTACCAAGCATTCTTCACGTACGGATCCAAAAACGAACCGCAGCTCTTGACCACACGTGGAGGTAACTCACACCACACAGCCTCAGATGGTCTGAATACTCGTAGATACATTACCATTCGCATCACCAAACCTCTCGTACATGAATCAAACCCCGTAAACGCCACCCAACTTAATGCATCTCCGGTACATTTAGCACCAATGAAACAAAGACTAATTTAACCATCCTCATCGCAATTTAAGCTCTCAGCCCACAAACTTAGGGTGTTACAGCTTTGTGTAAAGCTGTGAGGGTAAAGCTGCTTTTAGTCTGTCTGTACGTAAGTAGGACGGCGCAATATCCGGTCCCGCAAGGATGGCAGACGAAAGATTTTAATTAAAACAGTATGTCGGCTTTGATCCGGTCACTCGTGAAGTTTGGAATAATAATGGATAACCATTGTTTGATGTTAAACACTAAGGCTAATTATTTTATTTTTCATAAGGCTGGATGAATCGGTAAATAAAATATACAAGGTTACTTGAAATTGTTCCGGAATATAATTATTATAGTAAGTTGTTCAGATAGTTTGAGTAAACGCCACTAGTCCGATTTTTACATGCTTTTATTTTAGTTGCTACGTATGTATGTAGGTATGTTTTCTCCGGGTAGAATCTTGCGACTCAATTTTGAAGCAGAATGTTCAAATGATTGAGCTGAAATTTTGCATACTTGTGTAAGTCGGATGACAATACAATAATCTGGTAGTGGAATTCTGGTGATCTTGCCAGGACGCTCTTCTGGACAACTGCTAGGTACTTCAGCCCTAGTTACGTTCTGTAACGTAATTTCCATCTAAAAATTGAGGCATTTTCAAATAAAAAGAACCATTCTTCACAACTTTACTTCGTTGGTTTGCATGCGAGATACTTGTGATCGTGGTGTGCTCTGCTTTGAAGATGAACCCGTAGAGGATCCGAAACACGTCAATGTTTTGTGTGGTGTGGGTATAGTTAGGTTTGTGGGATTTATGTACTATGTAAACATATTTATATTTTACACAGACTTGAGTAGCTATACAGCAGACTTGTGTAGGTATTTGGTCATTGAAATAGACCTCCGCTAAGTAACGCTTCTTCTTCTTAAGATGCCTCTCCGACTAGCGAAGGTTGGCAGTCAGTTCTGCAGGCTTATTACGTAACTCGCTCGCGATCACCATCGTGTTCATTTTGACAGTTCATGTATGGGCTGACAATTGAGTCTTTGAATTTAAAAAAAATATCGATTTTTTTATGTTTTTTAAAACTTTATAGCATAATTTATAATATCTAATTCAAAGAAATCTTAAAATATTTTTTTTAAATTAATTATAAGCAATTCAAAATTGATGAAATTTGAAATATGACCACTTGACCGGGAACGGGCCATGATTGGTCGCCATGGCTGTGACGTCACAATGTTAAAGCAATTTCACGACAGTACTGGGTTAACGGCTGATTTCACTAAAAATATCCGAAATTTAATACAAAAAATATCTGCTGAAGTTTTTTTTATGAAATAAGGTGGCAAACGAGCACGCGTATCACCTTATAGTAAGTAAATTTTTGTTTTAGTCATGTGTAGGTAGGTAATAAAAGCGTAATCCTGATAATGTTTCTGATTTATGTGAACTGGATTGATTTTACTGGACCTGAGATTTCACAATAAAGTACCTAAGTATAGTGAAAGATACTGAATCGCTTACCTACCACTGTGGAATTTTAACATACACCCTGCCAGAGATATTATTGCTAAATTGTACCTATTAGGTAGGTTACGTGATTCAGTTTCTTCGACCGTAGGTACGTAAATTTTAATGGCTAGATTTTGTGGTTGATAGGTATTTCTAGTTTTTTTTATAATCCCGTGGGATTGTATTATATATATTCAATGGGAATTTTTGCGGGTGTAAGAGCCTAACCTTGTTCTAGGTAGGTACGTTCGGATCGCTAGGTACGGTTAACGTCAAAGATATCTTTACACTTTAGTACCTTGTCGTTGTAACTATATGTTTGAAGTTTCATATGAAGTTGTCAAAGTGCTTGGAGCGACAAGGCACCAAAGTGTAAATATATCTTTGACGTCGACTGTAACAGCATCTTAGTAATCCTGCCGCCAAGCAGCAATGCTGGCGCTGATGTGTTCCGGGTGAGGAGAGTAAAACAGCCCGATTTTGGCATAATTTTTTAAATCCAAGATGGCGGATGACATTTTGACACTATTGACACTTTGACACTAAAATATTGATGGGTGTCGTTTTTGAGTAATTTGGTGCTTCTGAGCCTGATTTTGACATACTTTTTTGGATTCAAGATGGCGGATGACATTTTGACACTTTGACACTAAAAATGTTTATGGGTGTCGCTTTCGAGTAATTTGGTGGCTCTGAGCCCGGTGTTGGCATAATTTTTTGGATTCAAGATGGCGGATGACATTTTGACACTATGACACTAAAAGTGTTTATGGGTGTCGTTTTCGAGTAATTTTGTGGTTCTGAGCCAGATTTTGACATAATTTTTTGGATCCAAGATGGCGGATGACATTTTGACACTAAAAATGTTTATGGGTGTCGTTTTCGAGTAATTTTGTGGCTCTGCGCCCGATTTTGGCATAATTTTTTGGATCCAAGATGGCGGATGACATTTTGACACTTATGCCACTAAAAATGTTTATGGGTGTCGTTTTCGAGTAATTTTGTGGCTCTGAGCCAGATTTTGACATACTATTTTGGATCCAAGATGGCGGATGACATTTTGACACTATTGACACTTTGACACAAAAATATTGATGGGTGTCGTTTTTGAGTAATTTGGTGCTTCTGAGCCTGATTTTGACATACTTTTTTGGATTCAAGATGGCGGATGACATTTTGCCACTAAAAATGTTTATGGGTGTCGTTTCGAGTAATTTGGTGGCTCTGAGCCCGGTTTTGGCATAATTTTTTGGATCCAAGATGGTGAATGACATTTTGACACTATTGACACTAAAAATGTTTATGGGGGTCGTTTTCGAGTAACATTTTACACTTTTTTGTGTTTTTTGTGTCAGTAATGTCAAAAATGTCATCCGCCATCTTGGATCCAAAAAGGTATGCCAAAACCGGGCTGAGAAGAACCAAATTACTCGAAAACGACACCCATAAACATTTTTAGTGTCAAAATGTCATCCGCCATCTTTAATCCAAAAAAGTATGTCAAAATCAGGCTCAGAAGCACCAAATTACTCAAAAACGACACACATTAATATTTCAGTGTCAAAGTGTCAATAGTGTCAAAATGTCATTCGCCATCTTGAATCTAAAAAAATATGCCAAAATCGGGCTCAGAGCCATCAAATTACTCAAAAACGACACCCATAAACATTTTTAGTGTCATAGTGTCAAAATGTCATCCGCCATCTTTGTGCTCGAAATTCCGGGTTTTCTTATGAAATTCTCCTGGGATAAAATCAACAGGATTTTGAACTGAAATCCCACGACTTATTTACTTATTCATATAAATAGTTACTACCAAAGTGTACTCATCACTATTCTCATCTAATTTTATTGTTTTAAATCCCGGTACCGTGAAAAGTTGGGATAGAAGCATGATAGAAGTATAGATAGTGCCATCCACAAAGACTCGTAGATGTATTAAAATTAACCTTTAACTACAAATTAATAAGAACCACGGTGGATGGCATCCATCGTGAATGACACCTACTATAGCCGGTACGTAAATCCAGATTATAAATTATAAAGTTCGTGTATGGCAAATTTTATCGAAATCTGTTTAGCCGTTTTAGCGTGAAAGAGTCACAAACCAATACGCTCTCACAAACAATAGCATTTTACAATAATAGAAGGATAATAACAGAATAGAGTAGATTAAAGTCAAAAAACGGTATCACCTGTATACTAACTACGAGTGGAAACTAACATTGTGACGTCACACGCGGCTCGGCCTTGTTCGGGAACTGTCGGTGTGTTTTCGGTGCGGTACTCGACGATCAATTTTCAAATCGGTATAACTCGTAATTATAGCGAACTAGCTTTTTCCCGCGACTTCGTCCGCGTAGACTTCATTTTTATTGACAAATAGCTTTTGGCCACGGCTTCGCTTGTGTGTACCAGGAGTAAGGTCAGTGTGGCTAATTCCGTCTGCGGGGTATTTCCGTACACGGATTTTTGCGTCCAATCTAACGACAGTACGCGGTTGCTGTCTCGATGGATAAAGCAGTGAGGGTATTTAAATCCAACTGTCAATAACAGGTGGCGCTACGTAGTCAGCGGTTACGGATATTTCACTTTTAAAGTTTAGTTGCGCTCCGAACTCGTAATGCGAGTGTCGGGTCTTGTCAAGTTTTTGGACGGTGCGATCGGAGTATGCAAGTTACGAATATGTAAGTATGTTTTTTATATTATCCGAGATGCTTGTTTATTGATAGTTTAATCCATCTTTCATTAAAGTCTATTGTTGAGAAACTATTAGCGATTAAAGATTTGTATTTCCAAAGCTTTCAAGTGGGAAAATCCGTCCAATGTCAAATGGTCAAAAGCGTCATATGCCGGAATTTCCCTTTTTCATAGATTGTCAACCTTTTGGATTCGACTGACTTTAAATTAAGAATAAAGATGTTTGTTCACTTGAACACTGAATTTGAAAAGTGTGTATTTACCTAGTATTTTGTGAATATATTTTTTGCTTTTTGTACGTTTCGCGTGTTTCACAATATGTGTTGTGTACATTGTGCAAATTGTACATTTTGCTATTGGTATGGTTTTTATGTTTAGTGTACATTTTGCTGCGAAGGGAGCTGATCAAGATCTGAGAACACAAAATGTTTGTGTTACGTTTTCAACAATTTTTTTCTTTAATTTCAATTATTTATTTTATTATATGTCTATTATTTTAATTTAATATTAATAAAAAGAAGTTTAAAAAATAAATATTACGTTGACTGTTACTCTGTGTTTTATTCTAGGATTTTAAAAAAGGTTCCAATTTATCAAAATAAGTTCATTACATAATATACATCGTTATTAAAATTAAAAAAAAACAATATTTTTATACTTCGACAAAAGGTTTACTACACCAGATTTAAAAAATAAGCCAGATTTGCCCCGAAAATTCATTTTTGGCCATAAAAGTGAAAATCATCCCTAAATTGAATGCTCTATGGTTTACTTTGGAATAAAAATACACTGATGTTTGCTCACTTAACGTATAAGCTTGTAATGCTATCGGATACAAGAGAAATTGCTGTTAGACGGATTTGACCGATATCCTAGGGAAAATCCGTCTAGTGCCATGCTTTTAAATAAAAAATCATATTTAAATAATCTGAAGCACTGACCAGCTTATATACATAATTTTAAAATCTTAGTTAAATTCTCAACCTATTACAGGTGTAAGTTTATTTAAAAGTGTATAATTAACGTTGTTACGATCAACCAAAGTCAATCTACGAAAAAATATGACGGAATAGCCCTCATTGACCTTATTTCAATCCCGTTTTCTTCCCGTTCCCGTAAGAATTTCGTGAAATGCTCTCTTAATGCTCCCTACACTCCCCAAAGAACCCACTTGCCAAATTTCAGCTTTCTACGACCATTAAAACGAAAAATCCCGTTTTTTCCCGTTCTCGTGGGAATTTTTTAAATTCCTCTCTTAATATGCTTCTTTATACTCTCCAAACAACCTAAATGCCGAATTTCAGCGTTCTACAACCAGTAAAATGAAAAGTTCCGTTTTCCCGTTCTCGTGGGAATTTTGAAAAATGATCTTTTATAGCTTCTCTACACTCTTCAAGCAACCTACATGCCAAGTTTCAGTTTTCTACAACCAGTAAAACGAAAAATCCCGTTTTTTCCCGTTCCCGTAGGAATTTTGGAAAGTCCTCTGTTAATACTTCTCTACACTCCCCCAAGCAACCTACATTTGGAATTTCAGCTTTCTACAACCAATAAAACGAAAAGTCCCGTTTTTCCCGTTCTCGTGGGAATTTCAGGAAATTGTCTCTTAGTGCTTCCCTACACTCATCAAGCAACCTACGTGCAAAGTTTCAGCTTTCTACGACCAGTAAAACGAAAAATCCCGTTTTTCCCGTTCCCGTGAGAATTTTGGAAAGTCCTCTCTAAATGCTTCTCTACACTCCCCAAGCAACCTACATGTCGAATTTCAGCTTTCTACATGCACTGCAGTAGGTATAACAAAAAAATCCCGTTTTTTCCCGTTCATTTCCGTCAGAATTTTGGGAAATCCTTTCGTAGTGCTCCCCTATACTCCCCAAGGAACCTGAAGGCCAAATTTCAGTTTTCTACGATCATTAAAACGAAAATTCGATCCCGTAGAACTGAATATAAATCTCGTTTTTTCCTTATCCTGTTGGAATTTTCGAAAATCCTTAAAACTGTTTTTTACTATTATAATCACCTACTTCTATGCCAAATTTGAAGTCTAGTACCTAATTATAGTTCATAGGATTTCGTTGAACTGAATATATAAATCCCGTTTTTTCCTTATCCCCTGAGAATTTCCAAAAATCCTGAAATCATTTTCTTAGTTTTGTAATCATCTACTTGTGTACGAAATTTGAAGTCTATATTTATTAAGTATAGTTACTGAGATAGGGTCACTCGGAATCGAATATAATAAATCCCGTTTTTTCCCGTTCCCGCGGAAATTTGTGTGTGTGTGTGTGTGTGTGTGTGTGTGTGTGTGTGTGTGTGTGTCAGGTAGGTATGTGTGTTGTTTATTTCGTAATCAGCGACCCGATAAACTTTACAAACAATACTACCCACTATAATATAATAATAATAATACCCACGTTGATTTTCAGACTTTGTCACCCCCTATCCCCTTCTAGGGGTTGAATTTTCAAAAAACCTGAAACAGGTATTTACTCATTTATCGTTAGGATTACTCCTGAGAAGTTTCGAATAAAATAGTCTAACTAATCAGTAGTGTATAATTGGGGGACCTGGATCAAACGAGATCCAGGATCCCCCAATCATACGTTATATTGATTACTGATCATGAATCAATACATTAATATATGTCAATCGAATTATCTGTTGAGCATATAATTACAGTACAATCCGATAATCAAATACTAGTTCAATCAAAAACTACTTCAATTAAATTCTATTTCTAATAGGTACACTCTGATATCGTTGGTTATGGAGCAAACATATATATTAAGTCACCATTTTTATACAATCATATTATCATTCAAATACTTACGATATTAAATTCTTTGTTAGCAATAGAGAAAATGCAAGCTAGTGCATTCGTGATAATGGCGTGTTGTTTGACGAATCATTGAGACGTAGTATAAACAACGGCTCAGGTGAGACCGAGTTTTTAAGCTGTCATCTTTCACTAGCGATGCTATAATATGAAACAGGGATTCAATTTTGTTATTTTTTTATTTAATCAATAATTCTTTGTTTATAAATTTATTGTAAGAAGAGAATACTTAATGTGAGGTTTCGATATGTTTCACTATAAATTGCTTAATATAATTCAATAATCTGATTTTGACGTACGAAACGGGTAAGATATTAAATAGGTAATATGTTATCATTATTGTGTAACATCAGTGATGCATATTTCATGAGAAACCGTTGTCCATTCTACTAGGTATTCAATTTGGATTGAAAGCTCAATCAGAAAAGTATCCAGCCTACCCTAGAGCAGAATCCGCTGCACACCACTGTGCAACAGACCTACCTCGCTCACCAGTTACTATGCTGACTATGTTATATTACGTGTCTTACGCAGAAACTTATTTATTTTATTTGATTCTTGAATAGTAATTTAATTACGTAATTCTAAATTGAAGTCTAAATTTATTTATTCAGCGTTCAGACTCGTAATTATATAAGATTATTAACGCTATAGTTAAGTATCTGAATTATTATAAATAAAACATATCATATTACATTAACTCCTTTATTTTTAATAAGTAGACAATATAGTAGTACATTATTATACTTAACTAACACATTTTAGTTATTCTCAAATCCATATCATCCTGAATTTTACTTATGATATCTTTAGTTGCGCTATATACGTCATCAAATAATATACCCTTCACAACATATTGGGCGCAGATTTCTGCTTCACAAGTACACATTGAATGTTCAGATTTCGGTGCGTTCTCGGCGTCATAAATTTCTATTTTAATTATTTTTGTCGCGCGTTTTACAGTTCTTTTTATGTATGAAGAATATGGTAGTTCGGTTCTGGTTCTCTTGCGAGAAGCGCCATCATGAGTGGTAGATCTTTGTTCTGCTCCATGCGTAGCACGCTGATCCGCTGGTACAAAATTAAAGAGATCTTCTGTATCCTGTAAAGAAAAGACATTCAAAATTTTTGAATCAAATAATTGTCAGTAACATTGGTGTTTGATAACAATTAATCGTAATTTATCGATAATTAACAAAAGAATTCTTATCATGACTAAACGACATTAAAATTTATAAATCGAGTATTACAATAAAGCTTGCATTGGATTACTATATAAATAAATATCAGAGACAATTGATGTCGATTAACCTGAGTCTAAAGTAAGGTAAGCTTACGTTATAGGTGCTGGCCAACGAATAAACATACTTATATAGATAGATATATACTTAAATACTAAACACTTTACTTATATATTAAACACTCGAAGCTCAAGAACAAACTTTCATATTTTTCATACATAATATCTGTCTCAAGCTTTGTCGCCTGATTCTCTAACCACTCAGCTATCCAGTCGTCGGTATGGATATTGATTATTATTAAATAATAACAAGTATAATAAAATAGGTACACACTCACCGACATTACTGAACTGCTCACCAGTGTATTGCAAAAATACTAATCGTTAAAATGTTCTAATTTCTTGTTATTTATATTATTTTTTAAGTATAAAAAAGAAACCATAAGGTTTAATATCGCATAGTAAAATCGTTTTATCGTTAATATGAGACCTAACCATATATGAAAGATGTCTATGCTAAATGAGTCTCAATGATTTGCAATGTCGACATTTGCATCCACATACACTGAATTTGGAGGTAAGTATGTCTGTTTGTTGATCTCGTATATGAAAACTAACAAACGTTTTTTTATTTTATTTCGCACAATAGGTTATATAAACTAAAACCAATTGTGAAGTTAGTGAATCAGTTAGTAAATCCGTATCGGCCAAGCAAAACCACAGTATTAAACTATACAAAATCATCGCTTCCCATTTAAGACTAAGCGTTAACGCAGAAGTTTAAGATTACACCGCTTAAAAGGGTTACTGCTGATACATGATGAGACCTATTTTAAAGTCACGCGGATACTTTCCGTATAAGGAAGATATTCACGTGGATTAGAGAGTACTTAAGCGGTTGATACCGAATCTAGTGCATCATTCATCTCCTCTGCAAAGTAAAGAACCAGCCATCACCTCATCTCCTAAGCTGAAGGATCATCATCAAAAAAAATGTAAGTGTCTATCTTATTAACTAAATGTATTTATTAAATTATGCAACCATCATTACGATTGAATAGTCGAGTCGTTTGTAACATAACACCGACTATAAAGCGAGGTTGCGGATTTCTGGACTGATGGATATTTATTTATTATTTATCTATTCGAATAGATACCTAGAAAAGTTAATTACTTTTCTAGCTTCAATTATGCTGTCTAATAATTTAAATGTTGATGTTTTTATACATTGGAGTCATTAATATTATCAATAAAATTATTCGTCATTCGAATAGTAGTGTAAATATTGGAATTTGATAGAGTTATGCTAACTAATTCTGGCTTCAATATAAATGATGCTGTTTATTGAATAGAGTAATTTAACTTAATATCATCAATAAAATTATGAGTCATTCGAATAGCGGTAAAGAATAATAGTTTAATGATGCTATGTTATTATGCGTCATTCTTATAGTAGTGCAAAATTTTATAATTTCGGGGAGGGCTGCGCTAGTAAATTGTATGAAACAAGACGAATGACGATACTTTTTAAATATACCTCTATCTTATTTAAATACTTACTATAAAACGAAAAGTAGGGTCAAATATTATAGATAACTTAAATACTGTAGTTAAAATGTTTTAATATTTATTTCAGGTCGAAGATTTATAGCTCTAACAATGCTGAAACACTATTTCCATCGGAAGACGAGTCAGCGATGCAGGCCGAATCGAGTGAGATAAGAAAGAGGAAGCATAGCAAAACGTAAGTATTCAATTTATCTTTTGATTCGACTCGATACTAAAGATTATTCTGTGTTATTGAATGATGTTGTTTAAGTTTAATCAGACCCAATCAATATTTTAATTACTTTCATTGAATATCCTCTAATGTAGTCAAGTCTCTGCAAAAATTTTATTAGCTCGATTTAATTTAACGATCGTTTTTATTTTTTCAGATTGAAACATTCATCTAAAGCTGTAGTTTCTTCGTCAAGCTCTGAAGATGAAGCTGCGAGACCGGCTGAATCGAGTGAAAAAAAGAAAAAGCACGCAAAGTCACCGCAATCATCTTCAAGTGCTTCAAAAAAGAAGATCAAAATTAATCCTGTACCTGCGAAACCACACCACGCAACTGCTGCGGAGCTTTTTGGAAGCGGTAGCGAGGATGAGAAGCAGTCCTCGAGTATCACCCCTGCACCTGGTAAATTACAGTCTTGTATCACGCGAAGACTAGCCAATGGGTTTTCACGACAGGACAATCATTCAAAAACAGGTTCACACTTTATTGAACTAAAAGTTTACAAGTGCGACGAGATTAAAAACGTGTTACCTGTTAATAGATGGCGGCAAGCCATAGTCAGCATAAAAACTCAGACGGATGATAATACTACAGCTTGGCAGCACTTATCAAACTTTATTACATCGACTCGTAAGGAATATAGAACTTGTACTCCGACATTTGTTAGCAACTACTATTAATGTTTTATTTTTATTCTTTTTGTATTTAATGATTACGAAATTAGTATGTTATTCATGATTAGTGCATTATAGAGAGCGCTTACCAATTCATGCCTTTATTATTAACCTATGTATTAGATAAATCTATGAATAAATACTATCAATAAAATCATATTTTTGTTTACAGCTCCGTCTACTTACCCCGAGTCATCCACCAATGTATTTATGCGATGTGATCATTGTCAGATCGAGATGCCTATAAATAAATACAGATTTCATTTAAGAACAAATTTGCATAAATCAAATTGTTTATCGAAAACCGATTTTAAACACATTGAAATAATTAGCACAGCATTTAGAAACAGAATTGCTACATATCGCTTAAACCCCTCACAGGATGTCGAATGCCTTACACCTGAGACTTTCCTATGCGGGATTCGAAGTGATATTTTATACCTTATGAAATCCGCATTATTGAAACATGATTGTGTTAAAATGAACAGCGAGCTGTTTGTTCATTTTACATTACCGAATTCATGTAACCAACAGCTTAAGTCTTTTAACACAAAATATAGTATTGTATTTAAAAACACAAATTTTAATGAATTATATATGACTATGATCGAGAACTTAAAAAATAAACTAATCGAATTCGAACATCGTGAGTCCGGGTGGTCTTATTCTACAATTAGTCACTTAGAAATCAATATAAATAAATATAACCCAATGAGAGGTGGTACTTACATACCGTTACCAGTTAATATCAAGAATACTAAAACCTGTATAAACATTCAGAACAGCGATAGTCATTGTTTTTTATGGAGCATTATGGCAGCTCTATTTCCTTCAAAGAATAATGCGTGTCGAGTTAAGTCTTATCCGCACTATTCAACCGTTTTAAATATAAAAGGAATGTCATTCCCTCCGTCTGCTAATGATGTAAGGTTGTTTGAGAAAAGTAATAGTGATATAAGCATTAATATCTATGGGCTAGACAAGGGTATTGTAACAGGACCGTTGTACCGCACGAAATCCAAGAAAATAAATCATATCAATTTGTTATATATTGAACAAAACGGTGCAGGTCATTACTGCTTAATCAAAGATCTAGTGCGTCTAGTTCGTCGTCAAATAACTCACCACAAGGGTAATATGTATTTTTGCGATTCTTGCCTTCAATTTTTCACCACTGAAAAAAAATATAATTCACATCATTGTTCTCACATTCTTACTGTTTTACCTGAAAAAAATGCAGCGATTCAATTTAAAAACTTTGAACGACAACAAAAAATTAATTATATAATTTACGCTGACTTTGAGAGTATGTTAATAAATTGTGAAGATGCGAGTACACAAAACACTCAAACCGTTAAACAGCATCTTCCATCATGTTTTGGGTATTATATTTGTTGTTCGCATGATCCTCGTTTAAACAAATATGTTACCTATAGAGGTGAAGATTGCGTCGAGATTTTTATAAAGTGGTTAATCGATGATATACAGAACATTAATTCAATATTGTCTCAAAATAATGTAATGAAACCTTTAACTACCGAACAAGTAGCTAGCCATACAAATGCTGATAAATGTCACATATGCAAACAATTTTTGTTCGGTGATAAAGTTCATGATCATGATCATATTACTTCAGAGTATAGAGGTGCAGCTCATTCACTTTGCAATTTAAGATACAGAATATGTCCATTTATACCAGTTGTTTTTCATAACCTAGCTGGTTATGACTGTCATTTGTTTATTAAAGAACTGGCAAAATATCCTGGTTCTGTGAAAATTATTCCTCAATCCAAAGAGAAATATACGTCTATTACAAAAATTATAGAATCAACAAACCAGTCGCAACCAATCAATATTAAGTTTATAGATTCTTTTCAATTTCTTAGTTCAGGCTTAAATGAATTAACAAAAAATTTGAATGAAAAGGATTTCCACAACTTATCAAAAGAATTTCAAAGCTATAATAAAATTAATTTGCTGAGACGTAAAGGTATTTATCCCTATGATTATATTAATTCTTGGTCTAAATACGAAGAGGATAAACTACCATATAAAGAACATTTTTTCAATTCTTTAAAAGATGAGCATATCACTGATGCTGAGTATACACATGCGCAACTCGTATGGTCTACCTTTAATATAAGTTCATTAGGAGAATATACCGACTTATACTTGAAATGCGACGTTCTATTATTGTGTGATATATTTGAACATTTCAGAAGTACAAGTTTACGACATTATAATCTTGATCCGGCTTATTATGTGTCTGCACCTAGTTTAAGTTGGGATGCTATGCTTTTGTGTACAGGTGTTCAATTACAACTATTAGATGATTTAAATATGTATCAGATGCTTGAGAACGGGATACGAGGGGGATTAGCTCAATGTTCTCTTCGACATGTAAAGGCGAATAATAAATATATTCCAGAATTTAATGATTCAAAACCATCATCATATTTAATATATCTCGATTGTAACAATCTATACGGTTATGCGATGAGGAAAAAAATGCCTATTTCAGATTTTGAATTTTTAACTGAAGATGAAGTTAAATATTTTAACGTAATGACAGTGCCAAATGATGGAGAATTTGGATATATTTTAGAAGTAGACCTGACTTATCCCGAACATTTACATGATTATCACAGTGAGTTACCTTTCGCCCCAGAAAAATTCATTCCGCCAGGCGGTAAATCAAAAAAATTAGTTGCTAATTTATATGATAAATACAATTACGTCATACATTATGTTCACTTGAAAGAATGTTTGAAAAATGGTTTAATATTAAGGAATGTTCACAGAGTCTTACGCTTCAGACAAGATAACTTTTTACAAAAGTACATTGATTTAAATACTCGTTTAAGACAAAGTGCTACTACAGCGTTCGAAAAAGACTTTTTCAAACTTCTAAATAATGCGGTATTCGGTAAGACGATTGAAAATAAACGAAAGCGAATAGAAGTTAAATTAGTCACAAAATGGAAGGATTGTAGCAATAAAACAAATAAATATATAGGAGCAGAAAAAATCTTACTAAAACCAAATGTAAAAAACGTATGCATATTTTCAGAAAATTTTGTAGCTATCCATTTAGCTCCTGAAAAAATTTTACTAGACAGACCAATATATATCGGATTTACAGTACTAGAATTCGCTAAACAGCATTTGTATCGATTTCACTATGATGTTATAAAAAAAAAATATAATTCAAAGGCTGCACTTTGTTACACGGATACTGATAGTCTTCTGTATAATATTGTAACACCAGACTTTTACCAAGACCTACATAATGATATTACGAAATTTGATACAAGTAATTATGATGAGGATAACCCGTACGGCATACCTCAAATTAACGCTAAAGTACCGGGATTATTTAAAGATGAAATGGGTGGTGACGTAATTACTGAATTTGTAGGCTTAAGAGCTAAACTCTACTGTTTAAAGACAGTTAAAACTTCATTAAACAAAGCTAAAGGTGTTTCGAAACCTATAACGAATCGATTACAACTTTCCGATTATAAAACAGCGCTACACACCAAAAAAAATTTTAGACGAAAAATGAATCTGATTAAATCCATTAAACATGTTTTATATTCACAGGAAGTAAACAAAGTAGTTTTAAACAGTAATGATGACAAGAGGCAAATATTAGCTGGTAACATAGAAACGCTCCCCTGGGGTCACTGTAATACAATTTTTTAATAGATATACGAAATACCTTGTACGTATTTGAAAAGATTTCTTTAAGTATATAAGTAGTTAATTATATTATCATATTGAAGATATGATATTAATAAAAAAAACAGTCTTATATAAAAGGTTATTATATTTTTAAATGTAATTTAGAGCTATGTATTGGTTTTTCTTTTTAAGAAATCGTAAAATTGTATTCGTGTGATGTGTGTTTAGAAGTATAATTATGCTTTGTTTATATTGAGCTTAAAAAAGGAATAAATATATTTCAGCATGAATGAAAAAGTTTTTATATATGCAACCAAATCAAATCAAATAAATTATTAAATGTATCTCTTTCTTTTGATCGTCATTTTAAGCAACGATCTAGACTAGACCCAAGATTATATAAGCAATAAAATCCGAGATTCCCCGCATTTCATCATGATCTTTGATAAACAGAGTCAAACTTTGGAAGTAAATACTTTCAAAGTAAAAAATGACACACAAAAATTAAAACATAGTTCGTTGTTACCTAATACCATTCGCTGCATAATATGCGGTCCTTCAAATTGTGGTAAAACCAATGTTATGTTAAATTTATTGTTACACGAAAATGGTTTGAAATTTAAACATATTTATTTATACTCGAAGACCGCTTTTCAACCAAAGTACCTCTTTTTAAGACAAGTTATGGAAAGTGTTCCAGGAGCGGAGCTATTTGTATTTAATGATCACAAAGAAGTTCTTCACCCCAACGATGCTTTGACAAATTCCATTATGATTTTCGATGATGTCGCATGTGAAAATCAAATTAATATTAGAAATTATTTTACTATGGGAAGACATAGGCAGATAGATTGTTTTTACTTATCGCAAACTTATTCGAAAATACCTAAACAACTGATCAGAGATAATGTTAATGTTTTAATTATCTTCAAACAAGATGATACCAATTTAAAACATATATACAATGAACATGTAAATACAGATTTAGATTGGATACAATTTAAGCAACTTTGTTCTGTTATATGGCAAGATCGATTCAGTTTCTTAGTTATAAATAAAGATTGCGCGATAAATAACGGACGATATAGACAAGGATTTGACACGTTTGTCCGCTTCTAACTTAGTTATATATTCCGATTTCTAGTTTAAAAATCTCACTTGAAAACAAGGGGTTTTAAGAAACGGTAGTCATATTAATAAGTTGGAAAGTAAAATGGATACCGATTTAAAAGCACAACTCATTAAATCAGTTAACAATATAAAAAACAAAATAAAGAAGATTAAAAATGAAGATTATGAAGCTGATCTGAAATACAAAAAAGTATTTAAACCTATTACTGATTCTTTAGAAACAGTTGTCAAGATAAATCAAACACCTCACTCTGCTTTTAACATAACACCAAGAAATGGTAAAAATAACACGCAGATCGATTTAAACTCTTCTTTAGACTATAATAATTTTAAAGACATAATTAATGCTGATTCTAATCACCATTCAGAATATTATGGATGTTCTAATGATAATGATAAAAATACAACAAATCAAAGTAACAGTCACGATACACTTTTATCTTTGAAAAAAGAAGACATGATGGATATGTATGAGCAAGTCAATGTTCCGTTTGGTATTTATGTTAAAGATAAGAACCTGATGATGGGAAACACTGTTGTTAGTTTATCTTTTAAAAATAACACTGATAATACTTTGGGAAAAAAATACATGATTACTGTCAAAAATAAGAATTATGAATTGACCGGTGGTTTAAAAGAACTTTTATTGCGAAACAGACCTAATCTTAAGCTTGTAACTGAAGAAGATAAAACAAAATACAAAGAAATTTTAAGTAACACAAACGCGCACAAACGGGACTTTGACCCGGCCGGACAATTAAAAGGTGACAAAGGATTAAAATACTGTACAATAATCAAGCCTCTATTTTCACAAGTAACTGACGAAAATAATGAGTTCACTCAACAGTTGCCGCAATTGAAAATCGGTCAAGGTTTGCCTGAATTAAAACGATATAAAAGTAATACGGATTATATTTATTGGGATGATCCTAACGAACTTATTGAAAGACTGAAACTTTTAATTGCATCTAAAAGTGCTGGTAACAGCAATCATGACAATGAAATTATATCAATTATTGAAGAGTTAAAGGAAGCGGGTATAATAAAAGAATAAATTCTGTTTTCGTGTAGTCATTTCGTCTAGTAATCTAATAAGCATTAGACATGAATGAAGAGAAAAAAGGAAATTTTAATGTTGATAGTTATAAACTGGAAGTAATTAAAATATCATCTATAGATAAACGTGAAGTATCCGACGTTGTTAATAAAGAGATCGTTGATAAATTTAATAAGAATAATTCTGAAAAACTTGCGCATATTGAAAAGCTGGTTATGATTTTAACAGACCGTGTAAAAAATATTGAAAAAGATATTGCATTAAAGGAGCTTGAGGGAAAATTAAACAAGCATTATGAGCAAAGCCGACGTTGTTAATGAAATTCATAAAAACGTACGAGTAAACTTCCCTCGGAGAAGCGTAATATTAAGAGATATAGATGACCTTTGGCAAGCGGATTTGATAGATATGCAAGCTTTATCCAAATTAAATGCTGGTTATAAATACATACTAGTAATTATAGACGGTTTCTCAAAATATGCTTGGGCATTCCCGATTAAACAAAAGACTAAAGAAATCGTATCTAAAGAGTTTCAAACATTGTTGGAAAATGGTCGTCACCCAAAAAATTTACAAACTGATATGGGTACAGAATTTTATAATAATAAATTCAAAAAAGTTATTGAAAAGTATCACATAAATCATTACTCTTCTTATTCTACAAAAAAAGCATCAATCGTAGAAAGACTTATAAGAACTCTCAAAACTAAGCTTTACAAAGAATTTAGTTTGAAAGGAAATTATAAATGGATCGATGGGACTCTTGACAAGAAAGTTTACGAATACAATCATACCTTTCATAGAACCATAGGAAAAACGCCGGCTGAAATTAATCATAATAATAAAGAAATTGTCTTACAAAGATACATTAACAATTCGCTATCCGAAAAAAGACCGAATCGTCATGTTTTTCAAGTTGGAGATTTTGTAAGAATCAGTAAATACAAAGGATGTTTTGAAAAAGGATTTACACCTAATTGGTCAACCGAAATATTTAAGATAAGAAAAGTCCAACAAACTAACCCACTCACATATTTATTAGAAGACGCAAAGTCTAGGCCTATTTTAGGAGCATTCTACAGACAAGAAATTCAGAAAACTGCTCACCCTGATGTATATCTTGTTGAAAAAGTTGTAAAAAGCAAAGGAAACAAAGTATATGTTAAGTGGCTGGGTCTTCCATCAAGTGAGAACAGTTGGATTGATAAAAACAATCGTTTGTAGTGATTTTAGTACATTAAATAAGCTATTCATACTTAATACGCTCATTTGCACTTGGATCTTTATGCAAGAAAGTCAACTTTAAATAAAGCATTTTAATCATACCAATATTACTATTATTAAAATGAAACACACACGAAGTAATACTAAAAAAGAAGCGCATCATAAGGAAAAAACATTATTAGCACCCTCCCAGAAAACGGGAGCTGGTCTGAAAAAAACCTTTAGTAATATTGTATCGCACACTAAAAAACATATTCGAAATTTGAAACCAAAGTGCAAGAAATTGCTAACGGAGTTAGCATACGCGGCTGCTCGAGAATTTGCTTCTGACATAACCGTGCAATCCCCGAGAGTGATACCTGTACCTAAAACTGGTGGATTTTTACCATTAATTCCTATTCTTGCCGGCTTATCTGCTACGGGGAGCTTGGCTGGAGGTGTTGCGGGAATCACCAAAGCTATCAATCATTATAAATCGGCACAAAAACATCTTGCAGAGTTAAAAAGACATAACATGAAAATGGAGGCTATGTGTATTGGTAAAGGATTACATCTTAAACCGTACAAACACGGGTTAGGAATTTACGTTTCAAACAAAAAAAACTAGATACTGGGCTACCTGATCGAGCGCTAACTAATATCGATATAATAAAGCATGCGAAAAATATACCCCATTTTCGAGGCGTATTTATGCGAGATGAATTACCAGAAAAGCCGTGGCTGATGGAATGCGGTGTGATTAATTTAGATTCATCTAAAAATGTTGGTACTCACTGGGTAGCCTATGGAAAAATTAAAGACTATATTGAATATTTTGACAGTTACGGTAACTTAAAACCGCCAAAAGAATTCTTAGCATATGTCGGAACAAATATTCGGTATAATTATGTCAATTTACAAGGCAATCATTTATACAACTGTGGACATTTATGTTTGAAATTTCTAAAATCATTTTGGAAAAGTAAATCGAGACTAAATAAATAAATAACGAAACGGATTAAACATATAGTTACGGTTGTTAAATGATAATAAAATAAAATGCTAAACCGGATTAGGACATTCCTTCGCGAACAGTATTCAGAATTGGGCGTTGAGTACATAACAGTCTGCCGAGTTTAGTACAAATAACCGCTTCAATTTATTATAAGTATACAATTAAATATGTATGTTTTCAATAAAAACAACATCAAAGAACAAAAATGTACTATTAATCTTCCAGTGTTCAAAGGAAGAACACGATTAAGTACGACAAATAAAATTACTAAAAGTAATAAAATCTTTCTTCATTCTCTCGGCTTAAAAATAAAATAAAAATAAATATAATATGCTGCAAATAACTGAACTACCGCAGCAAGATAATTCTATTGAAAGCTACGAGATTCACAGCTACAATCCATACAATCACAGCTTTAAAGAAAACGATGAAATCAGAATACCTATTCATCAGCAAGATGTTTATGTATTACCATCTGCAAGCTCCATTTACATCGAAGGACATGCGAGTGTATTTGAACTAGATACAGCAGGAAAAAAGAAGAAGAAAGAGTTTAAGTTTATAAATAATCCTATATTGTTTTTATTTCAAGATATAAGATACGAATTAAATGGGGTAGAAATAGATCATGTTAAAAATGCTGGAATCACAACTACGATTAAATCTCTTATCTCAATGAACGTAGGCGAAAGTAAAAGTTCAGCATTGTGGGGGTGGAATTTAAACGGAAGTGCGAAAAAAGGGGATAATTTTTCTGTTATTATACCGCTTAATAAAGTGTTAGGGTTTGCAGAAGATTATAACAAAATTGTTGCCAATTGTAGACATGAACTTATACTTCATAGAAACAATTCCGTTTTGAATAGTGTTATAACTGATACAAATGATACTATAGAAATAGACATACATAAGGTTCAGTGGCGTATCCCTCATGTTAAAGTTTCGGATCGCAATAGATTATTGCTGCTTAAGCACTTGGAAAAAGATCGAGCAATACAACTAGCTTTCCGAAATTGGGATTTATATGAATATCCGCTTTTACCTAAAGCAACAAAACACTCGTGGTCTGTCAAAACTGCTTCTCAGTTAGAAAAACCGAGATATGTTATATTCGGTGTTCAAACTGATAGAAAACTGAATCGAACGAAGAGTTCATCAGAATTTGATCATTGTAACATAACAAATGTCAAGTTGTTTTTAAATTCACAGTACTTTCCTTATGATTCACTTAATTTAAAATTTAATGAAGATAAGTATAGTATATTATACGAAATGTATGTTAACTTTCGTCAGTCGTATTACAACACCGGAATCGATCCCCTGCTTGATTTAAATACATTCGGGAAAAAAGCCCCACTGTTCGTTATTGATTGTTCACGACAAAATGATTCGTTGAAAACAGGACCGGTTGATGTCCGTTTAGAAATCGAGTCTTCAGAAGATATACCTGACAATACAACAGCGTACTGTCTAATCATAAATGATCGTCTAATCGAGTATAAACCCTTGAGTAATATAGTGCGAAAATTATCATGAATGTGATTATGGATGTTCAAGGTTTTAAAAACGAAAACAATACATTTATACCTAAAGAAATAGCAATTATTTGCAAAAAAGGTGTCATTGTGTTGTTGATTAAACCACCTTATCCTTTTTATAATTTAACTAAGAAAGAACGGTTGCAAGCCTCATGGATAGAGAGAAACAGAGGAATATTATGGAATGAGGGGTATGTGCCATACTTCAACTATAAGAGTTTGATATTAAACTTTTGTAAAAATAGACGTATTTATACAAAAGGTACTGAAAAAGTGGTCTGGTTAAAGAAGATAATAGAAAGTGACAATGTTTACAATTTAGAAGACTTTAATTGTCCTAATTTAAAAACACTTAGTGAGAAATATTCGATTTCTTCCGACATTTATAATTGTATTTACCATACCAAAACATGTGCTTTTAAAAATGTATCTTGTTTAAATAAGTGGTGTGTAGATAATAATATTTTTAAGTAAATAAATCAACAATCATATTATATATTTGTTTAATACTGATATTTGTCAACGTATATATTTTATAATAAGTATATAATCAAAATGAATATCAACAAAGGAGATATCGTTGAGGTTATCATTGATAAATGTCAGCTTCATGGTCGTCATGATGTCAAAATATTAAACGCTGAGCACTATTCTGGTGTGCTAATAACTCAGAGTTATTATAAAACTAAACGCTCACGAATCTTTTACACGGGATTACAAGTAGCAGCTCGAGTAATTAGAATAGATAAATGTTATATAGACTTGCTACCAATCTAATTGGAAGTTTCTAAATCATTACGCTGAGTGGTTATAGAAACCTGAGCATGTTATAAATAGAAATAGTAGTGTTGTGAAGGATATGATGGTGTTCTATTTATTCACTGTGTATAATAATAAACATTTTGATTTTAATGTTTGTACCTTTAAAAATGTATGTTTTATAAATAAATCATGTATACTTAATCCTTGTTTACTTTCTTCCTAAAGTTAGGAATAAACCTAAAGATATAATTTGATTTGATTACCGTCTGCGAAATTCGAGCATAATAATTATCGTTTATTATACGAACAATACGCTACACTTCAACAGTCGTATCACAACCGTCATAGTCTAGAACTGCTTCTTGTTTTCGAAGAAACTAATATGAATTCAAATACTTACATAATTGACGTACAAGGGTTCAAGGTTGTGAATCTGGAAAACATCAATCCGTATCTGGTGTGTCCAAGAACATTTCTGCGATTTTGTTCGACAGAGCAAAAGCTAATGAATCTGAGCATTAACATTGTGTGATTGAAAACGAGGAGCGCTGTTTTACAATGTAAGCTAAAGCTCGGTCGCCTAGTTAGTGCTTTATTTATTTATACAAACAATACGCTAGGCTTCAATCAGTAGTATCCCAACCGTTATCGTGTAGAACTGCTTCTTGTTTGCGAAGAAAGTATCATGAATTCAAATACTTACATAGTCGACGTGCAAGGCTTCAAGGTGAAGGAGAATAATTTTATAATAAAGGAATTTGCCTTCGCTGCAGAAAATTATGCGCAAAATAGTTTAATAAAATCGCCGTACCCGTATTCTAAGTTAACAGATGAAGAACGAAAACAGGTGCAGTGCACTAGGAAAAACTATGGCATAACATGGAGTGAAGGAAATATTGACTATCCAGATTTCAAAGGATATGCGGAGTATTTGTTAAAAAATAAGACCATTTTAGTGAGAGGTTCTGAAAAAGTTAAGTGGGTAAAAGAAATAAGTTCTAATTGTGATATTATTGATGTAGAAGAAATGGGGTGTCCAGACTTTGAAGAATTGCATAAAATGTTTAGTGATGTTGGCGATCTGTATTTTAGATGTATTAAACATAAAAAAAAAAGATGTGCTTTAACAAATGTAAAGTGTATTAGACGGTGGTACATAGAATGTAACAACCTTATTCATAATTAAATAAATGATTTTAATTATAAATATCAGTGCATTTTATTTCACTATTCAAAGTTCGTAAATAAAGCAAGACTAGTATTTGTGATCGAGGGTGTTTGTGGCGGTTCTGGCTCAGAGTGTATTAGAACTAGAATTTAATTGAAGTAGTTTTTGATTGAACTAGCACTTGATTATCGGATTGTACTGTAATTATATGCTCAACAGATAATTCGATTGACATATATTAATGTATTGATTCATGATCAGTAATCAATATAACGTATGATTGGGGGATCCTGGATCTCGTTTGATCCAGGTCCCCCAATTATACACTACTCTAATCTTGTTTCCCCATACAAACTTTGGACCCCCATTTAACCCCTTTAGAGGTCGAATTTTGAAAAATCCTTTCTTAGTGCACCCCTAGACCTTATAAGGAACCTACGTGCCAAATTTGAAATCTCTAGAACCAGCGGTTTAGGCTGTGCGTTGATATGTCAGTCAGTCGGTCAGTCAGTCAGTCAGTCAGTCAGTCAGTCAGTCAGTCAGTCAGTCAGTCAGTCAGTCAGTTTCTTCTTTTATATATTTAGATAAAAAAAAACTAAAAATACTTTTCTTACAAAACTTATATATGATCTTTCCATTTATGACAAAAAAAATTTGATTCAAAAACTCAATTGGCATCGGAATCAGCTAGCTGTCACATTCGTACAAGAACTGTCAAAATGAACACGATGGCGATTGCGAGCGAGTTACGTAATAAGCTAGCTGAATATTTCTCTCTGTCTCTCGCTTCTCGCTATGTAACGCTTGATTCAATAAATTTCGTCCGTAACGCAAAAATCCATAACGTGTCAAGCAGATAAATAATTTATCAGGCCGTATGAATATGGATGCAGGGTGTTTGTAAGACTGTACCCCTTTGGCAACCCTACCGCCCCGACCACCCTAAACAGCTACATATTTTACTCGAGACTATGTAATTGACTTTGTATATAATACATATAGTGCACGCGCCATGCGTCAGGGTTGTGCGTGAATGTGAACATTACCGGTATTGTTCTAATAACGTTCAGTGTTTGCCGAGTTATATGAGTTTAAGTTGTTATTTATCGATATTATCTTTCAAGCTGGTTCCTTCATCATTATCGTCATCTCCAGCCCATATACGATCCACTACTGGGCACAGGCCTCCTCTCACACTTGACATACACAATTTTTCTTTACGCATACTTGTTTGTGTATTAGGTATAATCATGTGGTGAGTTCGCTGTGTTTATCACTCTTTTGTTGCCACTCTGGTGTTTTACTATATTGAGACTACTTTTTACAATTTTTGCTTTGATTTCGCTTTAATAAAAATGTGTCTTGCTTGAGCAAAAGGTTAAACTGTTTAAACTGTTCTCTATTATCAGACTAATAATAATTTAAGGTATGAACTTAAATTGGGGACCTTATACAGCCCTTTTATAAAATGTATTAATTGTATTATGGGTAAGTTAAATAGAATTTAAGTATTGTTGTAAATCTATTTTATTCTGAAAAAATCTCTTTCTGCCAAGTTTTTTGCGGCGCATTCTTCTTGACAATGATGGTCTTTCCGAATGCGCTGGTTGTTTAAAAAAAGACAATGTAAAAGAGCCCTTGGCGGCCTATTTGTTTTCATTATTCTTACTCTTCTCTTCATATACCTAAGTAAACTGTTTTACCATTCCAATTTCTATGGTACTAGCAGATAGTCCCATTAGTGTTCCCTGTGCAAAACAATTTTCTGCGAAAAGTCCATTTTCTATAACGGCGCATGTCCGTGTGTCGTGTAAAAATGTTAATTGGTTAAGGGTGAATGTCATTAGCGGAGTTTTGCAATGATTCATCAGTTTGAAATTATGAATAATTTATTCTGCGTCATGTTTAGCGGGAATTGAATTAATACTTAACTCGTACGAGACTAAGTTTCCTAAGATTTTCGCCCATTCCCTCGATGGGCTTTTACCTGCGCGTGAAGAGAAGCAAATGGTACATTCTATGTTATTTCTTTACTCCCAGACCAGCGTGGAAGGATACTAAGGAAAGAAAGAAAAAAAAGAAAGAAAGACCACTCACTGATGGTGACCTGATGGTCACTTACCCCCCACTTGCTCGTTTGCCTTCCTATTCATATAAAAAGAAAACATTTATTCTTGATAGCATTACAAAAACAAAAGAAAAAAAGAAGTAAAAAACATGAACATACATCACGAAATGGTCCCACCTCAGCATAATGCTGGCCTTACACAGCCAACGCTGGTCTTCCGATGGGACCATCGAGTGCTAACTGAAAGCACATATTATAAGATATATATAAATTAATAAAATTGTATTTTAATAATATTATTCAATCTGCATTTGGACATGAATTTCGCTAATATTAATTTTAATTTGTCTTATTTTTTGCTGTTCTGTTTGTGCCTACTGACATTCTTCTATTGTTATTTATTTTTATTGTTCTGCATGACATTTTTGTATTATTTCAGTCAATTTAATTTTGTACGCCTATTTTAGGTAGAAAGTGGAGATTCTGACTAGCTTTAAGATCATTTATGTACACCTGCTTTCAACAAATAAAAATTATTCTTATTCTTATTAATATATAAAGAGGCGTGACGATATGTATGTATGTATAAATTCAAAATAGTGAACCGGCATTACATCCTTTGACATGGCTGAATAGACAATAATTTACTTTACTTATTCCACAAGGGATGAATTTTATAAAAAGTAAAAAAGGACGATGTGAGTAAAGCATAAATTATGTATTACCAGTTTGAAGTCATCCTGTATTATACTAAATTGTATTGTTACCAGCGTCTTTGACCACGAGCTTGATACTATCTCTTTGATCGCCGTCCGGTTACGAGGCTTGCCGACAGCCGGAACTATAAACCCTAAACTTACGTGGACAAAGCCGATTATTCCTTGTCTGGGCCAGGATGTAAAATCTCCGGAATGGATGCTGAGACGCGACACAGATTGGATCGCGGTAACTTTGTCGGACGCTTGTGCGTGATATAGTTACAATGATAATGTTAAGATAGTGCACATTGAGCATACATCAAATTACGTCTTTATCCCTTACGGGGTAGTCAGAGCCTAAGTAAAATGACCGACCGAGAATCACCTATTGAGATGACAGGCCTCGTTTACCAGGATTGTGGACGTATAGGTGGAAAGCGGGGTGGTGGCGTGAAAGATATAATCCACCACCATCACCAACATTCACCACCTTACACCACCACCAGCACCACCATCTTACTCGCTAATCGTAGTTGAGGGCCCTAACTGTAAAGGTGCAGGCTGAAAACCAGCGCGGGGAAGCACAGCCCTCTCCGCACATGCTAAGTCTGAGCCTTTTGCCTCACTTATGTACTGTTTTTTTTTGTATGCATTGTAAAATGGGCAATAAAATGCTTTTTTATTTATTTATTTATTTAATCCTGCCGCTAAGCAGCAATGCTTGCATGCTGTGTTCCGGTGTGGAGAGTAAGATAGCCGGCGAAATTACAGGCACAAGAGGCATTTCATCTTAGCCCTCTAGGTTGGCAACGCATCTGCAATCCCTCCGGGGTTGCGGGTGTCTATGGGCAGTGGTGATCGCTTACCATCAGGTGACCCACTTGCTCGTTTGCCTTCCTATTCATATCGAAAAAAAAATTACAAAAATGTGAAGAAAATGCCCCAACGAGTGAAGTCTTAAAGAAAATATTGGAACCGTACTTTGTTCGTAAGAGGCTTCGAAGAGGCGCGTTTGCGTCGAGTCACGGGACGCCTCATTTGTCAAACACCGCGGCAGTTAGGGCGACCCGACGTCTGCCAAGTTATCGACAGAACGTATAAGTACGTACCTATAAACAGAAAAGTTACAAATATCTCCATACTTAAGTATCTATAACCTTACCTTACTGTGGCTTATTTCACCAAAGCGACATATTGTCGATGACATTGTGACTATTCTGTTTACATTACAAACTCGACGAGAATCTACGCCGCTTGGCTTCATACTGACCACGCATTGTAATGCGAACTGTCAATTATGACCGACAATTTTATTGTCGAATTGGTGAAATAGGGGCCTGTATGCTTAGTGTAAGTTTTCGGTCACAGAACACGTCTCGACCGCGTTTGCGTTAAAATGTCAAATACTATGAGAAATTTTAGTTGCCGTTTCGATCCGCTAGTGGCGATGCCAATTTTTCCATAGTAATTGAGACGTTTACGTGAACGCGTTCGAGACGTTTCTTCGTGTGAAAACTTACAATAGAGGCTCTGGTCGTAGAAAAGAAAATGCGTTGTCAATTTACTTGATAGGAAATATCAAATTAATCAAGAAATTTTAAAATTTTAAAATACTTCTTGATTTTTAATATTTACTTTTTACGTTCTACACGACACTGAAAATTAGATAGAACACATAGAAAAATCCGAAAAGTAAAGCTATGGCCGGGAATCGAACCCGGGTCCTCGTCATTCCGTGACGCGTGCTATACCCCTACACCACCCATAGCAGGTAGGTAGGTGGTAGGTAGGTAGCAGGTGGTGGGTTCCCGGCCATAGCTTTACTTTTACCTGCTATGGGTGGTATAGGGGTATAGCACGCGTCACGGAATGACGAGGACCCGAGTTCGATTCCCGGCCATAGCATTACTTTTCGGATTTTTCTATGTGTTCTAATTTTCAGTGTCGTGTTAGAAATTAAATTTACTTGATGTTTGTATGTCAAAACTGTCGTAAATTCTCCGAATAATCTTAACCGGTAAACCTTAGGTTTAATCAAGCATACATGTTAACTTAGCGGCATCGCTATATCCATAGTAGGGACGGTCGTAGGCGTTCGTAAAATTTTATTGCCATCGCGATTCCCGCTCGGCCATCTTGCCCCTTTGTGTCTATATATGATAGTGTTTTCAAGACATAATACATTACATTTACTTCCATGCTGGTATAGGAGCAAAAGAAAAACATAGAACGTACCAGTTGCTTCTATTCCCGCGCAGATGGTAACAGCCTATCGAGGGAATGGGCGAAATTCGTAGGAATCATGTTAATAGGCGATGCGGCCAGCAACCCATCACTATTTTGATTCCCCATTCCACCTATCATACTAAACGTGGCCTTTAGGTCATGTTACCACAGGCTCTGCCTACCCCGTAAATGATATAGACGTGATTTGTATATATAAATGTGTAGGTACAATACTTTTAATACTTACCTTACCTACCCTTAAGATAATTATTATTATTGATGAATACAAACTTTTCTTTTTGTCAGGATCGTAGCAAGTGGAACAAAGTAGTCTCTGCCTACCCCTGTGGGAAAGAGGCGTGACGATATGTATGTATGTATGTATTTTTCAAATAACTTTAAAATTAACCGACCTAATAAGCTTCCAATGATTTATCTTTATCCTTTTTTACAACAACACAAATTTGGTATGGAATTTAAAAGGGCGTTAAGACATGACGTCACATGTCATAATATCGAATCTCTCGTTTTAATCGCTGAGTACTAATTAGTTTAAAACTCTTATATTTTCCGTATTTCTTGACCGATATTTCTTTTAACTTCACTATTTGTTATCTCTTTTACGATGTTATTTATATTGTTGTAAGTTGTAGCGCCGCGGGGCCCGCAGGTTACGGCTACTCGTAGTTTGTGTAAAATACATACATACATACATACATATCGTCACGCCTCTTTCCCACAGGGGTAGGCAGAGACTACTTTGTTCCACTTGCTACGATCCTGACATACCTCTTTCGCTTCGTCCACATTCATCAATCTCTTCATACATTCGAAATATTATAAACGGGATGTGAACCGCGATTACCTTTATTGAGCTTTATTGAGCTGTGTTTCAAGACAGCCAGCGTTTATGCCGTTTGTAAAAGGGGTGACAGATAAGATCTCTAAAATACTAGATAAGTACTCTGTGAGAACTATCTTCACCCCTCATAGGAAAATTTCACAACTTCTGAGGTCTCCCAAAGACAATTTTCCCCTGGAAAAACCTGGTGTGTATAAGGTTGATTGCAGTTGTGGTAGTTCGTACATAGGGCAGACCAAACGTACGATCGCCTGTAGAATTAAAGAGCACATCACTGCAGTCAAAAATAATGACACGCGCAAATCCGCTATTGCTGAACATCTTATTGAGTCGGGAACAAATCACTGGATTGAGCTGCACAGCCCTAAGATCATTTCGACAGAACGCCACTATATACCGAGACTGGTGAGGGAAGCGGTTGAAATCCATAAACATAAAAATTTTAATCGTGAGGATGGGTTTAAATTGTCGAATATCTGGAATCCGGTGATTTCCTTATATAATTCTCGTCCAAAATCAATTTCGGGTGGGCGAAGTGACACTGTGAGTGTAGTGTGTTTGAATCGAGTTTCGAGTGAGAACGGTTCCAGTGGTAACGAGAGTGCACGCAGTCGACGCGCAAGAATGAGGGTAGACAGAGCTCGGTCTACCCAACAATAACATCCACCCGCAATTTCTTCAGTCTACCCGTGATCATGATACATGCAACTGTATCGAAATATCGGGAGCTCAATAAAGGTAATCGCGGTTCACATCCCGTTTATTATATTTCGAATGAACTTAACCGTGAATCATTAAAAACTCTCTTCATACATGCTCGTCGGTTTCGGGTACTCTTGACCTGGCCTTTTTCCAAAACGTCCCTAATTTGATCATGGAACGTCCGCCTAGGCCTTCCCCTCCCAACGCACCCATTCACAAAAATTTGTAAAATATTGACACAAAAATCCTCTTTCTAGGCAGCTTTACATTTATTGTAGTTCATCACTATTCGGGTATTTTTCCAGCCCTGAATCGTCAAACATTTAAAATGGCGTGTTTAAAATTCAAATCCCACATAAATAATTTATCATGTTGAGAGAATGTGCGATTTAGTGTCGTGTTAACGAAACTAGGTAATATTTAATGCGCTGCAGTGACATTTATGTTTGCTTTACAGTTCTGTTAATTGAAACAATTTAGAATGGCAAATTTACACTGTATTATAATATGTGTTCTTCAATTATGCTGCTACAAATGAAAATACAACAGTTGAATTAATAATTTTACTTTAAACATTCTGTAAGGAAGCTTGTTTTTACAAGTTGCAATTTATTATACTTAGAAGAAAATCTTTAAACGTTTCGGTACCTATTTTGATGTTTACCGTTCGCTAAGTATGCATTGGGAAGCTGTGGTAGTCTATACTTCATTTAATTTAGAATAAAAAACCACAATAACATTATATTGCGGCTGGTCAACTATTTCTTACCTAGCAAACAGTACAGGCCTTATACTCTGAAATCCGATTTTCGAAGTTCGTTTCGTGCCGTTCCGCTCTCACTAATAGTTATTAATTTGAGAGTGAGAGGGACGGTGTGATACGAACTTCGAAAATCGGATTTCGGAGTTGCCCCCCAGTGCAATAGTTAATAGTAATAGTAGTAGTGGTAATAGTATGGACTTGGTCTGAAATAAATGTTTGAATTGAATTGAATTGAATAGTTTGGCAGCGGCAAAATAAAATTGTTTTAATGTCACTTTATTTGCGTGTCGTCAATTGTTAATCTAGTACAAATTGTTAAGAGATTACAGTTCACGAATCGCAATATAATGTTGTTGTGGTTTCTCATCCTAAATTAAATGGAGTATAGTGGTTAGAAAGACACATGGCCTCTCAAGCAGACTACACTCTTATAAAGTCAGATTTTAATGAATTTTACTTCTTCAGTACCTATACATGCGTTCGGGAAATTTCGCGATATCTTCTCGTCCGAAATCCCGCAGTGCCTGTAGACGAGAGTCTATAATCAGTGCGTGTTGCCAGTGATGACTTATGGCTCTGAGACGTGGTCTTTGACTGCTGGCCTATTGGAAAGGCTCAGTCGCTCAACAAGCTATGGAGAAAGCTATGCTCGGAGTTTCTTTGCGCGACAGAATCCGAAATACGGAGATTCGCCGAAGAACTAGAGTCACCGACATAGCTCGAAGAGTATGTACGTTGAAGTGGCAATGGGCAGGCCATATCGCTCGTAGAACAGACAACCTTTGGGGGAAAAAAGTTCTCGAGTGGCGACCGCGATCCGGAAGACGTAGTGTTGGCAGGCCTCCCACTAGGTGGACTGACGACATCGTAAAAGTTGCAGGAAACCTGTGGATGCAGGTGGCGAGTTGTCGTTTATGTGTGTGCTAAGGGGGAGGCCTTTGTTCAGCAGTGGACGTCTTCAGGCTGATGATGATGATGACCTATACTTAAAAACGGAGTGGACCTCTTAGATAAGATTAATTAAACTAAGCTATTTTTCGTACTATATTTAGCTGGAAAACAATTCATTTGTAATGCTTTTGAATTACCTCAACGCATGAATGAATTGCTGCCCTCCCTTCACATAACCCTAAAACTGTCAGTCTGACACCAGAATAATGAACAAGCGGGCCTACTCTGAAATTACAAATTCGATTCGCTTCATGCCATTCCCCTCACACTAACAAGCATTGTAACGAGAGTAAGAAAGAGTAAGAAAGTTGCGGGTGATAGAGCCTTGCGCAAGGTCCGTCCGGGTCGTTACCATCAGCTAATCCTGCCGCTAAGCAGCAGTGCTTGCACTGCTGTGTTCCGGTGTGGAGAGTAAGACAGCCGGGGAAATTACGGGCACAAGAGGCATTTCATCTAAGTCGTCTAGGTTGGCAACGCATCTGCAGTCCCTCCGGGGTTGCGGGTGTCTATGGGCAGTGGTGATCGCTTACCTCAGGTGACCCGCTTGCTCGTTTGCCTTCCTATTCACATTAAAAAAAAAAAAAATAGAGACGGTATAGGTACGAATTTAAAATTTTGGAGTACCCTAACACGCGTAAATCGCGTCACTACCGCCGCGTTTGTTTTGTACCCAGTGACGGTAATGAGAGACTGACTCAGCTACGGTAATGACAATTTAAAGGGACCGCGGGTTCCACTTGAAAATTAGTTATGTCAAATCATTAGAGGGTTGTGAGTAAACCCTACAAATTTATACCTGGGTCCTTACTATGACGTCTTGATGCGATTCAATTCCAATTCAGTCTAGGTTCGCTTGCTGTCAGATCCGCACTGAAAATTACATCTAAAACTTGAACTGAGTCAGAATTGAATCGCATCAAGGCATTGGTAAGGCCCCAGGTATAAATTTATAGGGTAGGGTGTCGCGTCTCTTACTGAAAATTGTGATCAAGGTAATGAGAATATTTTTATTCATTTTAGTTTGTTATTTTCGATACTTAATTCAATCAGGAATTAATTAAATGATACTTTTTAATTTCTAACATAGATTGACTATCCTATTATAATCCGAAATTCTTCAGCAGGGGATTGGGTGTGTTGACCAAACACCCTTGTAATTTTTTTCTTTCATTATCTTCGAAATAAAATAATTTTAATATCAAATCGATAAAAGTCACTTTACTTTACCAAAATAATGTCCTTTAATAATCAGCAAAATAAACACACGTAGAGCTCCAAGTAATCTACAAACGACTCTATCAATGAGGTAATAAGTGAAAATTATTTTGAGCTCTTCAATTTTTACTTCTTCTGCTGACTGTACAAGGTAAAAACAGATGAATTTCTCGGCGTGTCTTAAATATTATTTTCGTTATTTGCTCAAAGCCATCATCGGTGCGAGATCATTCCCCCGCCGAGAATAAACAAAGCAGGCATAATGCAAAACAAAACGCGGCGGGCGTACAGTCGGCGCAAACAGCCTAAACAAACGGCTCAGGTACACTCGGCCCGGGAAATTTACTCGCCCGAGTCAATACTTCTTTTATGCCATTGTAAACTTTGTGACCGATTTTGTTTAATTTTATTCTTTTATGACCTCGTGTTTTACAATGGGCGGAATTGTTTGCAATTTTCTTAGGGGGTAAAGACAAATTTATAAATAAAATGACTAGCAGTTAGAGTTGGGGAAACGGTGGGAAGTTATTTTTATTTGGTTTGTATCTACAGACTGTTATTGTATTTAAAATATTTAATTGTTTGACATCAATACTGATCAATTAGGTCAGTTTTAGCGGCTTACTGCCCACGTCGGAACACAGCATCACAACTGCTGCTTAGCGGCAGGATTGGAGAGAAATATGGTAGTAGCTATCCAGACAAACCTTGCACAACCTCCTAGTATTAACTTGCAAAAAGTTAGAATAAACTCTGGATTAAAACTGAACCTGAAGTTACAGTGCTCAGATTTTCCATCTGTCTAGTTTATTCCGACTTTCAACACAACAAATACGGGGATAATATTTATATAAAGCAAGTTATTACCGTGTGTTTGCGCGGGTCTTCGATCTGTGTACCAACAATCTGTCGCGGGTAGCCGGCAAACAAAGTCGCGGGATTTATGGCCGCTGATAAAGGATCTTGGCTATGCATTTTAAATGTGTTGGTGAGGATTACTCGGGGATATGACCTCAATTGTACAAAGTAGATATTTTAATAGCTCGTGTAAGCTTTGGTTTGGATATTGACGTTTAGAAAATAATTAAGAACAGTTTATTTACATATGCAGATATATAATATCACGTCTTGATCCAAAGACAAAGCCTAGTGTAGCAAAACCTAAAAGCCACGTGGCTTTTGGGTTTGGCTCGTATAGCGTGATTGACTATTTTGATTCCCCTTTCCACCCTATGCTTAGTTGCTTACTTATTATCAGAAAACTTGATGATATTTGAACTTAGCGTATACGTATATACATAATTTTAATATAAAAATAGAAAAGCCCTAACTGACTGGCTCAGCAAGGCCCATTTCTAATTAATGGACTTATAAAAGCTCCCTTTACGATATAGACAGGGGTTAAGAACAGTTTTTTTTTTAAATACGGGACAATGACGCAGGAATAACTAGGTTTAATCATACTACTATTCCTATTTATGTTATAAATGCGGAAGTTTGTGAGTATAAAGGATATTTGTTTCTCCTTCACGCCAAAATGATCAAGCAGATTTAAATGAAATTTGCTACAGAAATAGATTACTTGTAATTTAGAATTCCTAACGCATTTGCTAATTTTGATCCCGAAAAATTTCGTTGATAAACAAATACTTTGTAGATGGAGTCGCAGACGACAGTTTAGTTTAGAAGAAGAAAAAGAATTTAAATTCCAAACAAGCTAATAAATGTACTACTTTGTACGCCACATTCATTGCATTCAAAGCACAGCACCGTTCGTCACATTACCTTACTCAAACATTTCGTAGCACGAAACACTCGTACAAGTTTCCGCTAACAAACGCGTGTTTTCATGAAATAACAAATGAAAATTACCCCTTAAGTGCCGACACATAGTTCCACACCTCGTCACGGCGTGACACTCCCGACAATGCCACGAAACGTCACGGGAATGAAATGTTGTGACAAAAGAATGCGAACCCCTTTATTTGCACTTATTTCGAGGGTGTGCGAGTAAGTGGCAGGTTATGATACCCTGTATATTGCCCGACACGGCGTTACGAGCGTGCCACTGTGTTCTGTTTCGCTCTTCTTTTATTTATTCTTTACGACAAACAATATTGTAATAATACGTGGGATTGTTGATTGTTCGCTGCTGTGTTTATTTGACGCGAATTATGAGAAGCAAAACTACTTCCCTCGATATTACAATAAGCTGTAACAACTTATTTTGGTATCAGACGCTACAACTATATTTTGATTGAATCAGACGTTACTTTGCGAAAGTCTACGTACTAAATAGAGCTAGATGTAGATGTAACTGGGATAAATGTTTATCACTCATCGCTATAAGTAAGTATGTATGTTTAATTCTGTAAAAATGAACACCAATTCAACCCTCGAAAATAATTGTTACCAAGTTGTTTTTTTTTTTTTAGTTACTTACCTACTTGAGACAGTAAATGAAACAACAAAATAAATCAAAGTAAATATATTATTACAGCTTTATATCGCGAATATACATAGTTATAACCACTTAATATTATAATCTTACGATTAATAAGTGCCATAAATATTAAGCAAATGGATTAACATAAAAAGAAATTCTTGGAAATGTTTGTCGTTACATCGCAAAGAAATACATTCACAATATTTCTAACAAAAATGGCCACAAAAAAGGCCGGTAATGATAAATTATGGTAATGACGTGAGATAATCACGTCGGAATGACGCGTGTTGTTTCTTAGCGGATAACGTAACATCCGGGGAATGGTAATGACAGATTTAATGATACGCGGTAATCATACGGGGAAGAAATATTACATTACAGGAATACCTGCCGAGTGTGATACTGATAACATAGTTATTTACATGTTAAAGTAACAAGATTAATGTAATGTCTTGTATGTATGTGAATATTTTAATGTGCAAAATAAACATAAAACAAATACAATTCACAAACACTGAGATAGATGCACAGAGGCGAACTTATCCCTTTAAGAGATCTCTTCTAGTCAACCTAAATGCTACCGTATTAATAAGATATACTAGAGGATCCCTCCATAGAACGACCTTCACCGAGCTGGTTAATGGATGAAAACTGTTTTATATTCAATTAAATATGTCAATAAATATATTTCAAATGGGTTGTCAAAAAAAAATCAGTCCAGAATATGATTAATTAACAATAAAAAATAAAAAAATATTTCACTGGTTTGGTTAATAGACAAATTCCATACCAATGGAAAGTATGAAGCCCATAGAATATGTAAATGTTAGGTTGACTATTTTTTCCATCACAACTCTTGGGTATAAACAGGTAAATTGATACTATGGGAACTTGCACCGGTCTGGTTAATAAATTAAAGTTAAATTAGAATAAAGATTATTTCTTTCATTACAAACACGGTACTATAGGGTTGTCTGCGAAAAATTAGTCCTGAATTCTGGTCAAGTTTTAAAAATTGTAATCATCATCAGATCAAAAAAAGCCCATCTCGCAACGTGGTTTTCCAAAGCGTAATTTATTTGCATTTAGCCCTCAAAAGGGCAAAGTTCACTTGATAGTAATAACGCGAGACACTTTAATGGCAAGTGTCAGCGCGGTGTCAGTGTCGCGTGACACAAAGCGACACTCGGCGACACTTCAAGGTTGTTGGAGATAGAATTAACAGCTAGATGTAATTCGTCGGAAGAATTAGGCCCTGTTCCACCGTTTCAGCGTTTATCCCTACTGAGCTGGCAACGTCGCATTATTGGTGATTTTTTACGATTGTTTCACAGAAATTGAGAATGAAAGTTTCAAATGTGCGTCTGTAGTGCACGTCGTTATTAGTGTATTAATGTGTCTTATGCAATAATTGATCGGGATGGACTTTTATTTTTTTATGAAACGAGATATATTATTTTATCCCTTTAATACGAAAATCGCCGTGGTAGCCTAGTGGTGTGACCTGTGGCCTCTCAAGCAGAGCGTCGTGGGTTCAAATCCCGGGCTCGCACCTCTGAGTTTTTCGGAATTTATGTGCGAAAATTACATTTGTAATTTGCCATGAGCTTTTCGGTGAAGGAAAACATCGTGAGGAAACCTGCACACATCTGCGAAGAAATTCAATGGTGTGTGTTAAGTTCCCAATCCGCACTGGGCGCGCGTGGGAACTATAGCCCAAACCCTCCAATACACGGAGGAGGCCTATGCCACGAGGCACGCCGAATTACGCGACAAGTTAATAAATAAACGACAATAACAACAACAACATGTACTTACTGAAATTGTAGCGAATTCGGAATAAAAAGGCTTATAAAATAAAAAATAAAAAATACGAAAATCAAAGTCCATCACGATTAATTATTGCATTGGAAACATTAATACACTAAAAATGAAGTGCACTACAGACGCACATTTGAAACTTTCATTCAATTTCTGTGAAACAATCGTAAAAAATCACCAATAATGCGACGTTGCCAGCTCAGTAGGAATGCACCCTCTTAAATGTCAGTTATGTATGATTCCGTCTCTATTTATTACTACGAAACAGACCGAGACGTCATCTTAGATAACTAACACTCAGGATAAGCGGAACTTTGCAGGGAGTGGTAAGACGGGACCTTAGAGTTATTTAATGCTTTGTTGAGTTGAAAATAACTCAAAGGCGTGAACTTTGAGAATGTTCGAGTAACTATGAGGAAGCCTCTCTTGTTCGCATACCTACTAAATAATAATGTAACAATAAGTAAAATTTTTCGCACGCCCACGGGAACTATACAACTTTCCGTGATGAAAACTATTATGTCCTTCCCAGGCTCTCAAAACTATCAACATACCAAAATTTAACACAATTGTTTGAGTACATGATTAATAGTGATTGCTTCCACGTTGGTCTGGGAGCAAAGAAAAAATATAGAATGTACCGGTTGCTTCTCTTCTCTCGGAGATGGTAAAAGGCCATCAACAGAATGGGCGAAAATCTTAGAAATTATGTTATTGGCGATGTGGTTAGCAACCCATCTTATCCCACCTATAGGTACGCCCATAATCATGCTAAACATAAACGTGGCCTTTAGGTCTTGTTACCTTAGGCTGTGTCTACCCCATAAGGGACAAAGACGTATGTATGTATTAAAATTACATAACATTCTGAGGGTAGTAATAAAATTAAGAATGTCTCAGATCGCAGGAACTTGTCGCATAAGCCAAAGGCAAGGGCAATAAACATGCGACCTGAGACTTTCTTTACACAATTTTCGTCTTCCCCTGGCCAAGAAGTGGAAATTTGCGCTCGCGTAGCGGGCGGTAAATTGCATCTTATAGCCCGGGGCGACGTAAAAAGTGTATTATAACAAATAGAAAAAGTTACTTTAAAATTACGCCATTGCTGCTCTCGTGAACGGCGGAACTCTGTAAAGAAATTCAAATAAAAAAAAAGCCCGCGCATTGTAAATAACAGCAACAACAAAAGTCAAATGTTTTCCGCCTTCGTTTCGCGCAATAATTACCGACTGCCATTGTTCGGTCGCGTTCGGCAAACTTCGGCCGCCCTCGGGATTCTCGAGAGCATTCGAACAAAGTTGCCTCTCCGAACTCGGCTTTGTTGTCTTGTTAATATTTTTACTAAGTCCTTCTGCAAGTATTAACTTTCTTATTTTTAGGGTCTTTTTCCTCGTACTGTTAAGACGCATTAACTGTTAATGCCGCTGTTATTATGTTCCTCTTCTGGTGAAAACTTTTTAATAATAAATGCCAGTTTGGTGAGTGGCTGTTGGCGTTGTAGTGCCTGAGCACTGTGAAGTTTTTTTTAATCGCCAGAATGCGTTCGCTTTGAAGCGATAGTGTCAAATACTATTATTATTAGTTGGCTACGTGACTCTAAGTGGCACTGACAATTTATTCATAAAAATACAACCAGTCAATCGGTCAGTCACTCACTCAAGTTTAAAAAAAAGTAAAACAACAGAACCCTAAATAGTTACAAATCATAAAACGTATTTACCTAAAATTGAATTCATGGTCTTAATTTCCATACTAATATAATCATCTCTGCAGTTTCGTACTGGAAACAAACAAAAAATAATAATGAATGGCAAATTAAACGCTTGTCATACTTTATTTCTATCTGTGGCAGTTTCACATTCAGCATACTGCCATGTCGATAGTTCACAGCTTGCATTTCGAATTTGAATCTCGAGTGCAGTTTGCTCAAAGCACTCGACACCTCAATGCTCAAGTCGAGTGCTGATTAATTAGCGATTAATTTATTAATTAATGAACTGAGGCCGTGACGCGGAGGTTTTGGCCTTTTGCAGTCTTTGATTATGAGTGATGGACAAATCAGCTTCCCGGGTGAAATATATTTCGCTCATTTCGGAGCTCGAATTTGAAAGGAGTTGAAATTACTTGTGATCTGTTTCGGCAATTTCATTTCGCAAATTAATATTAACAAGTCATTGCGATAAGTTCTGTTTTATTGTTTTTACTTGCGTAATATTGTACTTGAGATTATTTTGTCAGTCTTCAAAAAAAAACGAGCGTAGAGGTGCTCTTTGTGAGTTGAGAAAAACCAGTCTAATTTTATTGTTTGTTATGATATGAACACAAAAAAGCACCATTTTTCGTACGCATCTATGTATGTTTTACAACTGTTAAGTAATACGTACATACATACATAATCATGAATTATGAAATTTATAAAACTTGGTTCAGCCGATATTACTTTGTTAGGATCTCTTTTAAGTGTGTTCTGCTTTAGGTCTGAAGCTTCAATGACAAACAGTGTGTAATAAAAACCAGTCTGCAATTGCATTTAGTTAATTATTGCGATGTAATTACATCTCATAAACAATCATTAAGGCTAATTAGGACTCAATGTTAATGAACACGACTTTGCTCTTCACGTATCTGGGGAGGGGTTTCGGTGCATCCAGTGCATTTTGTGGTTTGGCTGCATACTCAGTTAAGAGGCAAATGTTAAGTGTAAAGATCGCACTTAAGTGACTAGACCGTCTATTGATCCATTGTGTTGGCGACTGACTGGGTTAAGCCTCCTTTTACTATATATTTCTTATTCTTAAAAAAAAAAAAAAAAAAAAACATTTATTTTGGACATCAAGGTCCATTAAGTTGTTCTATTTTTAAAAACACCTTCCCTTGTAATGACATGAACTTTTCAATCAGTTGCTCTGTCAGATCGTAGCTGAACACAACTGAACATTTCCTTTGTATGTTAAAGTGTATAGTTTGCGTTATTGAACCGCTGTTATCCAAAGCTGAGCGCGAGTTTAAATTCTGTCGTCAACATTTTTCGTATATAATAAAGAGTATTTTGTATTGTATTCAGTAAGTAGTACTCACTGAAATTGCGAATTCGGAATAAAAGGCTATAATTATTATTAAGTATTATATTTGTACTGTATTATATAGTATTGTGCAACTCACATTTAATTTGTCACTTATATCTTACCAGTCTTGGTTAAAGTCGCGGGTTCTCGGTGGATGCAAGCTTCCAACCGAGGCAAGTGGACCTCCACTTAGGGAAAAGCCGTGGTAGCCTAGTGGTTTGACCTGTGGCCTCTCAAGCAGAGCGTCGTGGGTTCAAATCCCGGGCTTGCACCTCTGAGTTTTTCGGAATTTATGTGCGAAAATTACATTTGTAATTTGTCATGAGCTTTTCGGTGAAGGAAAACATCGCGAGGAAACCTGCACATATCTGCGAAGAAATTCAATGGTGTGTGTTAAGTTCCCAATCCGCACTGGGCGCGCGTGGGAACTATAGCCCAAACCCTCCAATACATGGAGGAGGCCTATGCCATCAGGCACGCCGAATAACGCGACAATTTAATAAACAAAAAAAAAAAAAAACGACTATAACAACAACCACAACATGTACTTACTGAAATTGTAGCGAATTCGGAATAAAAAGGCTTACAAAAAAATATATATATATATATATATTTGTACTGTATTATATAGTATTGTGCAACTCACATTTAATTTGTCACTTATATCTTACCAGTCTTGGTTAAAGTCGCGGGTTCTCGGTGGATGCAAGCTTCCAACCGAGGCAAGTGGACCTCCACTTAGGGCTCCACTACGGGGGAGGCCTATGTCTAGCAGTGAACGTCCTATGGCTGATAATATGAAGATGATGCTGATTACCAGCGCTAGTTTTTTGCTACAGTTTTTCTTTTATCTCCTACAAGGACGAACACGTTTTAATTTTTAGAATAGGTCCTGTCGATATTGATCTTAATAATGTCGGCTTGTCCAACTCTGGCATCATATTTGACCTAGTATTGGCGACTTTCATATAAATTTAAACCTTAAATTTCCATGTATTTTTTCATTTTCAAACGTAGTTTATAGAAAGTGAGTTAATTTAACGAGTGGTACGGTCGCCCAAATAAGTGGTCTACTACTTTTCATCCAACTTCCTATCAAATGAAAATGTCGCTAAAGTCGAACTTTCAAGTTGACAGCCTGTCTTATCGACGTTATTAAATTGTGACGTGCATAGGAATTTTATACTTAGGGTGGTAGACCACATATTTGGCTGGTGGTACAGTAGCGAGGTTAATGTTTTTGGTCATTGTAATGGGCCTATATAATAAATAAATAAATAAATATCTTGGGACAAATTACACCTCCGCAAAGTAACGCCTGGTTCAATTTTAATGTATGCAACTCTTCATTTTTTTGCAACCATAATGTAGAACTTGTAGTGCAAGTTTTATCTCACAAAATGCTTAGTACTTAAAGCTGGGATTATTGTGTTTATTACAAATGATTACTCCATTTTTGGTGCTTGTTCTAATACATCCACAAAATACCCAAACGTCTCGACCAAGACAGCATATCAGATTGGTTGCTCTGTGCACAAGCAAATAATTATAATCCCATATTTCCCGACAGCCTGATCCCTACCAGCCATATCATACCCACTCAAGACGAGATTACCCGGACAATAGTGTCACGAATTAATTCCCTACATGCGGTGCCCTGGGTAGACCGAGATCGCACCGGATAAATAACCCATGACCACTGTGGCAATCATTGGAGGCTTCATACAATTTAATCTGAACTAAAATTACTATAGGAGTTCTGTGAGCTTTACATTTCGCAAGACTGTTTTTGGCCCCCATGGCCAAGCCAATTTGTAAGGTTGCGACCAAACCGCCGCGTATACGCAGTGACGTGTCGTATGCGTCACGTTTTCTCACCGTTTCTTCATACATTTTGTTGCGATTCCGTAACGTCACCGCTTTTTAAGCGGCGGTGTGGTCGCACCCTAACGTCTAACCTAACCTAATCTAACCTAAAAATTTAATTTCAGATACAAGCTTTTTGCTGGCTGTACTTTTTTGACTGCATGACTTGCATTGTCATCAATCCTACTATGTGAACCTTTCAATTCAATCGGACCAACCGTTGCAGAGTTCCGGCCTGCGGTAATAATTTATATTATTAGTAATTACTTAGTATAGAATCTCTCATTCTTGTGACAAGATTTCACTAAAAAGTTTAAGAAAAGAAGAGGTGTTGACGTGGTGACATGGCAGTGGGATTCTGGACTAGGAGCCCCGGAGTCTCAGGGTCGGCCCGGGACTAATCTCACAAATTACACATATCCCGGATGTCCCCGGAATTAAAAGTTGCCTGATTTATTTGCTAGTGTGACAGAACTCTAAATTTAGTTTTGTCGTTGAATCCAAACATGTAAAATGTAAAAGGTCTAAACTACACTTTTTTGTGCACGTTCGTGACGTAATACGAGATTCACAAATGTTTAATTTGTCAAAATAACAAACTTATAAAATTGGACCAAATACAAGGTAGGTACTTAAATAAAAGCTTGACTAGAAATTTATTAATGTCCCACAGTCAACCTTATCTCGATTTTAACCCGCAATGCTAAAAAGGGGTGTTATTATGTTTGACGTCGATGTCTGTGTGTATATCTGTCTGTAACATCGTATACGTTGTACTATTATTATATTCTGTGTCGTAGCTCTCAAGCGGATGGACTGATTTTGATGCGGTTTTTTCATCCGAAAGCCATTTTTTTGCGATGTTTCTTAGCCATGTTTGGTAAAAATCGGTGCTGAAGTTTTAGCGTGGGGGTTTTTTTAACTTTTTTATTTCATTCCTTTATAAACAACGTATCTCCTATTTTAGTACTTACATAGAATAGAATACAACTAAAGTTATAAAGTATAAAAATATCTAGGTTTTTTTGGCACATCGTGTCATAAATTCGAAAAATGATATAAAGCTTTACGATCAAAGTCAGGTTGGTAGAAAATTTGAAATAAAATTTATTGTAATCGAATTTTCACTAAGTACTTTTTTTTCAAACCTCAACAAAAATCGAGAAGTAACAGACCGAGTACGAAACCACTTGAAACCACAACAAAACCGTCATTAAAATTATTACGCGAAAAAACTTGTAATTCCTTGCCCTCCAATCTAAAAAAAACCGTATTCCTTGCGGCGTAATATTTAAACTTGATTAAAGATTGTTAATATTAAAATTTTAGTTGGGGTTCTCTAGGGTTTGTATATACGTAGTACTTAGTACAGGAGATGGTCACGTGCGCTTTTTTGTTTGTCAAAAAATATTAAAGGCAATGACCACACAAATGGATTACCTACGGCTGAATAAATGTACGAGATATGTTTCCACGTTTCGTACCTGAATGTGCGACAGTTATGTTTACTTGTGTCTGTGTTTACCTCTCCCACCGCAAAAATTGGCATATATTTTTGCAAAAACAAGATTGCTTTGACGCTACATTATCACCTTAATAATAATCTTTTATCTATCGTTACTTTTAATGTCATCTTTCTTACATTTTTGACCAAATGCCAAAATTATAAGGCCGATTTGCACAGCCCAGAGTAAAAAAATTGTATCGCTAACTCGTGGTTAGGTTTGACAGTTCCATACATTTTGACACTACTTAGACCAGGGTTAACGACTACAGGGAGGAAACGGCGTCGTGCCATGAGTGCGGCGCCGGCGACGATACGGCACAGCACACCCTAGAGGTGTGCCCCGCCTGGTCCCGCGGGCGCCGCACTCTGGTGGCGACGATCGGCGGCGACCTCTCTCTACCTAGCATCGTGCAAGCCATGCTGGGCAGCGAGGAGTCCTGGGAGGCCGTCGTGTCCTTCTGCGAGGAAGTGATGTCGCAGAAGGAGGAAAGGGAGCGGGAGCGCGAGAACGACCCCCTCGCGCCCCCGCTCCGGCGCAGACGGACGGGGAGGAGAAGGCGGCAGTTTGCCGCCCTCCCACCCTAAAGGTGCCTGCTGGCGGGGAATGGGGATCCCTCGCTAGCCCTCAAAGGCCCACGAGTCTAGGGGGGGACTAGGTATTCCCGGTCCCCCCCTCTTGGCGCAGGAGCCCCGGCACATAGGCTGGGGCGGCCGGTGGGGCGTACGTGGTAGACAATGTAATATGCTCCCGCTGCGCCCCCCCAAATGGCAGAGAGGGAATACCGGTGGGTTTTTAGTGGGTATGCCTCCCCCGCCTCCCCCCGTCCGGGAGGGGCCGGGGAGGAGAGTCCCACATAACCTCCGCGCCATCCCCACGGCGCGGTCGTATCCGTAACGCATTTTCCCACCGCAAAAAAAAAAAAAGGGTTAACGACTTAACCCCGTGTTAAATGCTACACGGGGTTAAGTCGTTAACCTTGGTACGTGCAAGTGGCCCTAAGTATAAGTCAATTTGACTACTAGGATCGAGTCAAATTGGACGCAAAATTTGTACTGGATTCCATAAATAAATTAATACCTCGCTAGTTACCAAAACTATAAAAAATAATAACCAAACTACTTCTGCTATTTCATCAATAACCATAATTCGGTAAGGGTTTAAACTTAATTTGATTTAACAAACAGGTATACCAATAAAGAACAAAACATTTAATGTTATTTGGTAAGAATGGCCTTAGTTATGAAGTCACGTTTTTAAGTTACAGGCTGACGAAAGGTCGGTCACTCAGCAGTTTTAATAATTATACTTGCGGAGTTGCAAACTCATCATTGCGATAAGCTTAAGCTAACTCCCGTGGCTTCGTGGCTGAAGGCGTGCCGGACCGGTTATTAGTTTTAACGAGCTAGTGTTCGACTGCTCATTAAGGGGATGGGGTGGGGCGAGCGGGTGACGCTGGTGCCCCGCGCTGCAAATTTCGGCATTACTAATTAGTGACTTGAAGTGATACGCGATGAAGTTTCCTGCGTTTAATGACGATGCCGGTCTAATGGTGAGTTAAGTTGAACCGTGTTTTAACAATTACCTTATAACTTAAGAGAAACATGGAATACTAACTGTGATATCCCTGTATATTTATCTGGTGTCTATTTTTATTTTCAAAAATAGGTTTAGATTTCCATACAAGACTAATAATGGGCCACGTAGATTAAAATCTAATTTTGATATCCAGCTACCTAATTCTAAGAACTATGTACAATTTAAAAAAAGTATTGAATTTAACGGAATTAAAATATATAATCATTTGCATGAAGACATAAAGCAATGTAATAATGTGTGTGAATTTTCTAAGAAATTAAAATCTTTTTTGCTTGTACGACCATTTTACAGTCTAAATGAATATTTTGACAAATTATATGATTAGTTTGATTATGATATTATAATTACTTTCACCATGAACATTTTGACATTTTAGCATTTTTTCACCATTTAATATTATAATTAATTATTTAGATTACTTAAGACTTTTGCGTGCCATGTTGTGGCGGAGCATGCATTCATGTAACTGTATCCAACTGACATGTATAAATAAGTAACACCCGTGTATGTTCCAGCAAAATAAACTCATTTCATTTCATTTCATTTCATTTCAGAGACTGACGAAGTTGAAGTCCCGTAGCGATTTCCTAGGGGATGATAGGTATAAAAAATTAGTTTTTTTGTTTTCAAGTACATTTCTATATTCGAAACATACGTCGTCAAAGAATTTAATTCTTGGCCCATCAAGGAACCCTTTCACATAAAACATCATAGTGTCATATCTAGCATTACTTAAAAAGGAAAATCGTTATGACGCTTACCTGTAAAAAGGTACCATGGTGGGTTAAGAATTAAATCGCTTTATACAGTAATTTAAGATTCTGCATTTTATCAACATGAGTAAATTAGTTCGCTACCTATTTATCAGTAATATCTGTGATGTTGATAGATCAATGTTTTGACATTTTATTTTTATGACACTCCGACTGACGTACCTTTTTAGCAAAAAAATATTGAAATTAGATTAGCACTCTCATCGCTCAGCGATTTGGAGTAAATATAATAAAATAAATTCCTACGAAATATCAATAAACCTAAACCACAATAAAAACAAAATATTATTATATTTCTTAGGTCTCCAGAAGCTCTCCAGGCCATTAGAATGAAGTACCTGATTGAGGAATTATTCTAATGTGCTGTTTGCGTCGACATGGTAATGTTGTGACGTCACCGCGGTGATGGTAATGATATGGTAATCAAAATGAAGATGTCGCTGGTAGCAGAGTTTGCTAATGGCACTCTGTGAACTATTGTTAGTAAAAACCGGCCGAGTGCAAAAAGCTATACTTTATAAGTATTCCATGCACTAAATGAAGAATGGTGATGTCGTCAGAAGTTATATTTTAAAAACAGTAATTTACCACTAAAAATCCCAACCACTGATTTTCTGACTGGGTCCATGATGCTAGTTTAGACTTGTAACTTCGAAAAACAGGTCGATCGTCTAAAGCACAGACCACCTACCCCAGAGACATGCCATCTTTACGAATTTCTAAGCAAACACTTCTGCCGACGTTGGCGGAATGCGACGTAAGCGGGCGGCAGGGGTGACGTCACGGAAGAGATGAGGGCATGTCGATATTGTATATCGATAAGTTACTGGCCGGTTAGATTTTGGGAGCAATGTGCGCTGGTGAAGTGATAACTTGGGAGGGTAAACCGCTTTGTTCAAACAACTCCACCAGTGACGTGACAAACAACTATCCAACCGCGACTATTTTCAAACACAATTTACTAGGAACGTAACATATCTTCACTCTGTTAATTATCATTGGTCTTATTATCATAGTTGATTCACGTCGCTTAACACGAGTGAAAAAAATTAGATGACAATCTGTTCCGAAGTTTCAGTGTCAAAAGCTATTAAATAGACAAATTGACGAACGAAATCATTTTAATAACTTCATACTGTCTAGTAATAAGTTTTACGTGAATTAAATCAATCACTTAATGAAATGATTGTAAAAGTAATTAGTAAACAAGATTTTGATATAACTTGAAAGATAATCAAATTGACAATATTTCAATTTTTTAAGAGCTACTTTTTATTGTCTGGCTGGAAAGAGCGCACAAATTTAAGACACCCATATTTTTTTATATTCGTGAAAATCTTGTATTTTCCTGGAAAAATCCATTTAAATCGTTGCTCAAGCAGAAAGGAGTAAGTAACAAACGTCAAGTATTAGCGAAATGACGTCACTGCTTTGTTTCGTACACTTAAAAAAATGTTGAAATAATTACATTAATTGACCGCCAAAACCTGTGCTTAAATAGTTTGACAGTGAATGCAGTTGTCACTGTCGATGATCACGTCAAAACGAGCTGACAAACTCAAACAGAATAGTTCACAAAAAATATGATTTTAAATGAAAATTTGCAAAAATATTATCATTATTGCCCGGCAAACAGTTATCTAGTGTTCCCGATGGCAACAAAGCCGAGCGGTGTGCAAATGAATTAACCGTCAGCTGTCAGTAGTGTTTGTGTTGTGAAAGTTGTAAATGTCAAAGGGAAACCCGGAATACAAGGTTTTTTAAAATGGCAGTATTGGACCGGCCGCTGGACGTCATTTCCGGTTTTACATATTTTGCTCATGTTTCCAAAAAATACTGAAAGAAAAAATCCAAAAATATTTTTTTTGTGTTCTACAAATTTTTCTCTGGAAATGGTTTTCGATTTATGAATATAAAGAAATTTGAAATATTGTCAATTGAATGAATGAATAATATCGTTACGGTTTGGTCGCATCTCTACTTACGCATGACGTTGAAATGCAAGAAAGAGATGTAATGCGACGCAAAGCGTGCTAAACAAGGACAAACATAGACTTGGTACTTATTAGCGACCAGTGTTATTAGAGCTCCGTGATTTTTTGTTATTAAGGTATTATATTAATTATACTTTGAACTTACCGATGAAACGTAAGAATAATAATTATCCTTCTTGTAATTATTTTTGCGACAGTCGCTTTCACACCACCTTACAGTGCAAACTGGCATTTTTTTGTATTTTACTATTGTAGTTTTTAGGTCACAGTAACACGCTGCTTACGGGTCTGTTTCCTGGTCACTACTGAATGAGCGCGCGTTTGCGTTCGAAGTTATAGGCGCAATTGCGCAAATAGGATCCAGAAAATGCCGCCCTGTATTACAAGTCTAATGGGGTAGGTGGTCTGTGGTCTAAAGCAAATCTCGAAGACAAAACCTGAAGCATTATTAGATAAGGGATAGAATACTTCGGCGATTCTCAGAATTGCAACCATTTGTGTGCGCGGGCTATTAAGTACCTCTAAATAATATTATAATCAAATACGTGTGTAAATATTTCTCCAAACAGTGTATAACTCTGTCTAAAAGTTTTAGAAGGATTTCGATTTAAATTATTTATCATATTTATTTTATTTTTCAAACCCTTGTTCTTCGATTACCGTAGCCTGCCCGCTCGCTACCTGAGTCTTGAAACTTGTTTCTCATTTTAGTTAGGAGTGGATCACATGTTTCATTTCAAATCCTGGTAATTACGATACGGTTTTTTTAACTACATTCAGGAACATAAATATTTAGCGGAAAACAAAAAAAAGTTAGCAAAACGCATATTTAATGCTTGACCAGAAAAAAAAAGTTACCTACACTTTTTTTGTGTTCCGCTAAATATGTCCCTGAGGGTATATAAAAATGCAACTCGATAAAACCTACTCTTTCGAATATATGGTCAAAAATCTGCGTGTCCGGCCTCGACACCTAATTACCATTCCCTTTCAATTTGAAAGTGATCCTTAAACTACGATATAATTAAAGTAGCCTCGCATCGTCAATCCTTTCCTCACAACCCGCCACATCTGCTACTGTTTCCCCAAATCCCCCATTGTTAGCCCTGTCTCGAATCCTACTACATATTCAATCCCATATAAAATTCTTAAAGAGATCGGCTGGTCATCAGAAACACGTGTCGGGTAGGGTCTATCCCGGATCCCCTTTGAATAATGATTCCCCCGATACCATCAAAGTGTAAGGTAATATTTCACGGAGTTTTACGTTTCATTTAACGTTCTTTGCTAACGTTTGATTGATTGTATTTGACTCGAGTGGACTTTAAAGTGTGATGATGCCAATTAAGAAATGCTTTGATTCGGTTGGCTTATTTAAATGTTCATAATTAAGGAGTTGAAGATTAGAATGTTTAATTAAATATATTGCTTCCATTTTCGGATCTGTATAAATAAAAGTTAATCATTACTTAAGAGCTGGGCTGTTTTATTCTTGTTTGTGCAGTTGTCTGGATAATTAAGTGTAAAAAAAATTAAGGAAAAATCATCTGCTGTGAATGAAAATAAAGCCGCCGAATGTTAACTGGTTCCTACAAATAATGGAATAAAATAAATAATGGATCAATATTTTGTCCCATAAAATTAAGTTCTGAATGTACGGTTTTCCATAATTTTCGTTAGGCATAAAGCGTTTTATTTCTGAAACGGTAAGTTTTTTTAGAATTGATAGTAAACTAATCTTACCTAACCTACTACCTTCTGATGCCTTTTCCAAAATTCCTGAAAAATGCACAATTTTATGTATTATGATTATGACAACAAAATTATAACGATTATTATGATCAATGAAAATTATGGCACAAAAAGGGACCCGATAAATAATATATGACATTTGATTAAATACCGGTGGCCCGGTAGACCTAGACGGCGATGGCGGGACGAGTTGGACGCCTTCTTGAACGGCTGGATACTTACCGCAGCAGACCGAGAGCAGTGGAAGAGTTGGGGAGAGGCCTTTGCTCAGCAGTGGGACACAATAGGCTGATAATAATAATAATAATAATATTTGATTAAATGTCGTTGGCGGCTACGAATATCCATGATAGAAGCAACGAACCTGTTATTTTACTTCTAGTCCAAAAAATCAACTTTTCCTCCCACTCCTAATAAATCTACTCAATTTACTTTCAGCCTCATTACCCCCGACATCTTCGTCTCACCAAAGTAATGAGTCGCCACAAGGCAGCGACGAACTACCCTTATCTTTACTGACGTCGCCACGAAATCCCTACCAAGCTAGTTTTCAACCACAGAGGAAGTAACCTATCGAGTGGTAATATTAGTTATCTCAATGCGATTAGTGATTTTCTTGAAAAAAACACTGCCAAGTTTTTGCCGGGCAGTCTTCTTGGCAACGGTGGTCTGAAAGTTCTAAAAGTTCTTTTTTTTTATGTGAATAGGAAGGCAAACGAGCAAGTGGGTCACCTGATAGTAAGCGATCACCACTGCCCATAGACACCCGCAACCCCGGGGGGATTGCAGATGCGTTGCCAACCTAGGGGACTTAGATGAAATGACTCTTGTGCCCGTAATTTCCCCGGCTGTCTTACTCTCCACACCGGAACACAGCAGCGCAAGCACTGCTGCTTAGCGGCAGGATTAGCGAGTAAGATGGTAGTAGCGATCCGGACGGACCTTGCACAAGGCCCTACCACCCGCCCACCCGTTCAAAAAAATACTAAAAATCTCATACCTAAGCTTTATGAGATTCAAGATTTAAAACTTTATTTCGGCATCGATCTTATAGAGTCGCCTTTGACAGTTATACCTCTGGACCTTAGTCAATAGTGGCGCAAAAAAACGATAGTCCCCATTCTATTGGTTTATTCATCTATTACCCATGAAGCGGCCAGATCAATACTAGAAATGAATACCCGAAAGATTACTCGATTCTGGCACGTCAAGCAACTTTGCCGATTTTTCTTACATTATTAACTTTGCATACAGGGAAAACGGAACGTTGTCTGAAGAAGGGTGGAGTCGATAAGACAAGTTTGAGTAACAGATGGTAAGAGAACTGAAGGCATTTCCCGTTTTCTAGTTACGCAAAATGAGTGAGAAACTTATTTATTGTGCCGATTGTGTTTTATTTTGTGCGGTATTTTGGCATCTGATTTCTAGAATCACTACACCAAAACTCAAGCTTTTTTTGCTAACTGTACTCTTTGCTGACTGTGCTTGCATTGTCATCCGTCTCACGTATGTGTACCAAATTTAAAGTCTATCGAACCAACAGTTGCGGAGAGTCCTGCGGAGATGATCCTGGCTAGGTCACCAGAACTCCACTACCGTATTATTGTATCCGATTTACATATAAGTATGCACAATTTCAGCTCAATCTGTTAAATATAATCTGTTTCAAAGTTGAGTCGCAAGGTTCCATCCGGACAAACCGACCTACAATTCAATCAAGAATGTTTCAGAACGCAGGAACTTGTCGCACAGCCAAAGGCGAGGGCGATAAACATGCGACCTGAGGCTTTTTTTATCACCGCAATTTTACGTCTTCCCCTGGCCAGGTAGTGGAAATTTCCATATTGGTTGAGTTTCCAAATATATGAAGGGGTCACTTAAATTTCGAATCCAAAATTACGATGAAAAACCTTTAAGAGTTCTAAATTGTTCGAACTTAACCTACCGAAATATTCCAGAACATTTCTAAGAAACTTTGTCTACCTCTCTCTCTAACTACCCATGTTTAAAGAGACACAACTTAAAGGAAATGCCAACTGTAAGAACCTCGGTCCTCTGTATATTACACAGCAGGTATTGGACCGCCCGTCGACTAACGAGGCTGTCTGACACCGCGCCAATAGCATTACGATACGATGGAAGAACGTCACTCTAATACCGCTACCCACTACCCCACTACCCCACTACCCCACTACCCCACTACCCGCTACCTCGCTACCCTACTTCGTCGCTCTAAAGAGTTTCTCCACTGCAGTTTGTGGCGATACTGTTATGCGAATATTATGTAGGTTAAAGTGTATCCGTAACGAGTTTTGAATGAAATACATCCCGTCATATATCACGTCTTTATCCCTTAGGAGACAGTGCAAGGTAACAAGACCTAAAGGCCACTTTTTGGTTAATTTTGTTCATTCCTTTGATGGGCTTTTAACATCTGCGAGGGAAGAGAAGCAACCGGTACATTCTATATTCTGTATAATAAATTAAATACATAAACAAATATTATAGGGAGCAAGTCACACAAATTGACCTAGTGTTTGTGCTAATCATACAAATACATGCCCTTATCAGGATGCGAACTCGGGACGCTTGCTTCGCAGGTAGGGTCACTACCAACTAAAAATGCGGCGATGCCAAAATGCGTCTGTATGTTTTACTATGCTACCAGGTATTGTTACCGGAATAATGATGTGATTAATGTTTTGTATGTAGAGGTATGTACGTGATATTATGTTTAGCAATTTTGCTATTGTGTGATTTGTATCTGCTAGTGTACAGCTGCCTTAGCCCAAGCCAGCATTACCGAGCTGAATGCATTTATTCGACAAATACGGAATGCAACCTCCTGTTTCAGCGTTTGAAAGGTTTACTGATTGAGGAGTGGGCACCGGGAACATTAACAAGGCATTTGAGACGTCAGTGGTGGTCTAGCTGTAATCAATGGGAGCCAAAGCAAGCAATATAGCTAATCGAAGTAGTCCACATCGATCAACAGCTAGATAAAGATGGTCTTTATTGTCACGCCACTTTGTCCAGTCCTGGGGGGTTATTGTCTAACTCGCTCGCAATCGCCATCGTGTTCATTTTGACAGTTCTTGTATGAATGTGACAGCTAGCTGATTCGGATGCCAATTGTCAGCCCATACATGAACTGTCAAATGAACACGATGGCGATTGCGAGCGAGTCAGACAATAAGCCTACTGGGTCAGTCAATCCACCCTGGTTGCTTTCATTTGGCTAATCACCCTGATATGATGTCCTCCTAGACGTATCCGTTCATGGCGACACCCTGTCAACTATTCCTGGCATGCTCGCGAATGTGACTTGCGAACCCCAACTTGTTCACGACCACGCGATCACAAGAAAGACAGTATAACTGTCCGCTAGAGTTGTATGTGTAGTTGTAGGAGGGCTTTGGACGCGTCTTACGGAGATTGCTGTGGTGACATGTTATTTTGTACTTCCATGGTGGTCCGAGCATGTATGAAGAGATTGATGAATGTGGATGAAGCGAAAGAGGTATGTCAGGATCGTAGCAAGTGGAACAAAGTAGTTTCTGCCTACCCCTATGGGAAAGAGGCGTGACGGTATGTATGTATGTATGGTGGTCTGGGAACAAAGGATATTAGAAATGTGACGCCTCACAGCCAACATGAAAAAGAATACTTTATTATTCACAGAAATACTGTGAAATACCTATGAAAATTTTATAAACAAGGCATCAAAATTATCTATTCGTATCTAAAAACGTTACAAAGCTTCCCCAATATCAATTTGAAGTCAATCGGACCAACCGTTGAGATCCCTCCTGCGGAGACGGTCCTGCACGGGACATCAGAACTCCATCTTATGTCTGTCTGACCCACTGTGGAACTGTCTCATATTAAATTTCATATTGATTACATTGAATTTACAAGGAAAATCAAGTGACGTTTACTGTGAGAACGTACGGTGGGTCAAGAATTAAATGGTTTATTGTATGAGCGTTTTATTTAACAACTGCCTGCGCTTAAATTGACTATGCTGTTCTAAAAAACAACGAAATCTGCGTATTTAGTAAGTAAACAACACGCGGCAGAATCCTGCGCACGTGACCAGCGTCGCGAGCGCCGACAAATTACCTCACGATTTTTAATTTGCGTAGATTTACCCAGATAAACATTAACCGCGGCGGGTATAATTAAGAAATAAAATGAATCCTCCGAAATAACTCGCAAAGATTTTAATTATCTACTAGCTGTCGCCCGCGACTTCGACTGCGGAGAATTCTTTGGCTATAATTCCAGGTTCACCTAACCACCCCTCCCCCCCAGGCGGATATTAGCCAGCAGTTAACTAACTTATTAAATTAATTAATTAACCGTTGTTGCCCAGGGTGTGCCGGCCTAAGCGTTACCCTTCCCCCGTGAGGCCAAGAGCCTCTGTTAGAAGGTAATGTAACGCTAGAGCTTTCGAGGAGGTTTCCGACGCCGCACCCCAGGACTAACCTAACCTGACTGATATCAGCCCGCAATTGAGAGCATCCGTTAGACGGATAGGCCTCGTCCCGCCCCGTTTAATGAAATTACCTCGTATCACTTTGTTTTCCCAAACATGTCCCGACGCCCCGGGGAGCGCTGGGGAAGATGGCTCGCTCAAAAAAAAACGCTGCTTTGATCTCTCACCCCGGTGAAAAAAAGTAATTGCATTCGTGGCCAACGTTTTTATGCGCTTTGCTGTCAAAAAAATATTGTCCAGCTTTATTTGTTCAGTTCAACTTTTACATGATGTTAAATTAATAAATATCACAGGACGATTCTGAACTATGTAAACACCCAAAACTCAAGAGCAAACTATTTATACTTAATATTTGACTTAATATTTGGGAACACGGAACCTCAAACTTTGTAGGATCGAAATTGGATAGATTCGGTGTTGAGAAACGCATTTTTAATAGGTACCTACAAGCATTTTTTGCTGACTGTACTTTTTGCTAACTGTACTTGCATTGTCATCCGTCCTACATATATGTACAGTCACCAGCATAAATATATGACGGTGAACAGCACTGCAACAATAAATGATCATGTACCTATTGGACTCAATAGCTTTGCTTTGTAGCAACCGGAAAAGCCTCGTCGCGCCTTTAACAGCTTAATTATAAATTTGCAGTGAAAGCATCGGATGCATCACTTATTTTTACCGCGGTTGTGTCGTCATTATGCTATTGAGCCCAATAGATATCATTTATTTATGTATTATACATATAAACCTTCCTCTTGATTCACTCTATCTATTAAAAAAACCGCATCAAAATCCGTTGCGTAGTTTTAAAGATTTAAGTATACATAGGGACATAGGGACATAGGGACAGAGAAAGCGACTTTGTTTTATACTATGTAGTGATTTATGCTGGTTACTGTATCAATTTGAAGTCAATCGGACCAACCGTTGACTTCCCTCCTGTGGAGACGGTCCTGACCGGGACATCAGAACTCCATCTTATGTCTGTCTGACCCACTGTGGAACTGTCTCATATTAAATTTCATATTGATTACATTGAATTTACAAGGAAAATCAAGTGACGTTTACTGTGAGAAGGTACGGTGGGTCAAGAATTAAATGGTTTAGTGTATGAGCGTTTTATTTAACAACTGCCTGCGCTTACACTGCCTGTTGTCACACACAGTCCCCCTCCCCCGCGGCCGGCGCGTGACGTACATTCTTATTGCCCCGATTGATCCCCGCTTCGCATCGTGCTTATTAAGATCTCTCTGGATTAGCATTAGTACTTGCTTACCTGCCATTTAGTTTTGCACTTACAGTCAAGGGCATAAATATATAATTAATATAATGTACGTTACCAAGACGTCAAAAACATCTATACACATTTATGCCAAAACAATAAGGTCGGCGACACATCTATTTGACATGATTGCTGTATAGATATTTATGCCCTCATTATAGATTACATACATACGCAAATCACGTCATTAGCCATTACGGGATAGACAGAGTCTAAGGCAACAAGACCTAAAGGCCAGGTTCAGCGTGATTGTGGGCGTATAGGGGACAAATGAGAATCCAAATAGTGATGGGCATGACTCCTAAGATTTTCGCCCGTTCCCTCGATGGGCTTGTATCATTTGCGCGGGAAGAGAAACAACTGGTACATTCTATGTTTTTTCTTTGCTTCCAAAACAGCATGGAAGGAATCTTGATATGTTTGCTGTATCTATAATCTCATTGAATCACCCTATAACTTACACGTACCACCAAAAGGTCGAGCTTACTACGTATTTTAAGGGAAACTTTCTTTAAGAAGATTAGCCTACGTTCCAATACTTATTACAATAGCGCGCCCTAAATTGAGCCTTAACCTCACTTCAAGTAAAGTTAACTTTCATTTGAAGTTTCTAACAAACTGTAGACCACACAATTTGAGATTGTAAGACGAGTAACGTAGAGTATGTTTTGCGTTGTACCGGCTTTGTGTTAGAGGGTGCTCCAAAGTTGGCCCGCAGAACAAATTACTACATTTTCATAATCCTACAAGTTTGCTGTCTTATTGTAATTTTTGAGAGCGAATTAATGATGTTGCCATTGTTTGAAATTGTATGGATCAGTTGATTTGAAACAATGAGGTTATGAACAATGACACGACTCAGCGGTGTAGAAATGATCTCCAAACAAATAGCGACATGGAAAACACGTGTGTTCCTTATGGATCGACACAATAAACACATTTTAAAATTGAATACTCGTACGCTATGTTAAGTTGAATAGGTACACATAGCTGTGACAATTTTCCCTTCAGCTGACTGTACAATTAGTGCCGTTAAGTTTTTTAAATATCCAGTATTAATCATTTTGGAGGGGACACTCTAAATAGAAAAAAAAAGGTTTCTTTTTTCCAGCAAACAAGTAGCGATAAAAATTCAGGTTTTATTTCGATTATAATTTCAAAAATTGCTCCATAAATGCGTAGGCTATAAATAAGTGTAGTAATTAATTGCTCCAATAGCCGGTGTAATCCGTTTTATGCAAATTCTCGAATAATACTGTAATTAATATGTTTGAGTACCTGTCCAATATAGCATGCCCCGTGTTATTACCCTTTGTACTGAGTACGAGAGGTCTGAGTACATTGGATGTGTGAGCAAAAGTGTGTTTTGTGCGGGCACGGGATAGAAACGTTGTATTTGCAGGCAAATAGTGAACGGAGCGGCGAAAATATAGCACAGTCGTAATATTGACTAATTGACTGTTATCCGTTGTTTGCGATTTTGATAACTGATCGGGGATAATTGTGTACCCGATGAATGTGGGACTGGTACCCCCGTGCTAGTGTAAGATTCCACACAAAAAATCCCATTCCACACAAAAGACTATACACGTCTCAATACATATTAAATTGATAGCGCCACTTGCCAATCGAGACAACAAACTGTTCTCATTGTATCTGACAGTTTAACACAAACGCGTTCAAGACGTATTTTATGATTAAAAACTTACACCGAGCATACTATTATCTTTTCAATTTAGTTCTCTCTAACTTCAGCGATATTCTAGCTCAGTACTCTCACAATCTAGATTAATAATTTCTCAAATACAAATTAAAACAAACGAAAGAGACAATGCTATCTCCAACTCGGAGGCTTTGACGGAGTCACTGACTCGCGATGGGCGTTTGACAATTACGAGAAAGCTTTCCAAACTTCCGAAAGTTGTTCGAAACTTGAAATGAACAAGAATTGAAAATTCAGACACTTGGCCCGCAAAATAAAGCGTTATTCATTATTTCAACATATGAATAGTAAATTTTTCAGTGTAAATTTGGATAAGAGAGGATTACGTTAAAGGTTATGTAGTACAACACATAATAAATAAATACATACATAAATCACGCCTTTACCCCCACGCCCTTACGGGGTAGACAGGGCCTATGTATAAGCCTATATGTAGTAACAAGACCTAAGGCCACGTTTAGCATGATTGCGGGCGTATAGGTGGAAAGGAGAATCAAAATAGTTGCTAGCCGCATCGCCTATTTTAACATGATTCCTAAGATTTGTGTCTTTTCCTCGATGGGCTTTTACCATCTGCGCGTAAAGAGAAGCAACTCGGTACATTCTATGTATTTTCTTTACTTTCAGACCAACGTCGAAGACCCTATGTGTTTCATTTTTGGTGCCATAATAAGGAATTCAAAAGGGCATGTATAAAAGAAGACATTAGATTAAGTTACAAGATGTAATACGCTTCTTACGAATAATAGAAGTATAGATAAGGATCTACGTATAAATAAATATAAAGAACGAAGACAAATCAGAAATCAATCTTTCGCGAACCTTTTAACCTATTTGAAAAATGGAATGGCGGCGCGGGCCTTTGTTATGAATCGCGAGAATAATTCGCGCAGCTTTGATTAATATTGAGATCGCATTGGCCGCGCACTGACGATGCTTTTCGTTATTTTTTTTCATTTATTTGTCATTATGTCAAGTCATATAACGGATCACAGTATCTATAGTCAAGGGCATAAATATATGTACCAAGACGTCAAAGACATGTATACCTACATCTTTATGCCACAAACAATAAGGCCGGTGATATATATTTTGATATGATGGCTGTATCGATATTTATGCCCTCGACTGTGCAAACTTTCCATTAGTTTTTAAGTCCAGGGGCCTTACCATGTCGTACTAAATTCGACTCAGTTCAAGTTTTAGCTGTCACTTTCTCAGCGAGCACACGTAAATTGAATCGCATTAGGGTGATAAAAACGAGAAAATACGACGAGTGCGAGTAATACTGTCTGTAGTTTTTTTTTTGTCAAAATTTAAATCACCTGTCAATTATTGTACAAATGACTGTGTCCGTACGGAGATACAGCGGAACCATAATAATAGCGGCCTAGTTTGCACCCTCTCGGTATAAAACTCTATTTACCGAGTTGACTAATAAATAATGTACTTACATACCATACAAATCACGTCTATATCGCTTACGGGTAAACAGAGCCTAAAGTAACAAGACCTAAATATTATGGAATATTATGGATTATTTGTATGGGATTTTGGTCCTGAAATAAATGATTTTTATTTTATTTTTATTTATTATGAGTTTTAATCCAGGGTACCAGCTATCTCCGGTCTAAATTTGATCCAAATGCGTAAAGTCATTTCAGCGTGAAGAAGGAACAAAGTTGACTCACTCACATCGTCAAAAACTTTCACATTTTATAATATTAGTAGGATTGAAAGGGAGTCTTTTATGAGACACATCATGTATAAATTCAACTGTACAGGATGTATCAGATACCCCCTAACAATAATCCACTGGGGTATTATAACCATCTATGAAGCTAAAAAAATATTTAAAAAAATTGGAGATTTTTTTTTATATTTTCTATACGAATGATTACACAGTTAATACTACCTACCATTCCTATAGAAAATATAAAAAAAAAACTCCAATTTTTTTTGTTTTTTTTAGCTTCTATAGCTATGGTTATATAACCCAGTGGATTATTGCTAGGGAGTATCTGATACACCCTGTATATCCGATCATTACTAAAAATTTTCGCTGTAATAAAAGCAAAAGAAATACGTTCATCAGTTCTCGTTCAACCGTATAGGAGAGGCATACCAACACAATAAGAAAGCGCAGAGCACCTGCCCGCCCCGAGCCCCCCACAGCCTGCGGCACTCAGAGCCGACCCGCATCGGAGCCAGGGGCACTGCCGCGTCACCGAACTGACGGATTGACTCGTTCTGTCAAACAATGAACAAAGCAATTGTTTTGATTGAGGATTGTTTCTAGGATTTTGTTGGGCATACACAGGAGGTCAACGGAACATCTGCTTCTGTTACTAGGGGTATGGTACAGTCAACGGCATAAATAAGTGAGCATTCTTCTTATCTTATCTTATCTTATCATTGAATGAATGAATGAATAAATGAATGAAATTTCTTTATTTGCATAACGTTATGTCCACATAACATTACACACACATAACACACATACAACATACGCTTTCAGTCGTCACATGATTTGTATGGTTTTTCAAACATGACTTTAATGTGACAAGGTACAAAAGTGATCACTTATTTATGCCGTACGCTGCGACTGTACGCTGCCTATGCATTCGTCTGTCTGTCTCAGAGCTGTATCAACACTTTAATCCAACAATATACCAACTTCAAAAATATAAGTAAAGTTAAAAAATAACTTAAATCGAACTTCCTTCTTTTTTAAAGTCAGTTAAAAATTTACCTCTTGAACACTAACGTCGGTGATACATACATACAGTCACGCCTCTTTCCCACAGGGGTAGGCAGAGACTACTTTGTTCCACTTGTTATGATTCTGATATACCTCTTTACCTTCATCCACATTCATGCATCAAAACCCTGTATAGCGTCTAATTTTATTATCACTAAAACACACCAACGCAACCCCCCACCCCTCCAATAGTAACTCGTAACAGGGGGGGCTTAACGGGATTTTTGGCAGTTGTCGAAGGCCCGATAGCGAAGTAGTTCACCAGCTTACACAAACTCCTTGATGGAGTTTTAAATGCCCCCTATAGTGATTTAGGGGCTTCCAAGACTTACGCGATTGTTCGCGAATATTCTATTTTATTGTCATTCACTTACTATTCGAGGTCCGTAAGGTACGTGAGATTGGTAAGGATTTGTTGTTCGTATTTTTGTTAAGTTGTCTATAACTTGACAATGTACAATTTATGATGTAATTTTTATTGAATGAATAAATAATCTAATCTAATCTAATCACCGTGCAACTCGCCTTTGTTTTCTTTTAAATAATTTTTTCAATTGATTATCGATCTATTTAATTGTAAGTTTTGGCTCTTCAAAATTCTCTGTTAATATTACATACATACATACATACATATCGTCACGCCTCTTTCCCACAGGGGTAGGCAGAGACTACTTTGTTCCACTTGCTACGATCCTGACATACCTCTTTCGCTTCATCCACATTCATCAATCTCTTCATACATGCTCGTCGGTTTCGGGTACTCTTGACCTAGCCTTTTTCCAAAACGTCTCCAATTTGATCATGGAATGTCCGCCTAGGCCTTCCCCTCCCAACGCACCCATTCACACTAGCCGTATAAATCTGCTTAGTTAATCTTCTTTCATCCATCCTCTCTACGTGACCAAACCAACTAAGCATACTTTTTTCTATCCTAATCACTATATCTTCTTTCACACCAGCACGTTCCCTTATCACACTGTTCCTTATTCTATCTTTCAGTGATACACCTTCCATACTTCTTAACGCTCTCATTTCAACTGCATTTATTCTACTTTCATGCTTCTTTTGCCATACCCAACTTTCGCTACCGTACATTAGTGTTGGAACGAGCACCCCTCTGTGAACAGCCAGATATATATTATATATGAATATTATTGATGAGAAATATCTTTGTGCGTGTATGTCTCCTCTTGACTCTAAAATTGCGGGTGGTAGGGCCTTGTGCAAGGTCCGTCCGGATAGCTACCACCATCTTACTCGCTAATCCTGCCGCTGAGCAGCAGTGCTTGCACTGCTGTATTCCGGTGTGGAGAGTAAGACAGCCGGGGAAATTACGGGCACAAGAGGCATTTCATCTTAGCCCTCTAGGTTGGCAACGCATCTGCAATCCCTCCGGGGTTGCGGGTGTCTATGGGCAGTGGTGATCGCTTACCATCAGGTGACCCACTTGCTCGTTTGCCTTCCTATTACAATGAAAAAAAATATATATATCATTGAATCAATTTGGTATGAAAACAATTTGATTCCCGGAAAAAGGCTAAGATAGGTAGGACTCTACATACATACAATATTAAATCAAGTCTTTATCCTTTTGAAGGAATCATTAATCATTATACATTAATAGTAAAAACATCACCTTAAAAATGGCAACATTTAAAATGTAAAACAAGACTTGCCTCTTCAAGGGTTACTGCACAGCCCTTAGAAATCATTTGGTATTAAAAAACCATTTGGAATATGAATAAAATATAAGATCTGTGCGTAAATCAGAGGCTCAATGCTCACCGAGAGCCCCAACGCGGGACCAATCAAACTGCCTTGGACCCTTTAGCACATTCACTGGTTTTGACATTACGTGGAAAATGATTTTATTCATTTTTCTAAGCGTGGGGTTTGTAAGCACCCTGTATAGTTTGAGTTACTTTTATTTTTCACAAAATTAACCAAGTCCATTTGATATTCAATTTTTATTGTATTAGTATTCTTTATTTTTGTGTCATTTTTAGTAAGTATTCTTATTTTTATTAATTTTCTGACGACTTCAATATAAATTGTTTTCGCTTGACATTTTATTACACTTATATATATATTTTTTATTGGACGAATAATAAACTTAACTAATAATAGCTGTTATAACAAAACCTGCCTGCGAAGCAAGCGTTCTGGGTTCGAATCCTAGTAAGGGCATATATTTCTGTGATGAGCACGAATATTTGTTCCTGAGTCATGGATGTTTCTATCTATTTAAGAATGTATCTCTCTATATAAGTATGTATATCGTTGTCTAGTACCCATAACACAAGCCTTACTAGCGCTTACTTTGAGACTAGGTCAATTTGTGTAAATTGTTCCCTAATTATTATTATTATTATTATTATTATAACACTGAACGTAGATCGAAATTTCGACGCGAAACATCATCAATATGTACGTATTTCTTATCATCCATTAGCATAAATCAAACGGCAAATATTGGCCCAACATAAACAAAATACTATCGGCACTTGTCCAACATGGTTTACAAATTAATAAGCCAAAGGCCCGCTGGAACAATGGGGAGTACCGGGAGTACCCAGCTCGTCGGGTCGAGCGACAGTCAGTAGCTCGGTTCATTCAAAGGTTTACTTGCTTAATTATTTTAAGTTTGGTTAATCAGATAATGCTCGCTATTATAGTTGAGAATTTGCGGTTCCAGAAATGGAAGAATTTGTTACTTACGTTATTTATTGAAAAAGAAAACAAATCGTTGCAAAACTAATATTAAATTAAAGATAAAAAAATCTCACAAATCGCCGCCAATAGGGAGGGTGGCAGCATTGCCACGTTGTATGCCAATACTTATTCACTGAAAATTTAAATATTTGTGGAAGTCCAGGGAAGGGAAGGCCTTTCGCATCCAATCCTTCCGTGCCACTTTGACAAGGTCATCGGTCCAACGCATCGATTGCCTGCCCACATATCGGCGACGGAAACAAGTGGCGTGTATTGAAAGAGACCTACACTCAGCATTGGGTGGATTATGGTTGAGGAAGAGAAGAGAGAGAGGGAGAGAGAGAGAGAGAGAGAGAGAGGGAAGGTTTAAATGGTGAGAAATCATTAAAATAAAAATAAAAAACTGGAATGGGGGCAAAGCCGCGGGCAGCTAGTAACTAGTATATTTTAAGCTCTGCGAGTGTTACCCGTGACTCCGTCCGCTCAGAATATGCCACTTGCTATGCAATTTCCCGGGATAAAAACTATACTATCTATGTCCTATGTATCTATGTCCTATGTACCTATGTCCTTCCCCGACACTGACACTATCTTCTTCTTCACTATCACTATCTTTGTATCGAATTCCAATTAAACAGCGTCAGCGGTTTCAGCTTTAAGTTTAATTAAATTAATCTATACAGGATTGACGGCTACTGATTCTCACAGAATTGTAATTACGCTATTTAGTAACTAATTTTAACTAATTTTAGTTAGCAAAGAAAAAAATGCATTAAACTATTAAAATAATATTGCCTTTTTTAATAGTTTTTATTTAACTTTAATTAGATTATTTCGAGTCAAATTTTACCCACTTTTAGCGGTCAGGTTGTCTCGAAATTTGGTACACCGCTTAGGACAATGCAAGTGCAGTCAGTGTAAGTATATTAAAAAGGAATTTTTTTTTTATAAAAACTTCTCTGGTCTGGGTCTCTGAAAATTGTTCCAGAATATTTCAGCAGATTAGTTTGACTTTGGCTAATGAGCCCCAATCAAAAATAAATGAAAAGTTTGCAGATGTGCACAGTCGGACTAACCCCACATGCTTTAATATTCTGGAAAAAAACTGAAACACCTTATATTGTATCTATGTTTGTATTGGAACTTTACTGTGGTTGATACTTCAGGTATGATAGTCAGTTGTTATTTCCGCTATTAAATATGTTTCGCTGTCCCACCAGCCGTGTCTCCAAAAAGCAACATTCCGGATATTGCAAAAATCAAAACACGTGGCTCGATTAAGGCTGCCGATACACTACATGTGACAATATTAAGCGTGAGTCGCTCCTAGTCACTTTAACTATAACTTTGACTATTACAATGGATGAAAGAATAGATTAACTAATCAGATTTATATGGGGAGTGTGATAGGAGGGATAGAAAGAAATAAAAACGATAACAAATTATCAGAAAAAGGGAGATCATAATAAAATTATGTCTAAAAATAGAACTAAACTATTGTTAGAACTATCTGAGCCAAAAATTTTAATAATAATAATATATTATTTATTTTAGACCAACATATGGATCATAAACAAGCGAAAACACAAAATATTATTAGTTTGGTTCTATCAGTTTTCCCCCGCAATCTCTTCTCATCCCGTAAACGTTCCGTATCATTTGAAAAACAGCGCCTTCTCTCGTCCCTCGTGAGCAGTACATGTTCCACTGGAGTTTGTAATTGTGTCGTACAGACACATCATTCAAACAGATGACGCTTAGCGACAAATATTCGCATAGTAACAAGGTCACGTGACAGTTGGTAACAGATAGAAAAATTCGGAGGCTTACTCACCTGCTATGGGTGGTGTAGGGGTATAGCACGCGTCATGGAGTGACGAGGACCCGGGTTCGATTCCCGGCCATAGCTTAACTTTTCGGATTTTTCTATGTGTTCTAATTTTCAGTATCGTTTAGAAATTTCTTCTCATCCCGTTATACGGCACTAATTTCAAATTTTCATTCTAACCTTAATAAAAAAAGTGATATTTCCAAATTCATCAGTCGAAAGCTGCTTGACATGCTTCTAACACTGACAAACGCAAGGACTAAGAATTAATCCGAACATGACGAGCACTGCAGGGGCATGACGTCCAAATTCCGACTCAGTTCAAGTTTTAGCTGTCACTTTTAGTATGAATCTGATTGCAAGCGAACCTAAACTGAATCGCATTAAGACGTCATGGTAAGGCCCTCAGTTCTCTACTTTAATAAGTAAGTGATACAGCCTGTTTATCTCAAAAATCCCAATTTGTACGTTAACAAGAAGTATTCCATACAACATAGTTCGCTGTTCAGCCAGCCTAAAGGCGCGTGCTCACCGGCCACACGCGACGCAAAAACGCGGTGTTTTTGCAAAAAATACGCTCTGATTGCTCGCTTGTTACCGCAATAACAACAAACAAGGGCGGCACGCACTGCGCAGCGACACGCTGCGGTTGGTAAAAAATAATATTCAATTTGTTAAAAATTTCAGCTGCACCAAATTGCTTGTTTTATTTCTTGTTATGTATTATAAAACTATTTTGAAAAAATAGAAAAGAATGCTAGAGCGTCAATTTAAAAGAAAACCAACCCTTTTTTTAACTTTTTCCGGCACAGCGCTCTGTGTAGATTATAGAAAGCTAATAATTTCTCCGCAATATTTTGAACATAGTATTGTATTTTTTTTATCATTTAATATAATGTACATTATGTACGCATTTCAAACATTAAGATTGTTTGTGCAATGACGTCTCTGATGCAGTAAACGTGGACGAAAAACTAACAAAATTGTCTGGTTAATATCAGTTTTAGTGACTAACGCATCCTTTTTAAAACGTTTAAATCTCGCTCAGTTATAGATATTTATTTCTCTTGTTTACTTGTTTTATGACGTCACAATCGCGGGCGTTTGTCGTAGGAAAATAACGTTTAGATAAAATATTTTGTTAATTAGATCCCAGATTAGATTAGGTTGTTGTTTCCATGGAAAAACATGTTAAAGGTGATGCGGCTAGCAACGGATCACTATTTTGATTCCATTTTTCATCTATACGCCCACAATCTTGCTTAACATGGCCTGTAGGTCTTGCCACCTTAGGCTCTGTCTACCCCTTAAGGGATAAAGACGTGATTTGTGTATGTTAATTAGATTTCTCCGGCCACCTTGTACCTACCGAAAGATACTGAATTAATTGACTCGTGTAGAGCACTGGTTCTCGAATTAATAAAAAAGTCGCGTTCAAAATCGCATTGCGTGCAGCGCGACAAAACCCGCCTGCACAAACATTGGAATTTCACAAAGTCAAATTATTGAATAACCGCGCCGCGATACGACGTTATATCGACGATATGTCGATCGCAACAGTTATGTCGACGTTTGAGCGTTACGTGCTTTTTGCGGCGGCCGAGCGAGCCAGGTAATTGTTTCGATGGGGCAGGACGGTCGCGTCAAACGATAGCGTATCTCCGTGGTGAGATATAGATATTCATAGAGCAAACAATTTCCATACTGGTCTGGGAAAAAAAAACATAGAATGTATAGTTGCCGGCATACATCTTGAGCATGACCTTGAATGCGAGAAGTGAATTTAGCGTCTCTTTGGTACAAAACTACACGCGCGAACTTACCCCTTCCACGTCATTCTTGCTCAAGATGTTTGCCGGCAACTATACCAGTTGCTTATCATCCCGCGCAGATGATAAAAGCGCATCGAGGGAATAGGCGAAAATCTTAGGAATTATTTTATAGGCAATGAGAAGGCTTGGGCTATAGTTCCCACTGCAGACCCAGTGCGGATTGGGAACTTCACACCATTGAATTGAGTCGCAGATGTGTGCCGGATCCCTCGCGTTATTTTTCATTACTTACCAAAGAAAACAAAATATCTAGGGCCTATTGACGCAGTGAGACTAAGCCAAGCTTGTCTAGATTGTTTTCATTTATCGACGTTTCACGCAGAAACTTTTATTCCGTCTAATGAAATATTTTCACTCGATTGTATTTTCTGCGCATCGCGACAGAAAGAGTTTTTGTATCCAGCGAGCCAACGTAATTGCGACGAGACAAAGCTTTGTTCCTTTGTAATAAACTGGGGATTTTTGCTGCAAATTAGGTCTTTATATTGCTGCTAACGAGTTGTTTAGTGACGTGTCTGGTATTGTAAAGTCGTTCGGTTTTATTTTGTCTTCCTCTGTACCTATTTGAAATAATATATTGACATAACATTATATTGAAAACTTTAAAAAGCCCCCACGCACTAATCGAGTAATCATCTAATCTAATCTAATCTAACTAATATTATTCGGCACATTATTATTACATTACTTAATTAATTATTAGGCACATCTAACTAATATTATAAATGCGAAAGTATGGATGGATGGATGGATGGATGGATGTTTGTTTGTTGCTCAATCACGCCAGAACGGCCCAACGGATCTGGATGAAATTCGGCGCATAGGTAGAGAAAAGTCCGGAATAGCACATAGGCTACTTTTTATCCCGGAAAATTGCGTAGTTCCCGCGGGATAGCGATAAACGAATTCTTTGCAGACAAAGTCGCTGGCAACAGCTAGTAAGTAAATAAATAAACTATTTAATACCAAATTATGCTTTACATCATTTTGGAAAAGAGCTGATACTCTTCAAACTATTGGACTGATTTTTACCAAACATGGCTAGGAGTCACCGTAAGGAAACTGGCTTACGAATGAAAAAACGCTAGAGCTAAGATGCCACAGACACACAGAGAGAGAGAGACATCGATGTCATACTTATAACACCCCTCTTTTTGCGTAGGGGGTCACAAATTGCATGTCATGTTATTACAGGTTCATATTTGGTCCACATGTTATGTTGGTTATTCTCTTGAGTTCTGAAATGTTTTACAGTAACAGAGCTTAAGATCAACCGAGGCAAGACAGAGCCAAGACACAAGAGACAAGAGCTACTAGAGCTAGAGCTTACTCTTGTAACATATATTGAACTTTATTTGTGGAACAGTTTATTCTTCCATGCTGGGCTGGGAGCAAAGAAAAAACATAGAATATACCAACTGTTTCTCTTCCCGCGCAAATGGTAAAAGCCTATCGAGGGAAAGGGCGAAAATCTCAGGAACCATGTTAGGCAATGCGGCTATTCTTTTGAAAGGTGAGTACATACGAGAAGATTCGGAAAGTTCAACTAAAAGTAAATTTACTTAAGAATTTTCCTAATGATAAATCAGAAGCGATCTCAGTAGTTACTGAATAAAGTGGCTTCATAACTAGTAATGAAAATTAAATTCCATTTTCACTTGCGCCGCGATATTTTCGCATGTGAAAATTGAAATGTAACGCCAAATTTGTGACAACCGAAGCCGAGTATTATCGCGTTTAATAAAATGTAAATGTAGGGAAATAAAAGTGTCATCAGTGAAAATGCGTAGAGAGGGGATGACGGGAGGTTGAGAATGAATATTACTACATATTCCAACTCCATCATAAGCCTATGTGAATCCCACCATTGGTTGCAGGTTTCCTCTTAGTGTAGGAAGGCTTGGGTTGTATTTCCTACGTAGACCTGATTTGGAAATTCTACACACATTAAATTTCCTCGCGATATTTTTCTCAACTGAACAGCCATGGAAAATTGTTGGCGGCACCAGTTTTTCCAGACCAGTACCATGGGCGCTGATTGCTTCCATCAGGCAACCTGCATGCTGGTTTTCATCATTATCAGCTCTTGGCAATGCAATGTGACAACTGTCGGTCAAAACAAACGAACAAGTCTCATCCAAGACTCGACGACTGAATGACCTAGTGGTTAGAGAACCTGACTATGAAGCTTGAGGTCACGGGTTCGATCCCCGGTCGGGGCAGATATTTGTATCAAAATACGAATGTAAGTTCTCGAGGCGTTGTTTAATCTAATCTAACTAATATTATAAATGCGAAAGTATGGATGGATGGATGGATGGATGGATGGATGGATGTTTGTTTGTTACTCAATCACGCCAGAACGGCCCAACGGATCTGGATGAAATTCGGCACATAGATAGAGAAAAGTCTGGAATAGCACATGGGCTACTTTTTATCCCGGAAAATTGCATAGTTCCCGCGGGATAGCGATAAACGAATACTTTGCAGACGAAGTCGCTGGCAACAGCTAGTTAATAGATAATTGTAAAAAAATTGGTTTGTATGTATGTATAACTATTTATTGTACACGTAAAACACATTACTTACACATTATTTGGATAGTTAATTTACATGTTCAGTCACAAATGCATATAAAACCTGCATGCATGTACAATACCTAGAACCTGGATTATCTTAACTCTCAATTTATCCAAACACTGATCTATTTTAAACCGCCTTCAAAAAAAGGCAGTTCTCAATTTGGTTGTATTTTCTTTCACTACATAGTATAAAACCAAGTCGCTTTCTCTGTCCCTATGTCCTTATATCCCTATGTCCCTATGTATGCTTAAATCTTTGAAACTACGCAACGGATTTTGATGCGGTTTTTTTTTATTAGATAGAGTAAATCAAGAGGAAGGTTTATATGTATAATACATGCAAAATATACCGTGCGAAGCCGGGGCGGGTCGCTAGTATGTTTATAAGTATGTTTATCCATTGTCTAAACGTGTTGCTTAGTTTGAGGCTGGGTCAATTGGTGTCAATTTTTTTATTATTAGCTCTGTAGCGATAAGGCCGCCTATTGTTACCTTATTACTTCTGTATACCTTTTCTCTGTTTTGATTGTTATATGTGGTGTTCAATAAAGAGTTATTGTATTGTATTGTATTGTATTGTATTTATTTAAGTTCTTTTACAAGCGGTTTACTCCAAAACGCGGGACATTTTACTGAAAAAGTGCGTCAATTTTTTCGTAGCGTGGAGTGAACTGACTCTTAGCTTTCTTTGTATATATTATTATATTAGCCTAATTGAGTGTCCCACTGCTGGGCAAAGGCCTCCCCTTTTTTCCGCCACTCGGCCCGGTCGAGGGCATGCTCCTGCCACTCTACTTGATATGCGTCCAAGTCATCCCGCCACCTTTTTCTGCACATTTGAGCTTCAGTCGATGACCAAGTTTGAGCGCCGTAGGTTAGGATGGGAAGAATACACATGTCGACGAATTTACGCTTTAGTGACAGAGGAAGGTTACCCTTTATTAGCGTTTTCATGGACCAGAAGCTCTTCCAGGCATTTTCGATACGCCTATCGATTTCTCTAGCCTGCCTGTTTTTGAAGGATGCCATCTTTGTACATAATCTCATCAAAATTTAAATTTATCTTAAGAGAAAATAAATACAGTTTAATATATTTGTGACGCGGGGTAAGACGGCCTCAACCCTATGCGCGGATAGCGTCGGCTATAATAAATATCCCGCGCAAAAACAACGCGTCGGAAATGTTTCATAAAAGTGCAATTTTTCATTTAATTCCTTGAACCGACTGTGGGCAAGTCAGCACACGAATAGAGGAGTTTACGGATCATTTTATTGCTTAAGCTGAGCAAAATTTTATTGCTTTTGTTCAATGATTGCCGTGTTAATCGAATGCCTGTTTCCAATTAGAAGCATTATGAAGCATTTAGTTATGTTTAGTCATAGAGCAAACAACCGAATATAATGGAGACGGCATACAATTTGTATGAAATAAAATTACGCCAGAGAAATTGGCGATTACTGCACTCTGATTGGCCAGCCAGAGGTCCAAGGGGTAAATATATTACAAGCAGCTATTATGATCGATATGGGTATTTAATTTAATGTGGTAGTCGTTGTATGAATGAAACTCGATTGATTTTAATAAAACCAAAAAGGAAATAGATAAAGAAAAATTAATTGCGAAAATATGCGCTGGTATGGTATAAGTCGAAAAAGACTGGTGCGTTGTTACAATTGGATAGCCATTATTGCCACTTTAATTGGTTATATTTTCCTCTATTATAGCAAGATAAATCTAAATGTTGTTCCAAGAATTCACGGACCAGATTATGAAGTTACAGTTACAGATTAAGAAGTACGTATGTATGTATGTATAATTCTTTATTGTACATAAAACACATAAGAAAGTTGAATACTTACAGCAAAACACAAATGCACAAAGGCGAACTTATCCCTAAAAGGGATTTCTTCCAGTTAACCTTTAAACGAATAACTCACAGAACAACAGTAACAACAACAAACAGAACACAGAAACACAGATCAACAACAGAATTTAGAAGTTACAGTATTCTCAAGATATTCCTTGTTTCGTGAGCCTCCCTCCACATTACCCATTCATTTCCATTGCGTCCATCCGGCCGGGGCGACGCCGGCGACGCTCCCGCTATCGCCTTGTCTTCTATATCATAATCTGTCTGTGTTTTGTTGTATCAGTTTAGATGTAATCGTTGATTGGTACAGAAAGCATCTATACTGACGAGCAAAAATAACGGAAGCGTTAATAATGAAAGCGTTAAGAAGTATGGAAGGTGTGTCACTGAAAGATAGAATAAGGAATAGTGTGATAAGGGAACGTGCTGGTGTGAAAGAAGATATAGTGACTAGGATAGAAAAAAGTATGCTTAGTTGGTTTGGTCACGTAGAGAGGATGGATGAAAGAAGATTTATACGGGGAGTGTGAATGGGTGCGTTGGGAGGGGAAGGCCTAGGCGAACGTTCCATGATCAAATTGGGGACGTTTTGGAAAAAGACCAGGTCAAGAGTACCCGAAACCGATGAGCATGTATGAAGAGAATGATGAATGAATGTCAGGATCGTAGCAAGTAGAACAAAGTAGTCTCTGTCTACCCCTGTGGGAAAGAGGCGTGACGATATGTATGTATGTATGTAAAAATAACGGGTCACTTCAAATAGAAAGTTGTATGAAAAGTGACTCGTTATTTTTGCTCGCGACTATATTAGGTTAAAAATGTACCTTCCGGGTCATGGCTGTTCATATGACTGAATGTCCAAATGGATCGAATACCTATGTGCTAAATAATACAAGTACCACATAAAGTTAGACGAAAGAGTACTCGACACTTACACAAGAAACTTATGCATGTTTTCATACTCATACTCATACTCATTTATTCGTAATAATTATTTTATTTTTATTATTATTTGTTTTAGTAGGTATTTAAATGTTGTTTAAATTTTTATAGTAGGTACGGCTAGGGGTTGCCATGACGTCTTTATGCGATTAATTTCCGATTCAGTTTAGGTCCGTTCGCTGTCAGATCCATACTAAAACTGACAGTTAAAACCTGCACTGAGTCGGAATTGAATCCCATTAAAACGTCATGTGTAATGGTGGTAAAAGGCCCCAGGTATGTTCATCACAGGGGTTGGAAATTGACGCAAAAATAGTAAAAAAGGTCATTGTTTGTTAACACGTTGGCTGCCATGAGTGTCAATAATGATAGGTAGGATCCTGGTAATCTTCTCTGTGTGGTGTTGTATTGACGTTCAAAGCACCTTAGTCATAAGATGATGGTATTTATAAGCATCTCCAGTGGCAATACCAAATTTGTTAAATGGGGCGTGGGAGCAGCATTTCGGGTGAAGTATCATGATGATGGTGAGCAGCCAAAAAAATACCGGGAGTGCCGGAAGAAGTGAAAAATACACACGCACCCTCGCGCAAAAAGAAAAAAAAAAGAAAAAGCAAAAAAATAAGTACACGAGTTTTGAACTGCGGTCACCTGACAGAACACACTATTATTCCGCACCTTATACCACTAGGCCACACGCACATACGTTAAAGCGACGAAATCAACGTAAACTTCAAAAATCTAACGCTTCATTCGTATTTCAATATAAGCTCTTAGAGGATCCTGATATCCTGGTACTTAAATTCTCCCTCCATCTTACGTCTGATGCGAGTTTAACATTTCTTACCCATCCCAAAAAGTGCTCAGCGCCGCTAAAGACGTTTTCACTTCAATAAATAAACTACTAGATCTTTAAATACTCGTATCATCGGTATACCCGATTGCCAAAATTATAGACAAAAGCAGACAGCTTTCCTTTCAGCTTGTCTATCTTATTTCAAAAGGTGAGTTCCGTCCGACATTTTATTATATTAAACAAATAACGCGGAAATGCGCAAAAGGGTGTTCCGTTTCAATGGATCTTAGTAACCCCGAAACAGGATAAACCCTCAAAGACGTCACTGCATGCAGACAAAGAGCCGCAGAATAAAGACAGACGGACAACGTGATCAAAGCCTTGCACTGGGAAATTATTTCCCGACACGGTTCACTACGTCCTTGGATGCGATTTACTTTAGAAAAGGATTTATTTTACAAAGAACGTGGAAATAAAGATGCGAAGTAGGTACATGTATGGTTGGGTGGCAGCGCGGCGTTGGAGGTTTGGGAAGGCAAAGAAAGAAAGAAGACCTTTATTCATTTTACAAGACACACAAATATTACAGCTTACGGCAAACTTCTTGAGCAAGAACGACGTGGAAGGGGTAAGTTTGCGCATGTACTTTTATACCAAAGAGACGCTAAATTCACTTCTTTATTGACATACTTGTATGTGAGGGTTTGTTAAACTGCTCGTTCGTTTAAAAAATTAAGACTTACTATATGACACTATACTACGGCACTATAGTAAATAGTGCCTACTATTTAAAACTATTAGTAGGTATCCTGCGCATGTAAAATCTTAGGAATCATGTTTTGTCATAGGAAATGCGACTAGCAACCCATCACTATTTTGACTTCTCTTCCATCTATACGTCCTCGGTTACTTTAAACGTGGATGTTACATTAGGCGCTGTCTACCCCATAATAAGGGATAAAGACGTAATTATTTTAACATGTAAGTACGTATCTTGCGGGTTGCACCATACCTATGTGTGTCCATTTTTACATTTTTCTTTCAATGTTCTTTGAGTAGTTCGTTTGCATGGAAGAGCAACAAACAACTATCCATCAAGTTTTAAACATTTATCTGATTTCCAACTTTTCTTTAATTTTATTATGCATATACCATTTCCACAGACCTTTCCTAAGTGGTTCTGACAGAATACCAGCGCTGTGGTCTTCGCAGCTTTATGCTGAGTCAGCGCCTTTCTTTTTCCATGGCACATGGTATCTACTGTCCACTTAGTTAAGTTAGGTACATTGAATCTGTTATGTTTATTTTTAAGTTCTCTGTGTTTGATATTGTACCTCTGCCCTGTATGTATCATAATGTGTGTTATGGAAGAAAATAAAGTGTTAATCTATCTATCTATCTATCTATCCTGTATCCGCAAATTTGTGATTGACTGAAAAAACACAATTATAGAAATAACTGCAAGGCAACACTCAAAACGTCTAATAAAGCGACAAAAATCGAAAAAAAAGCTTGTCCAGGCCCAAAAAGTAAAATAAGCCAAGAGGCCTCCAAACCTGAGCCATTCCTCCGTAATTGCTTCAACCCCCGGGGACTTATCATCTCCATTTCGGCTGCACTAATGCATCGACTTTAATTACAAGTTCTGCATTAATTAATACGAACTTGACCCGTTTAATTCACAGACGAGGACGCTTCAGTAAGGTGAGCTAAATTAATTTAGTTAAACGAAATGTAGGTCGCTCCATATCGACACGGACGGTATATACTCGCAATTGCTCGCGGCTGTATTTACGCGCATGAATCTGGAAGCCAGAGCCACAGTGTACAGATACTAGGTACCGTGATCAAATTGAGGACGTTTTGGAAAAAGGCCAGGTCAAGAGTACCCGAAACCGACGAGCATGTATGAAGAGATTGATGAATGTGGATGAAGCGAAAGAGGATCAAGATCGTAGCAAGTGGAACAAAGTAGTCTCTGCCTACCCCTGTGGGAAAGAGGCGTGACGATATGTATGTATGTATACATAAATCACGTCTTTATCCACAGAGTAGACCGGACCTAAGGTAACAAGACGTGTGGGCGTGGGTGGGGTGGAAAGAAGAATCCAAGTAGTGATGGGTTGCAAACGGCGCCTATAAAATGATTTCTTAGATTTTTAGAAACCCTCGCTGTGCTTTTACCATCTGTGCGGGAAAAGCAACTGGTACGTCCTATGTTTTTTCTTTGCTGCCAGACCAGCATCGAAGTTATGCAGATTATGGGCTTATTAAAGCCTTGGCAGATTAAAGGTTCTACCAGTGACCTTCTTAGAGAAGGACCTAGTGAGGTCCTTGCCACCGGGCCCAGTGCGGATAGGAAACTTCACACACATTTTCTATGGGATTTCTTAAATATATTCCGAGCAGCTCAAACATAAGACTTCGTGTTAGCCGAGTAATCAAATGCTGCATATTCACAAAACTGTTTAGGTAAAAGGGCATAAAATATAATAATGTATTATGTATGTATTGTACCAAGACATCCAAAACATCTATACACCATTATGCCACAGACGATAAGGTCGGGTGACGCATATATTTGTTTGTATTTTATTACATACAATACATACGTATTTTACGTGATGTCTGTATCGATATTTATGCCCTCGACTGTTACAAAAGCAGTGAGCGACGAAAGATTCGCTAATAGGATTACTAAACTTAATTTCCCTAGCTAGCAATGTAGTGGAAAGAGACTTAACCGACGAGATTTTTGTAAACAACAAGCAGGAAATGCGTGCAAGAGATGTAAGTAATAAATGTGTGTACCGATGCTCCCTCCGTTGCTACAATGCCGCACATTTGCTTCTCACACAAGGTTTTAAACCTTCACCAAACATCCTAAAAAAAGGAGAGATAGCCTTTGACCTATTGGCCTCTAAAGAGGGTCGTTGATTGGAATCCGATTTTGCCTCTAAGTTTTCCGGATTTATTAATTTATGTGTGATTTTACATTTTGTGCTTGAGCAATACAGCGGAGCCCCTCTTTTGCCCGAATTTCATATGCCATAATGTAATGTTTGCCATAATGATCATTTGCCATAACCCTTTTTCTCTCAGAAACCGTAATTTTTTCAGGAGCATTGTAATGGCAATCCTGTAGAACTCAATAGGTTAGGTTAGGTTTGTTTCATAACAATCCGGAATAATTATCAAATAAAGAGAAAAAAGAGTTATGGCAAGCAATACATTTATGGCATATGAAATTCGGGCAAACGATAGAGACCCGCGAAAGTATGAATAGATGGACGGATGGATGGACGGATGGATGGATGTTTGTTTGTTACTCAATCACGCCAGAACTGCTCAACGGATCTGGATGAAATTCGGCACATAGATAGAGAAAAGTCTGGAATAGCACATAGGCTACTTTTTATCCCGGAAAATTGCGTAGTTCCCGCGGGATGCAGACGAAGACGACGAGACGAGGTTTGCAGACGAAGTCGCTGGTAACAGCTAGTTTATGAACAAGGGGTAAGTGTTCATTGTGAGAAGAAGCCTGTGCCAAGCAGTGAGACGTATAGACTGGATATGGAGCGTCTTCACACCACGAAGCTTCCTCACACGTGTCACTACACATGTACACACACCATTTCACAGCTCTGCTATTCATCCTCACAGTACAGTAAAACTCTTGGTGAATACTCAGCCTAACTCTATTTCAAACGCCGTGTCACTCGCGCATAGCTTTGATGAAGCCTAGCGACTTGCCGCTTGTTACTTGCGTCCCTATCATCCCTGTCTAGATAGCAAGGGACGCAGATAGTGACAAAACGAGCTAGATTCTGCTGCTTAGTTGCCTAACGATCTCAAGAGACCTATACTATATTCAGGATAGGATAAGACAGGTGGAATTAAGGTTTTCAAGAACAGTTCAATTTTTTAAATGTCTATTAGATTATAATAATATTTGAGTTTGAGTTTCCAATCTCCCAGTCCAAAATAAAATAATTATCAAATATTAAAAACTTTCATCCAATTTGTACCTATCATAATTTCATAATTTTAAAACACCTAAAGAGACAGAGGTAAAAATGAAACGTTTGTACATTATTATACTTCAGATTCTTTAGCAAAAGAAATGAGGTAAACAATCTTGACATGTCTTTTTATTTAAAAATATATTTTATAAAATAAATAACAGCTAGTTACAATTTAAAATCCCTGGAGTAGGTATCGCGATTTAGTTTGTTATGGTTTTATATTTTCCAGTTTCCTATTTTCAAAAAGTGTTTTTCGATAAAAAGACAGTCAAGATTGATAGCTCATTTTCTTTGTTAAAAAAAACTGAAGTACAGCTCTGTTTGATGACGGGAGGTGTCATTAGATTCACGTTGTGTCGAAATTGAAGTCGTTTCTTGCTATCAGCTGCTTTTATTGTTCCCTGGTTTGTGTTACATCATGAGACAAATTACACCAATTGACCCAGTCCTAAACTAAGCAAAGTTTGTACTATAGGTACCAGGCAACGGATAAACATGCTTATCTATATAATGTAGATACATACATATTTAAATACATACAACATCCATTATTGGGTACAAACATTCGTATTTATCATAAATACAAAATGTCTAGAATTCGAAACCGGGACCTCTAGCTTCATAGTCAGGGTCACTATTTATTTATTTATAAGCCTTTTTATTCCGAATTCGCTATAATTTCAGTAAGTACATGTTGTTGTTATTGTCGTTTATTTATTAAATTGTCGCGTAATTCGGCGTGCCTCATGGCATAGGCCTCCTCCGTGTATTGGAGGGTTTGGGCTATAGTTCCCACGCGCGCCCAGTGCGGATTGGGAACTTAACACACACCATTGAATTTCTTCGCAGATGTGTGCAGGTTTCCTCACGATGTTTTCCTTCACCGAAAAGCTCATGGCAAATTACAAATGTAATTTTCGCACATAAATTCCGAAAAACTCAGAGGTGTGAGCCCGGGATTTGAACCCACGACGCTCTGCTTGAGAGGCCACAGGTCAAACCACTAGGCTATCCAGTCGTCGGTATAACTTCAGGAAAAAAGGTTCTAGAGTCTAATGTTATCCTGAATGGTGTATAGTACAGTGCATGAGAACAGTGTCTAGGAATAAGCGGTTCAAGTTTCAACTGGAGTTAGCCCATCAAGTTACGCCCTTAAAAGTTACGGTGTCATGTTAGAAGCTAAAGGTTAGTTTGTAAAATGATCGGGTTTCAGGCAATGAAAAGAAAGAAAGAAAGGAAGAAGAAAAATATTTTATTTCCGTTCCCAAGGTACCAATGCTCTCTTGAGATATGTTTTTGTAGAATTACAATGATAATATCATTGTAATTCTACTTGCTTGCGAGTATATTATACTTTCATACAACTTTCTAATGGTGACCCAGTTTTTTGGTGAAGTGGTAACGGACAGACACACTTACTCATCTATATTTAAATAAAACTGAATGCTGCTACGCACTGAACTCGAGAACGGTTGAACCAATTTTTCCGTTCCTGTGGAATGTTATTGTGGAGGAAAAAAAAACAAAAAAATAAAATTAGAATAATATGAATTGATGATGATGATGATGATGAATTTATAATATTACCCAACTAGCAAACAGGAACTAGATTTGATTGTATATCAGTGATATAAGAAGTCATATATCAATGATAGAAACGTCTCTATCACTGGAAAAAGGCCCCAGTTTTACAGCTGTTTGATGATATATCATGTGTATTTTGGTACCGCTTATCACTACTTTGATGTAAATCCGTGATAATTTACTGTTGTACGAATCTGTTTGGTGTTATATCAATGATGATGGGATCACTATATCACAAAATGATGACATAGTAATTACAGCAATGCTATTAGTAAGCTATTTGATGTTATATTGTTGGTAGATATTCTGTTATATCACATACCGTCAGTGCTCGACTAAGTAACTCAGTAGGCAACTCGCGTGTGCCAGAAAAAAAAAAAGTATCTCAGGCAAGGTGTGTCGTTCTTTGTGAAGTGAAAAAGATAAAATATTACATCATATTGGTAAGTATTAAATGTTAATGTTTTTAACTCTTAGCATTTAGTACCTGTGCGTGTATATAACGGTTAATTTAACTTGCGCTTTTAATTTTATTGATGAACTGATAGTACAATATTAGTGTTTTTTTCAAGCCCCTATTGAATTTTGATTATTTAATTAAATAAAATATTAAAATTGGCATAATATACCTAAAACGTGTTCTGGTTACCGATATATCACTGATTTACAGTTCCCTTATTCAGTATGATAATGGCCGCGTAGTTGTAGTCCGGGAGCCGACTGCAAGAAACCCTACCTTATAAAAAAATTGAAAATACCTACTCTTGGCAAATTTTACACAAATGAAAAAGTGATGCAAAAATTGCAACTCACACATACCTATATGATGATGAATGTGGATGAAGCGAAAGAGGTATGTCAGGATCGTAGCAAGTGGAACAAAGTAGTCTCTGCCTACCCCTGCGGGAAAGAGGCGTGACGGTATGTATGTTTGTACGTATTTATTTATATGTTATTTTATTATAAGTATGTTATATTTGAGAGAGGTCTTGACCCCCGCTCCGAGTCGTTTCTTGTGCAAAGGTTGTCCGTCGCGGTAGAACGTGGTAATGCTGCGAGTGTGATGGGCACATTTACGTCTGGTATGGCGCGGGGCGGGTTGTTTGACTGATTGTTTTTTATTTATTATTTTATTGCATTTTTTGGCGTTATTTGTATTATGTTTGAGTTAAAAATATGATTATAATACAATTTTTTAGTATATAAATAAATTTATTAGTGCAGTATAAGCAATAAAGAAACCATACTTTCAATAACCTATTAAAATATAAACAATATTTTTGCACCCCTTTTTTTCATTTACGCAAAATTTGCCAAGTTGAGTCGCGACCGACCAAGAGAAGTTGAAGCTACTAAAAGCAGCTACCCCTACAGAGTAGGTATTTTCTATTTTTTTTATAAGGTAGGGTTTCTTGCAGTCGGTTCCAGGACTATCGTTGTATCTAGATGATCTCTTTTAGAGCAAAATCTTTCTATAATAGAGTCCATAACAACTGTTATGTGATTCTTTAGCTCTATATAAGAGAATATAACATTTATATGTAACTGGTGGTATATAAGCACTTTCAAAAGTATATTTACGACTACTTAGTGTTACTATAGATCCCAAATAGACTCTTTTGTTGCTGGCGTTAAGAACGCCATTATACGATAAATTAGACGTATATCAGCTGTGGTATGTTCTTATATATCACGGGTTAGCTCCATTCGTCGCAGATATATCACCAGCGATATTACAGTGACTTAGAAACCACAATAGAGCAACATAGCTGTATAAAAGTACCGGTTATATCTGATATACCACAGATTAGCCCTAAATCGCTGTTGCGAACAAAGTTGTACAGCTGTGTTATATGTGCTATATAAAGCAGTCGAGTAAACGTTTATAACATCATTTATTATCACTATTTGGCTGTATAAGATTATACAGCTAAATGATGATACAAGTCACCAATATACAGCAAGCAGTCACCGCGTTGCTTGTTTATGACTCCTTTAACACTGTTTAGCGTTAATAAATTGTCTTTTATCACTACTTTGTTAGTTGGGTATTAGCTGTTACCAGCGACTTCGTCTGCAAAAAACGTTTATCGCTGTCCCGCGGGAACTACGCAATTTTCCGGGATAAAAAGTAGCCTATGTGCTATTCCAGACTTTTCTCTATCTATGTACCGAATTTCATCCAGATCCGTTGGGCCGTTCTGGCGTGATTGAGTAACAAACAAACATCCATCCATCCCTACTTTCGCATTTATAATATTAGTTAGATTAGTGAATTAGTATGGATTAATGTTTAATATTAATTATAGACGTACAGGTGACATTTCAACTCGAAATTGAATGAATGCCAAAGGAATTCCTTGTTTGATTTACTTATACCTGTATAAACAAACCGTATCAACATCAAAGTCACAGGAACATTGAATTAAATCCTAATCAGGTTACCTGCAAGTTAGCGGACTTCGTACACCAGTCAAAAACCTTAGACTTCACAAAACCACACTGAAATATTCATCTTACATGTAACTAATACGGTTCACATTCCAATAGCAAAGTTTCACGTGTTAAAATCCTGGAATATTGAAAATTCAATCTTACACGATGGACTTAAAGTGTGAAATTGGATGAGAGGCTGGTGTTTGAGTTTGCGACCCAGTTTGGATGGCTTTATGCAGAACTGTAAATGTGGTAACGAGTTCTTGAGGGTAGTTTCATAGACGACTCGCTTTTTATTAGGTAGGCGTTTGACTGGAATTATGATTGGTGTCCCAACTTTATTTAATAATTTCTTCTGGTTGACCTGTCTATCCCTTTCTATAATTGAATGTACCGACTCACTCTTCTATATAATGCTGTACGACCATTCATAATTTTAATATAATTTTGTAACCGCAAGTTTTCTAGCTTTGATTTTGGCCAGGTATTGTTGAAATTATATTCTTTGAAATGTTGTAAAATAAAATTTTATTTTACCAAATAAAAAATGCGTCAAATTTAAAATTTAACACCTGCACCCTGTTTCATAAAGCTACAAGCTACAATTTACAAGCGGAAGTCTCTATCTAACACATAGGGTCAAAAAGAGACACTGCTTTAAACAATAATCATAATATAACAAAATACCAAGATAATTTCTCAAACACGCAAGACTGAAAGAGTGAGTTACTAATGAAACAAAATGATAATCAAGTTTATGACTATAGGCTGTTTCAGTTACTCAACTCGGTTAGTTTTGTTTACAGCTCCTGAACGAATCTAAAGTCAATTACCGAGCAATTTTCCAGCGCCAACTGAAAGTTGGAAATAAAATCTAAACAAATTAATAATTGGAACAGCGGGAATAACTGTCGCAGCAGAACTTTCAGAGGACCTGGACGTGAAGCGTGCTAGTGGGAGTGCACCTTAAACACTACTGGTGTTTTAATTTAAGAAGTTTCTTTTACTTTTCTGTGCATTTTCTGAAATCAAAGTAATATCGTAGATAGTGAACTTTAATAAAAATAACAGAAGTGTTTTTTTTTTCAAGTTTTAATTCAAGAACAACTTACATAGAAAATTCAAAGGAAATTAAATTAAGTTACAGTAGATACTTAAGCCCTCTCATTCTGAGAGGAGGCCTGTGCTCAGCAGTGGGACGTATAGAGGCTGGATATTATGATGAAATGATGTACCTAATAAGAATAAAATTGAAATTGGAACTTATGAAAGGATACTACCAGCGTAATAGGTACAACATTTTTGCTGTTTTTCTATAATATTAGTAGTATACAGACTCAAATCAAGGAGTACAAATCAATACCTAATAAATAATAATGAACTGCATGACTCGGCCATGCCCATACCGCAGTAATGAATGAATATATAAATTAAAACCCACATCATATTATAGAGTCAGAGCCACCCGAGCCTTGGTATTAAGCGTTCCCGTCCATAAGACCTGCGCTTTTCGGGGCAGTTTCAGGTACCAGGCAACAAAGTGCTGGAACAATATACCACCACCGATTCGGAATTTAGAATCGAAATCCAATTTTCGCAAAAAATACAAAGCCCACTTATTATCCATCCAGTTACAAATGTCCTGAGCCTGTATCTGCCCCAAACCTGCATCTGTCTGTAAATTGTCATCATGGTCTTTATATGAGTGCCGCTGCCGCCGCTGCGTCCATTTTCACATTTTTATTGTCTTGTAATAAACGATTATCTTATCGAGTTTCCTGCATGATATATGATATTGTATGTTAAAAGAAAAATATGAATAAATGTGGCACCGTTTTTTTGGCTTGTATAACGAATACCCTAGGGTTCTGGCAGAATACCAGCACTGTAGGTTTCCTGCAGTATATGCTGAGTCAGCGCCTATTCTCGACACCATCGCATGGCTCTTGCTTTGGGAAACAAAATTATAAAATATGTAAACGCATGTTTTAAGTTAATTTTTTCGTTGTGATTTTTCTTTCCTTGTAATTTGAGCTTTGCATGTGTCTGTTGTGAATAAAGTTTGCATCTATCTATCTATCTATCTATCTTATTAATGGACCGTGGGAGGATCAGATCGTGGATGGGTCGCGTGTTGATGCGGCTAAAAAACAAAAGACTATAGCGACAAGTGCCTAAAGCACATGAACAGATAGTTTTTGATGGTTCGACGTCAGTTTAAAGAACAGACTGTTGTACAGGAGTGTTGCAAGCTTGGCGGCGCTGGGCGGCGGGGCCCAGGCAGGCGGCGTGCGCCATCAGGTGCGGCAGCTGGCTCTGCTCGTACAGCCCCGTGAACAGCTGCTGCTGCGGCCCGCGCGCGAACACCGCCACGTCGTCGCCGCCGTGCGTTTCCAGCTCGAACGGGACTTCAGCATGACTTCTCCATCTTATAGCCACTGTAATTTAAACACATTGATGTAATTTTCATAATGAAAATGTACTGCTATGAGAGGTTGAATAACTCACTGAAGTTGCTGTCTTGCGTGACGTCCACGCGTCCGTCCTCTTGTTGCGACCGGTAGCCGGGCCCGTTGGTGTAGGAGAGCGTCATGTAGGGCACGCCGTCGTCGCCGACGTCGTCTGAGGGCCCGAGGATGTCGGTCCCGCGCCGCGAGTAGCCGTTAAACGCCATTACGTGCGAGTGGTCGGCGGTCAGCACCAGCAGCGAGCTGGCCGGCGGCAGCAGCTCGTCAGCGCGTTCCACCGCGTCACTAAGCGCCAGAGTTTCGTCCAATACAAGGTGTGGCATATTAACGTGATGCCCGTGATCAATACGTCCACCCTCCACGAACAAAAAGAAGCCGCGGGGATTGCGTGAGAGTACACGGATGGCTGCTTCAGTCATTTCGACTAGCGTTGGCTCGTCGGATCCGTCTTCGCGCACCGCCGCCTCGAAACGCATGTGGTCGGCTTCGAACAGCCCCAGCAGGTACTCGGGCGGGTCGGCGCTGGCCTCCAGCAGCTCAGTGCGGTTCCACACGTACGCGTGCGACACGCCAGCCGCCGCGCGCTGCGAACGCCACTCTTCCACCAAATCCCGGCCGTCCCACCGCAGACCTGGTTCACCCTCTTCGTCTATTGTTAAGTTTGAACGAAGCTCACTCCGACCACCACCTAAAATCACCTGTTACAAACAAAACAGTGCTAATTGACTTGCCAAATCCTAATCATGTCATGAGGTCGATTTTTATTTTTTTTACCTTAAACTGGTTGCCAGGGTAGGAGTTGATGAGCTGGTCAGCGATGTCGGGGCACAGCGCGGGGTCGTAGCCGTCTCTGGTCACTTCCCCGTCACTCTCCCAATCGCGATTGGCTGAGCGCGCATACGCTCCGGCAGGCGACGCATGCGTTATCCGCGTCGTTGTTACAATACCTGATCCATAAAAGTAACTACAGCAAACTAGTATAATATTACTGAGTTAATTTGGTTAAGATTAGACGTAAGTCTTACCGGCGCTGCGTCCGTCGGCGATGGCCCAGGCAGCGATGGACTCGAGGTGTGTGGCGTGGTCGGTGGAGGTAGGACAGTCCCAGCGCGTCACGTGTCCCGTCAGACCAAGCGTGCCGATGTTACTTTTGACGCCACATAGAAAAGCAGTCGCTGTGCATGCTGAGTCTGGGATCTGTGCATCCAGGCAGTACGTCTGGAATATGAGAAGAATTGAAGATATTGCATTCTGTGTATGATGATCAATAATACTCGCGCAAATCCAAACCTTGGCGAGTCCAGTGACCGGGAATCGCTCGTAGGCGAGGCGCTCCTCCTCGCCGGAGCGGCCGGCGCGCTGGCCGCGCAGCGTGCGCGCCGGCGCCAGCGTGGGCACCGACAGCCCGTCGCCCAGGAACATGACCACGTTGCGCGCCACCTCGTCGTACTGCGGCGGCGCGAGGCGCTCGTCGATGGCGCCGAACGCCTCCGCGTACCAGTACTGGGCGTCGCGCTCGGCCGCGTCCGGCGGGATGGCGCGCGAGGCGGGCGCGGCGGCGGGCGCGGCGGGTGCCCGCCGGTCGTGGTAGCGGTCGCCCGCCGTCGCCGCAAGCAGCGCCCATGCCACGCACACCAGGGGATAGGGACGCATGGCCAGGTGGTTTAGAACCAATGAGACCGCTTTGACGTTCACCTGGAATGTGCAAAACGACATGGATTAACCTTAATTCTCAGCCCTGTATTATTTGTATCTAATCGTGTATTATTTGTTGCTTATCGTGATAAGTACTACGCTCTGAATTTTAAGCCAAGATAGTGAATCATTTATGTAAGAAAAATAAACAGTATTTGCCGTATCAGTCCTTAATCTCGAGCATGTCTCCCGCAACGCGTTCGGCTCGTGCCAGAGCGTTTTCCAAAAAAAAGTCTAGTAGGTACATACCTAATCATTTTTCCAGAATTTAACTATTTTGGGTTTTTCTTACTCAGAATAGCTTATTTTATCGATTCTCATACAAGAAAACATGAGTCTGAGGTTTTGCTACGGAATTTTTTTCCTGTGCGTCACGTTCCATACATAATTATTATAAAAAACACGACGTTCAAAAAAGTGACGAACTGTAATGGAAGTTTTGAGACCCATTTTTTCTTGTAAAAAGATCGATAAGGTAAACGATTCTGAGTCAGAAAACCCCAAAATAGTTAAATTCTAGAAAAATTAGTTAGTAGACTTTTTTTGAAAAAGGCTCACCACTTGACCGCGTTTCTTATTTGGAGGTTATTTTATCTAAGACGTGACTACTGGTAATTGCTTTTACCATCACTATTTTTACCCATCCTTCATTATTATATTAAATGCTAGAAAATCTGGCAACTCTAGCCAGGTAAACAAGTTTATCAAGTGTTTATACCTACCTGCTGTTTTCTGATTAAAATAAATAGTAAAGTATACGTTCTGGTAGTGATATTAACGATAGAGAAAAGCTAACCTGCAATCTTGTCACCAAATAACGCAAAAATCCTGGAAGGACAGCTGTTCAAGAAATCACAAAGTGGTAACTAAACTCTTTAACCGTTACACTTTAAATTCATCGTTCTACAGAAAATTGTTATTATTGTATCGACACTATGAAATCAACACCTGTAAAATAATTATGAATCAACAGAGCAAACAACTGGTTGGGCACTGAACTGGCAGCAGCAGTGACGTTTAATAGATATATCGACGTACCCGCACGGCTAACTGACAGTGAGAGCAAACAGTGTTGCCGTATAGCGAGCAGCGCTTGACTACAGTGCCATCTGGCGTCAACTAGCAAATTGATATTTAAATGACTTTAAAATCATTAATTAATCCCGCTAGAGGGCGACATAATGATAGGAGGACATTAAGGTAAACAACCAGATTCTGTGAATGAAACTTACTTAAACATAAGGAAATCGTAGATTTGTAAGGCTTGCGTTGATATTGTGACATCCTCTAAGAAAGATTTGGTGACAGGGCCGGATTAAGGTGGTTGAAGGAACTTCACTTCAAATTTGAATTCAGCGCGGGCGAAGTCGCTTTCTAATATTAAAATTAAAATCCAATATGGAGTCGAAAATACGATAACGCATTCCGAGCCAGTAAACTCGTTATTTATTAACTTCTCATGTGATAACTCCGAACCGTCTGTGTGACGGCTGTGAACTGTTCTTTTTAGGGTTCCGTACCCAAAGAGTAAAAACGGGACCCTATTATTAAGCCTTCGCTGTCCGTCCGTCTGTCACCATGCTGTACCTATCTCATGAATCGTGATAGCTAGACAGTATAAATTCTCACAGATGATATTTTATGGTGTGTCTGTCTATGTAAGCAACCAATATAAAAATAAATAATCTCACACTGCGTACATTAAAATTTTGCTTCGGAACAGGGGCCTTACCATGACGTCTTAATGCGAGTCAATTGCGACTCAGTTGAGGTATCAAGACGTCATGGTAAGGGTAGGGCTCTGCTAACACTGGATTTTAAATAAGTAAGTAAGTAAATGACTATTTCACAAAATATATATATTATAAAGAAACAGACACAAAATCACATAAAAGAAACATTAACTAAATTTAATTATTGATTTTATATTAAATATCAAATGAATCAAGAAATTTTAATTCTTGATTTAATGTTTACTTTTTACGTTTTACCGTTAGAAATTTAATTTCTAAACGACACTGAAAATTAGAACACATAGAAAAATCGGAAAAGTAAAGCTATGGCCGGGAATAGCTCCCCGCCATAGCTTTACTTTTCAGATTTTTCTGTGTTCTAATTTTCAGTGTCGTTTAGAAATTTGATTTTATATTGGTGAATTTGAACGGGACCCTCGGTGCGCGAGTCCGACTCGCGCTTGGTCGATTTTATTGAGGAAGATACCCCGCAGTGCATGTTGTTGGGGCTGTTTATTTAACCCGCAGCGAGCACTATACTCGTAACAATAATGTCGCGGCGCTGCCAAGTGTTGCCGGCACCCCACACACTACTGATATGCCTACAGTAGATAACCTTCAAATATTAAGGAGGCTTAAGACGCAATAAAACAAAATTATCGTCTTCAATATCAGAGAGAGAGAGTACCAGAGAGGTATGTCAGGATCGTAGCAAGTGGAACAAAGTAGTATCGCTACCCCTGTGGGAAAGAGGCGTGACGGTACGTATGTATGTATGTGTCATCTTCAATAATTTGACAAAAAAAATGCAAATATATTTGCACAATTAATAAACCATTTACTTAGGTACTTAAAATTATTGTTTACTGCGGGCCGATTTTGAAAGTATACTTTTTGTATACAACCAAAACAAAGTTATTTTTGTAAGTGGAAAATTAAACAAAATATAAAATGACATATAATGATAAAAAAAATATATAAAAATTTAAGTCAGTGATTTCTAGAATTACTTTTCACGTTCCTAAGAAAGAGGTTTTGGCAGACCGACGGACAGACAGACAGATAGACAGAGAGCCAGACCGACGGATATCAAATACATAGGTACTGTAAGGATGGGTAAAAAATGTTAAACTCGCGTCAGGCGTAAGACGGAGGGAGAGTTTAAGTACCAGGATATCAGATCCTCTAAGTCTTAGAGTCTAACAGCCTTATTCATAAAAAGTTAGAGGCTCGCTATAAGCTCGCTATAGGACCGATGCAAAAAAACATGATTCATAAACGTCAATTAGCGCTAATCAATCCATCAAGGGTCTGTTAAGTCTTCCGAAAGTTAGCGGATCCTAGACCCTACTTTATCTCTCTGCTAAGTCACAAAATGGCCGCCACACATGTGAACAGCTGATTTTGGCAAGAACAAAACCATACGCAAGACAGTTTTTTTGTTTTAAGTTTTTATTCCCTCCGGGAAAGGTAAAGGAAACTAGATCCACACTGCCTAGTCTGTCGTGTTAATTCGCTGGTTTCCCGCTAATTCGCTGCCACTGCTGTCAATTTATTTTTTTTAATTCACTAAAAGGCCATTTTTGGTCTATGATTTGTCAAGGTGACAACATAACGCGTCTAATCCATTCATCAACAGCTCATTAGCTAACAGACTGCTAGCAAGCGTTTATGAATCATACTTTTTAACAACTGTCAAATAAGCTTAATCAGTCTGTTAACTAATCGACTGATCAAACCTCAATTAAGGATTTTTTATGAATAAGGCTGTAAGAGCTTAATTAAGGTTTATAATGGCATAAAAAACCAAAAATCTAAAAAAACACATAGCGACTTTGGCAGGCACAGCAACGTTATTTTGAACCATACGAATGAATCGCGTTTGATTTTTAAAGTGTTTTTTATAAGCCGTGTCGTTGAGCAAAAGTACTAGAGCACTGTTAGAGGTCTGTCAATAAGAGATATGTAATACATACGTGTTTTTTTGTAAGCCGCCAATACGGTACGCGTCTTGAGCGTCATGGAGACTACAACATTTGAAATCTAATCTAAGCTGCTGTTTTCACTTCTACCGGCACTCTCGGGGTGCTAGCCGTCGCTTGTTTTTTTGTCATCATTATCTTAATTTATTATATATGTACTAAACACACATCCTCAATATCCTGAAGACCATGTCAGTGTGTGTAAGAAGTTTCACAGTGTGCGTGTCCAGAGTCGCCAGAGCTAGACAACTGTAGCCTACATGTGTACGGCGCGAGCGCCCCCGCGGCTGCCAACTCGCATTACGGGCCTGCCTCTACGTCTTAACACCACATTCACTCGTTCCAAGATTTCAGAGTCTGTATCTTTTTGTTTGGGATCTGATTTATTATCACGATGTCTTTAAGACGCTTATGAATAGTTTAATAGTTGGGATTAAATGAGGCAAACGGCGCAATAAAGTTGTAATTTGATGTATTTTTTAAATTACATGCTGAATTGTGTATATATGTACAAAACAAATGCTTCACTAAAAGGCTTTAAAATTAAACCACCTTAAAATAACCGCTTAAAAGTGAAAAATATACCATAGACATTTCATATATATGCGCTACCTACCTGAATTTTTCACTTTTTAGCGGTTATTTTTTGAAGGTGGTTCTTTTTACAAACAACGGTTTAAGTTGTTTTTTAATGGCAATACTAAGAGGAAAATAAGAATTATTCATTCAAATTATGGTAAAAGCTACAAAAATAAACAAAATTACAAAGCGACTGTTGTACCCCTCCACATTCACTACTGTGTTTCATAGCTCAAGTTACTACCATAGATTCTAAACTCCTGAACGCCTTGTCATCGCGTTTACAACTAAATTATAAGCTGTTAATTACTTCGATTCAATTAATTTATTAGCCGTGTTGAGGTTAAATTAATTGCAATCGTTAGACAACTAAGTTAGTTCGACACCAGGCAAACATAAACCCAACTAATCCGTTTTCACGGAACTTATGGTTGAAAATTAACAGAGTTAAATCAAAATGTTAAATAGGTATTTAGTTTTTTTTTATAATGCCTGGACACGAAATACTAGGTAACACCCATGACTTCAGCTGGTGAAGATCCATTCTGTTGCCTTGTCTACATCCTTGAAAAGCCTTGACCTTATTTTTTGCAATCTTTTATTTAACCTGCAATGTAAATAGGTACGTACTCGTATGTATGTAACTATCCGGGTGGAAACTTGCGACTCAATTTTGAAGCAGATAATAATAAATATCTTCAACTAATATTCATAATAACAAATACGTCAAAAAAAATACAATTAAATAAATAACAAACAATAAATAAACAAGAAAAAAATAACACAATCAATCAAACAATCCGCAATCAATCAAGTCATTCCTGGCGCAAAGGTGCCCATCACACTCGCAGCATTACCACGCTGTACAGCGATGGACAACCTTTGCACCAGAAAAGACCCGGAGCGAGGGTCAAAACCTCTCCCACGCAGACGGCGCCCCACTTCCTTCAAAAACCGTAACGCCTCGGAACCCCAACAGCCAGACGTCTCTACCGCAAGCGGGACAAAGAAATAATTTGCGAGTGCAGAGTACTTATCCCTTTTTTTAAGGGCTGCCATTTCAGCAGCCGCGCCTCCCACCCTCGTGGTACGACCCAAGTGTGTCGCAGCAAAAGTGCTGACGCACGTGGCGTCCCATAAGAGGCACTTTCCCTTCTGCCAGGGCACCAAAGTCAAACCGTCAGGTCTTTTTCCATCGGACCGGCTAAGACCCGGAGGCTCTAATACGCAAGGGACGTTAGCAGAAACAAGCGCCCTGCGAATGATTTCGTTCAGGGCGTAATGGCGCGGAAACCTCCCCGCACAACGACAACAACTCAAGGCATGATGGCCGTTGCTCTCCACCATTTTGCCGCAGATGCATAAATGAGGTTCACAAACATCGCAGCCTAGGCGGAGCGCCACAGCCACCCGCAAAGACTCATCGTCGAGGAGCGTTCCCAGATGCGGAGAAGGAAGCGCATGCAGCCACGCCCCGGACTCCGGCCTGGACCCAGCAATAAGCCTCGCCCTATCCACACCCGCAGCTTTCAACCGATTGAGCTGAACTTTTGCAAGTCTAATGACAATACAATCATCTGGTAGTGGAGTTCTGGTGGCCCATCCAGGACCGTCTCCGCAGGAGGGAACTCTTCAACGGTTGGTTCGATTGACTTGAAAAGTTCAAATATGTAAGACGGATGACAATGCAAGTACAGTCAACAAAAAGTATTTGTATTTTTCTACTCCCAAACAAAAATAAATCTTAAACTATCAGTATTAAGAAAAACATGCTTACTGTAACACAAGGAACAAACATTAATTTTTCACACCATTATTATCTCCGACTAAAGATCGAACCTTGGACCTCAAACTTAGTAATCAGCTTCAACAACTCGGCTATCCGGTCAACGTAGCCTTATAATCCGTAACATTGTTATACTAAATCCAAACTCCCAAAATAGCATTCCAATCTCGTGACCCAATTCTTCGATCCGCGGCAAAGCAAACTTAGTTAATATCAGCCTCAGACCTTAGGCTTATTGTCTTTTTATCCGAGAGTTCGTAAAACAACTATTTCTTTAACAACCGACATTAATACTGTAATGGCTCAATAAAGTGAAGTTGGTCGGGAGAGTCTATTGAAATGGACTCGTCCAGTTGTTTACGATGTTTTGTTTCGAGTTGTCGCAAAGTTCACGGCCTGGGAATAGGGTTTGCCGACTCCTTATTTATTAATTTGGTTTCGAAATCTTTCTTCTGATAAGTGGGATAGTTTTTCAATAACGTTAGGTATTGACTCCATATTTAAAGTTGCAAAAAATGTTTCATCGCTTGTTTTTTTAACCGGCTGTGGCTTCGTTTGCGTGGATATAACTTTTAGAAGAGTAACGGATTATAATTTTTTGTATATTTTTAAGACGTCAGTAATCGTAATCGTTCTACAGGTTGGATTTAGTTAATTTCTAAACGACACTGAAAATTAGAACACATAGAAAAATCTGAAAAGTAAAGCCATGGCCGGGAATCGAACCCGGGTCCTCGTCATTCCGTGACGCGTGCTATACCCCTACACCACCCATAGCAGGTAAGGCATGGCAGGTGGATTTAGTTCTCGAACGGTTGCAAACAATCATTATTTGATCAAGAGTTACTCAAGATTAAACATTGAAATGCTCAAAGGCTGGCTTTTAAAATAAATACATACATACATACATAAATCACGTCTTTATCCCTTACGGAGTAGACAGAACAAGGGTAAGTGGTAAGTGGAAGAGCTAGCCGCATCGCCTATAACATGATTCCTAAGATTTTCGCCCATTCCCTCGATGGGCTTTTACCATCCGCGCGGGAAGAGAAGCAGCTGGTACATTCTATGTTTTTTCTTTGCTCCCAGCGTGGCTTTGAAAATAAGCGTCTTTTATCCCAGTCAAAAGTTATAATTTGTGAATTAGGTACATAATAAAACGTTTTCTCAGGAAGCAATAAAAAACGGGCCGAATATTCGAGAAAGTTACTGTAACAGATACTTGAGCAAAATTGCGCTCTCGCAATAAGTAGCGTGTAGAGATTTATAACTTACAAGCCTTTGACAGGTGCATGCAAATAACGCTCTTATGCCAACGCGGTAGGGTCCAAGGTGTGGAGTGTGTGGGCGCCGGTGGGACGGCCGTTTTTGCGCGGTGATGTGAGCCATGAAAGAGCCATAAATCATGGGTTGGCGGTTGTTGGGCCAACATTTGGGCCGCTGGGCCAATATGCGTACCGATTACCATTTCACGTTTAGTAAGAAAAATCTATACTTATATATAACATTAAATATCAAAAAATTATAAACCCCATGCAGTTTTAGTCATTAGGGTGCGACCATACCGCTGCTTAAAAAACGGTGATTGTACGGAATCGCAACATAATGTATGAAGAATCAGTGAGAAAACGTGACGCCTACGACACGTCACTGCGTATTTATGCGGCGGTTTGGTCGCACCCTTAATCGAGTAATTAATTGTAAATAGAAAACCAAATGAATGCCAAAAATATCTTACATCATTTTGGAAAAGAGCTGATATTCTTTAAACTACTGGACCGATTTTTACCAAACATAAGAAGCTAAGAACCATCCCAAGGAAATTGGCTTTCAAATGGAAAAACTGCATCGAACTGACACCATCTGCTTGAGAGCTACCTACGATCCCACGAGACAGATACACACACTCATACACACACAGACATTGACGTCAAACTTATTACACCCCTCTTTTTTCTTCGGGGGTTAAAAAGGGTAGCTTGATTAACTAACAGACAACACATAACCTAAACCACTGAAGCTACAGACTTGAAATTTGGCACTCATTCCTAAAGTCGCAACGTAAATAATTACTGCAAAATATACTATTAACATAAGGAACTGTTCTTCAATTTAATTCTACGTGGTTGGAGTCGCGGGCAGATAGTATTATATGATTCGCACAAGCTTGGCTATCTCGCACGTGAGTAGTGAAGTAGTAAGGTTGTTTTTTAACAAAGAGGTGCACGAAAAAGGGATTTTTTGGCATTTCTAGGGAATAAATGGGATTTATCTGTTCGTTGCAAATGGGACGTTTTTTAGTCTGATTTGTAATTTTGGTTTGTCCCCGCCTGGAGTTATAATTCAAAGTAAATTCTGCAGCCGGAGTTTTAAAGCTTGATCTCATTTTCAATTAAATGTTTTTGCTGTCTTTAATTATTTAGTTTTTGGCTACAGAACCCTAAAGAGGTACTTTACGCAAAGCACCACGGCTAAAAATTTTAATGAACCCTCAAGTATACAAAAAACTCGTATTTCAACGCGCAAGTTTGCGTAAAAACCACGTTTTTATTTTACGGTTTAATACAGCGCTTTGATGTGTCTCAATTGAATAAAGCTGTGATGATTAAATCCATTGTGAGCTGCCCAATGCACGCCATAGATTGATTGATTTATTAATCTCGTTGGGACGTAGAGGAATAACCAAGTAGAGTGGCAATACGGGCTATACATGCAACACAATGATATGGATTAGATTAGACGGTCAATACAATACAATACATTACAATACAAATACTTTCAACATGAAACTACTGTGAGACTCAAACATAATTACAGAGAGCGCTCGCCCCGGCGGCAGCGATACGAACACTGCTGATGAAGGACTACGGAATAGTCCGAAACAATTGTCGGAGCATTCCTTCGGCTTTTATACGTGAGTTATCCGGTTTGTTGTAATTATAATACAAATACTCTTTATTGAACACCACAAATCAGTACAAAACAATACAGAAACAAAGAACAATATTAATGTGATCCATGAATTTTACGATCCGTATCTCAGTATAATGACCTGACTTAATCAGGTTGTTTTGAAATCCATGATCCTATTCGACATTATGGTATGTGTTAATCTCTTCTTCCTCGTTCCCTCACTGCTAAGGATCGCGACCACATACGTCCATTCTACTTCCATTCTTTGCGGTCACTATACTGAGTGGACTGCACGGTGCAGGCTGCCACCCACCGTTATCGTCATCATCATCGCGATAATATTGACCGTTTAATCCATGCCATAAGTGTATTATCACTTACTAACACCATACTGACACTAATATTTCGCGATTATTTTTCCATTTACTTTTTGTTTTAACCCCCAACGCAAAAAGAGGGGTGTTGTACGTTTGATGGGAATGTGTGTGTGTCTGTCTGTCTGTGGCATCTTAACTCACAAGCGGATGGACAGCAGATGGTCGGGTTGGCTCGACTGGACACCCCATAAATATTTTATTATAATTTTTGATTCATTTAACCCTCCCACAAGGTTCACTTTGAACATCGATCAATGCATGGGAACATTTTGTTGCGTGAACACACACACACACACACACACACACACACACACACACGCGCGCGCGCGCACGCACGCATTATTTGAATATTTGTTTTTTAGAGCTTGTAAAATAAATTGTAGGTATACTCAAAGAGAGGCACCAGCACAGATACTGTTGTTCTAATTAAAGTTACTGAACAAATATTTTTTCATTTTCATTTTTTTTATTTTTCGTGTTCATTTTTCATTGGTCAACTATATGTATAATTCAAAAATCCTGCAAAAAATTTACAGGCCTATTGAGTCATACTAACTCAATCATCTTAAATATTCTGGAACGATTTTAGGAAACCCTGTAAGTTGTATAACATTTCCACTCTATTGGTTATTTCTCCATGCTTTTGTAAAGGTGACTAGCGCCCCCTGGCAGCGAACACTCGTTTACAGCCAATTATTCGCATGCCAATAATGACGCTAATATTTGATGCATTAGTTACATTTTGCATTAAATATTCATCTAACTTGATGCAGTGTATGTTTTATGCAGATGTTTCAGTCAAGTGACAATTTAGTAGGCTCCATATATTGTTACAATGTTCATCATCATTATATATATATATCAGCTTTGTTTTCATTGGTTGCTGATGTTCCCTTGCGATTGTTTTATCAGTTTTATTAATTTTATCTACGGACCGTAACACGGGGTGAGTAGGAACAAAATTGAAGTTCAAATAATATACACTAAAATATAGGCAAATTCCAGCTCACCCCGTAGTGAGGTAAGAAGGGATAGAAACTAATGAAAAAAAATACTATAGCAAATTACAAGAAAAAAGGAGATTAACTAAACTACTTTTAGAGCAAAGAAAACACAAAATATAACTTCCTTACAATAATGTTCAGGAACGATAAGCAAAATGGCCTAATTTTTTTTTTATTGTCACATTAGCCCATAGGGCAGCAGCGAATTAAGCAAATGGACCACCTTTTTATAGTTAGTTTAAGTTTAGTTTTTAATTTAATCATAGTTTAACTTGTTTTTTTTTAAATATGTATATTGAGTAAATAACTTTCATCAGTGGACCAATATCTTACGCTAACTCATATTGTTGGTCACATCAGCCAACCTAAACAGCATCAATACGACGTCTGAGGCCGGTTACAAAACTTATTTCTATTTTACTCAAACATTTCCAAGTCGATAATTTTACTAGGAGCTTTCCTGAGGACGTCACCCAATTTTTATGATCAAGAAAACATTATGATACCAAACTGAACCTAATAGTAGTAATCGCTCACCACAGTTATTAAATTCTCGTCAAAATACACCGAAGAGCAAAAATAACGTGTCGCTTTCCATAGAACTTTGTATGAAAAGTGACCCGTTATTTTTGCACCTCAGTGTAGGCTTTAAAAGCAAATTACGATACCCCTTTTGCCAGGCAAAGCAGACGAGCTCTTCCAACCATAATATATCTCCCTAAGTCTTCAAATGCACCGAACAAAATGCAAACCCCTCCTATAAATACATTCAATACAAAATATTGCATTACATCCAAGCAACCGCTAATACGCCTGCCGAACTTTTAAACTACTAACACCCTCAAACTATTCCTCGTCTTCTTCCTTTTGAATGGGTTGGAAAGGGATGCAGGTTGCAAGGTATGCTACTCATATTACCCGTGCAGTAGTTTTGGTGAAGAGATGTTATTTCATCCGGCGCAGCGATAACTCCTCGCTCAGACGATATCACTACTTAGCTTAGAACCGCTCGTCACTTGCCTCGCTTACACTCAAAATACTTACGTACATACATTATTATCATATCTTCATCCCTTACGGGTTGGACAGAGCCTAGGGTAACGAGCCTTGAAGGTCACGTTTAGCGTGACCGTAGACGTATTGTTGGCGACTGGCTGCAGCGCGGCCTTTTTATAACCTACTTGTCAACATTTCTTTTGTATGTTTTTTTATTACGTCTCAATGTCAGTTGTGAAGTAGAGCTGATGCTGTCTTGTCGTATTATTTTAAAGTCCATATTAAACCCGTGTTTCCACTAATATCTTAGCCTTTTCATTCATACAGTCCACTTAATAGCTATCATTTTGGTCCATTCTCACCGTAAAAATAACATAACATAAGTTCATTGTAGATTTCATTTCGTGTAGAATACATTATTTACATTAGTTACATTCGTATTCACCATGGTTGAAACACGGAGTAAGTCAAAGACAGATCTCGCATCTCGTTATTTAATCAAACACGCCCGGGCTATTAAACCCCTAGGACTTCGAGCGCAAAATCCTGACACGATTAATCTCACGGATTATAGTCACCTATCTGGTTTGACTAATGAGCTTTCATATTGCACCGACATTTCTCCTACCGTCCTTATTGGCGCGCCAGACTGGCATTTATCCTTAAGTCGCGAAGTTCGTAGCAGAAATAAGAATGAACCCGTCGCCTCTAGAACCTTGTTAGGTTGGGTACTCCACGGTGCACTTTCGGTCTCGTCAAGGCCACTCAATTTTATAAATCACGTTTCTGATGACCTGGACAGCCTTATAAAAAGTCAATATGACATTGACGCTCTAGGCATCACGAAAAAGGGTCCCCGTCCAAACGACGAAGACCAACGAGCAGTCGATATTATTGAATCCTCAGCTCATCAGCTCGACGATGGCCATTATGAAGTTGGTTTGCCCTGGAAAAAAGATTTGCCGGAAATCGTACCCGACAGTTATCCTCAGGCACTTTCTCGCTTCAAGGCACTCGAACGACAGATGTCAAAAGACCCAGCCTTCGCTACAGCTTTCCAAAAATTTATAGACGTCGTAATAAACAAAGGCTACGCCGAAGAGTGTCACCCAGACACTTATCACCAGCGTCTTCCTCAAAACGCGTCTTGCGTCAACACAAACGGCTCAATTCGTTGGTACCTGCCCATCTTCGGCGTCCTTCACCCACAGAAGAAAAAACTCAGAGCAGTTCACGATGCGGCTGCAGCAACGAAAGGCATAAGCCTCAATAGCCTCCTCTTACAAGGACCCGACCTCTTGTCCTCCCTTCTCGACATCTTGTTCCGTTTTAGGGAAGGCGCCGTTGCTTTAAACGGCGATATCAAGGAAATGTTTCCCCAGGATTTCGAGATGCGTGCGTGGACTTCAAATCGCCCGGAGGCGCTTTCACTCGTTCCGAAGGAACTCCGAAGTGATTCCACATCTGACGTTTACCTGCCTCCCAGTAGTGAAGTCGGCGTATTGGGTGTAAAATGGAATCCAGGCCAGGACTCGTTAGGGTTTCGCACCGTGCCCCAGATACCGACTGACACTTTTACCAAACGTAACATTCTGTCAAGTGTCATGAAGGTCTATGACCCTCTCGGCCTCCTGATGCCAGTCGTCATCTGGGGCCGCATTTTGATTCAAAAATTATGACGGTCAGGCGTTAATTGGGACATGCCCTTACCCGAATTGTATGTCAGCGAGTGCGAGGACTGGTTCGAACAGTTGCGGATCGCGGCCAACGTTAAAATCCCTCGCTGGTATATGATTAGGGCAGACGTGTCGGACGTTCAATTGCACGTTGTGGCCGATGGTGGCGAGCAAGCCTACGCCTGTGTCGCTTATTGGCGCTTCAGTTACAGTGACGACTCCGTGTCCACGGCACTCATTGGCAGCAAGGCTCGCGTTTTGCCATTGAAACCGGTTTCAATACCTCGTATGGAATTGCAAGCCGCTCTTATAGCGTCGCGTTTTGCGCAATCAATTTTACAAGCTCACCGTTTCAAGCCCTCCGAAACCACTTTTTGGACCGACTCAACTACCGTCCTCAAGTGGATTCGGAGCGACGCTCGCGCGTTCAAACCGTTCGTGGCACACAGGTTGGGAGAGGTACTGGAAACTACCAATCCTTCTGATTGGCGGTGGATCCCGACCTCTCTCAACGTCGCGGACGACGCGACCAAACCAAAAAAGATAAGCTTAACTGCCTCTCATCGATGGTCACCGGCCCACTATTTCTGATGGATCCGTCATACACTTGGCCGACCGAGTGCGGTACCGATGAGGAACCGAACTCACCAGACCCAGAGTTGAAATCAGACGCGGTGGTTCTGTTCCTCACCACACTATCTCCGAGTCTAATACCAAATCCGACGCGTTTTAGCTCCTGGCTGCGATTGCTACGCGCCACCGCCCGTGTTCTTCAGGGCGCACGACTATTTCGGCTAAAATTACTTCGGCCAATAGATCCAAATTCTAAATTGCACATAGACGGCACCACATCGCCTTACCAACTGCACGCTGCAGACATAATGGAAGCGGAGAAGTTGGTCGTCCATCTAGCACAAACAGAGAGTTTCCCCGAGGATCTATCAGCCTTGCAATCTTCGATGCCAGTGCCCAAAAATAGTCGCCTTAAGAAACTCGCACCAGTACTTGACAGAGATGGTTTGCTAAGACTAGATTCACGCATAAGGTCTGCCCCTGGAGTAAACGACAACATGAAGTCACCAGTCATCCTCGACGGCCGTCATCACGTCACACGACTCTTGATCCAGCATGAACATAATAGAGCGTCCCACCAGTTCAACGAGCTCGTCCTAAATGAACTCCGCCAGAGATACTGGATCCTAAGAGCGAGAAGCACGATCCGTGGCATAGCAAGTTCCTGTGTATGTTGCCGAAGATGGAAGAACAAGCCCATCCAACCACAGACCGGCGACTTGCCACTAGAACGTCTGGACCATCACAAAAGGCCGTTCACTCACGTCGGGCTCGATTATTTTGGCCCCATTTTGATAACGATATACCGCCGCAGTGAAAAGCGTTACGTCGCATTATATACGTGCCTGACAACCAGAGCGTTACACCTGGAAGTTGTCAATTCTCTCTCATCTGACGCTGCCATAATGAGTCTCAGACGCTTCATCGCGCGCCGAGGATCCCCCACCACCATACTCTCCGATAAAGGGACGAATTTTGTTGGGGCTTCGCGCGAGCTACGAAGTCTACACGACGACTCCGTGAGGGAATACGCCACCAATCACAAAATTGAACGATAAAGGAAGACGTCCTGACCACGCTCCTTCTTGAGGCAGAAGCAATTGTCAATTCGAGACCGCTTACCTACGTATCACCTTCTCCAGATTCACCAGAAGCCATAACACCATTCCATTTCATCCTGGGCTCCTCTTAAGTTGTGCCGTGGACCTCATCATTGACGGACGCAGATCTATCCCGAAGGTGCGATTGGCGCAGAACACTGCGTCTCGCAGACCAATTTTGGGCACGATGTTTACACGAGTACCTCCCAATGCTCCGACCGAGAGGACCCACCAACAGTGCCGTGAATCTTGGCGAGGGCGATGTGGTGCTAATCGCCGACGCTACCCTCCCTCGTGGGCTCTGGCCTTTAGGAAGGGTAGCGAAGGTTTACCTAGGACCTGACGGAGCGGTCCGCGTAGCAGACGTCCGCACTAGAGGTGGCATGCTGCGCCGACCGGCCCGAAAACTTGTTTTGCTAGAAGCCGCGCCTCAGTCAGTCGCCACCAGTAGTTAGTGTTCCACTGGGGATCCAGAATGTTGGCGACTGGCTGCAGCGCGGCCTTTTTATAACCTACTTGTCAACATTTCTTTTGTATGTTTTTTTATTACGTCTCAATGTCAGTTGTGAAGTAGAGCTGATGCTGTCTTGTCGTATTATTTTAAAGTCCATATTAAACCCGTGTTTCCACTAATATCTTAGCCTTTTCATTCATACAGTCCACTTAATAGCTATCACGTATATTATGCCTGCTCTTAAGAGGGTGCATCCGTGCTGAGCTCGCAACGTCGCATTTTTGGTGATTTTTTGCGATTATTTCACAGAAATTGTCTGTAGTGCACTTCGTTTTTAGTATATTAATGTGTCTAATGCAATAATTCATCGTGATGGACTTTTATTTTTTTATTAAACGAGATATAGTATTTTATCGCTTTAATACGAAAATAAAAGTCCATTTCATTAATCATTGCATTGGACACATTAATATATTAAAAACGAAGTGCACTACAGACGGATATTTGATACTTTAATTCAATTTCTGTGAAATAATTGCAAAAAATCACCAAAAATGCGACGTTGCGAGCTCAGCACGGATGCACCCTCTTAAGCAAAATGTATAGTCATTATTATTAGTGGTAAAAACGGAGAAAAAATTAAGATTTCAAGATTTTATTCATCAGTTATTACCGAATTACGTACGAGATCCTAAAAATCTAAACAAACTAACAGAAATTAAGCGGTGTTACTTTACATTTATTCAGTCTTCATTTAAAGTAATAACACTGAGTTATATGTTTTCAGATGACGTAAAATTCCGCTGGTAAAAATAAAGACGTCAACACACTCAAACATAACATAAACAGCAACAGTGCGATCTCGTAAGACACTTGAGCGAATCGCTCATATCTGCATGTTTGCGTGATTTGACGCGACGCGACGCGACGCGATAACGCGTCAGATATCAGCCGCCGAGCCACGGGGTGGAATGCTGGGGAGGTGACGGGAAATACTGATAGTGGTGGTCGTTATTACAACAGCAAATAACGTAATGCATTATTAGCACGCAACGAACAACACATTATCGAATCGTCAACTATCCTGTTATCATTATTCATTGTCTGTTGTCAACGTTATGCAACAACATATATGTTGTGTGTGTGTATGGTGTTGCTTCTCTTCCCGCGCAGATGGTTAAAGTGCAACGAGGGAATGGGCGAAAATCGGAGAAATCATGTTATAGGCGATGCGGATAGCCACCTACACGTAGCCTTTGGGTCTTGTTGGCTCTGTCTACTCCGTAAGGGATAAAGACGAGATATTATGTTATATATGTATGGTTCAAACAAGAACAAATTATGAGGTTTCGATTTGGTAGGGGAAGAGAGCTCTACTGAGGACGATTGTGCGATGTATATAGGCTAGAGATTATAATGATGATGAATAGTTTTTGCATGAATGCAATACTTTTCTGGATCCAGATCCAACCATCGTCTTTTTTATACAGCGTAAAAAACAGGGGTCTTACCATAACGTCCTAATTCCGACTCAGTTCAAGTTTTAGCTGTCACTTTTAGTATGAATCTGACAGCGAGCGAAACTAAACTGAATCGCATTAAGACGTCATGGTAAGGCCCCTGTAATTTATAGCAAACGTTTCCATAGCTTCACCCGTCCGTGCTCCGTTGAGGCGCGTTTCCACTCCACCGCGACTGACGGCTTCCGCCGCGATACGAATGCTCCCGGTGTCAGTCTGTCGACACTTGTTTATTTCTACCATTCCGCGTGCAGGTGACCTAGATATCGCGACATGAACGTCGGGAAAAAAATATGCGGAAATTTCATATTACGAAGTTCTTTACGACACGGATTGTTTCGTGTTTTAAATTATGCAAGTTATGTGGCAGTACCTCGGCCAGGGGCCTTACCATGACGTCCTAATTGCGACGCAGTTCAAGTTTTAGCTGTCACTTTTAGTATGAATCTGACAGCGAGCGAACCTAAACTGAATCGTATTAAGACGTCATGGTAAGGCCCCAGGGTTCGTCCAAAATGCTACTACTCACTAATAGTGCCCCTAAGCAGCAGTGCATGCGCTGCTGTGTTCCATAGTGTAGTGGGGAGTAAGACAGTCGGTAAAATTAGCGGCCATGAGGTATTCTGTCCTAAGCCGTCTGTGCTAACGCGTTTGCAATACTCTAGTTTTGGGGATGTCCCTGAGTGATGGTCACTTACCACTAAGTTAGTAAGTAAGTAAGTAATCTTTATTTGCAATTAAATATGGTATACAATAAATGACAAAAATGAGATATAGTTCACATATTTAGTCAATATAATATGACATGCAAATTAAACATTGTAAATAATTAAAATAGGAAGCACATGTCCACAATCTATCTATTACTAGCTGTTGCCAGCGACTTCGTCTGCAAAGAATTCGTTTATCGCTATCCCGCGGGAACTACGCAATTTTCCGGGATAAAAAGTAGCCTATGTGCTATTCCAGACTTTTCTCTATCTATGTGCCAAATTTCATCCAGATCCGTTGGGCCGTTCTAGCGTGATTGAGTAACAAACAAACATACATCCATCCATCCATCCATCCATCCATCCATCCATACTTTCGCATTTATAATATTAGTTAGATTAGATTAGATTTAACTAAGTGTGACTCACTTGCTTGTTTACCTTTCTCGTCGCGTAAAAAAAATAATAATGTTGTTACGTTTTTAGTTAATTTGCAATTACGACTTTTGTGTCAAATCCTACAGGTTCAAGTAGAAGTTGCAAAGACGAACGACAAATCTTGCAAATAGTAAAAGAAATACAGTCATTGAAAAAGCCTGGGTTCTAACTGGTAGTTTTATTCTTCCACAGAAAACAACGAATATTTCGATGTTGAAAAATTATTTTTTTTCGGTTCAGAAAGGTTGAACATCGAACAATTTAAAATACTCGTAGCACATAGTACAAAAAAGTTCAAGGAGTCATGAATAAAGTATTAATTTTACATCACTTTCTATTTAAACATTTTTCCAAGACAGTTACTACGGTCACGTAGAGCCTCTACGGCGTAGCGAGTCTACAAAATTACGTAGCGTACCGCCCACTCCTCCTACTGAATGCAGAAATTAACCTAAAAAGTGGCTGCAAACAGATACTGCAATTACTATGAATACCGCGTCGTTATCATGCAAAGCATGCAACAGGTTGTCCCAAAATGGTTTTAAAATAGGGAAAATCAGCGATGAGACGTGAACAATAAAACAAGTGATTAAATTTTCGTCACTCACTAAAATCAAAATGTAAAAATCTTCGGACTGTTTGCTTTTTGTTTTTCATTAAATATTTGCTTATTCCCCTTTTCATCTATACGCCCACAATCATGCTAAACGTGGCCTTTAGGTCTTGTTACCTTAGACTATGTCTACCCTGTAAGGGATAAAGACCGTGATTAAAAGTTTGCTCAAGTATTATTTTAAATATCACTTCAAACCGATCGCTGGAAAGCGCTAAAATTTACTTTTAAAATAACCCGAACATACAATCATTGTAAATTAAAACACCTGTAAAAAAATCCTAAAACTCCTAGTTACTTTTTCCTTCGTATTTCATGACATCCTGTACAGTGACGAATATACTGAAACGCACCGGCCGCGAGGAGCGCGCAGCGCGCAATTAAAATGACGCGCTCTGATTGGTAGATTGCGGTGACGTCACACACTACACGGGGTGTTTTATGCGTGACCAATGTAAAGAATTTGAGCACGGTACATATGCCTTGTGTTTGTTAATATCAATTTCTTGTCCCTTATGTAATTAATATATCCCACTGCTAGGCACAAGGCTCATCTCAGTATAAGAGAGCTTGATCAGTAGTGCCTAGTCTAAAACGTTCTAAAACATTTGTGATCAAAACCATTTTCTATTTCCAGAATTACTGACTCAATTTAAGAGAATCTAAGTATCTTTAAATTTTATGGCCTGGCTTTTAAATGAAAAAGAAAAGAAGATTGATGTCTCGAATAGCAAAGAGCCTCATTATGAACTGTCTCTGTTTGCGGAGAACCCTAGATTTAGCTCTTCAAAGAAGTCTAAGAATCCCAATTAAGACAATTTCGGTATAAAAGTTTCCATTGCGACTAAAAATGCGGGTCCAGGAACCGAGTCGTACTCGAACAAAAAGGTTCCGTGCTTTCGTAAGGCTCTTTGTATTACTAGTGAATCTGTGACCTAATACAACACAAGTCTGTATTTTAAACCTTTTTTGAAATGGCAAAAACATAATTTTTTTCAACTCCTATGTCTACGCAATTTTGAAAAAAAAAAACAACTATAAAATGGTTCTGGAATTATATCAACAGGTAATTGGGTTAGTTTGATTCAACATTCCTAACCTTTGAACATTTACTTAGGCATGTATGGAAATATTTTGTCAAGACAATTTAAAAATCATGATAAAGATCTACAAACAGGGGTCATCATCATCATCATCTCCAGCCGTACGTCCCACTACTGGGCACAGGCCTCTTCTCAGAATGAGAGGGGTTGGGCTATACTTCCCACGCAGGCCCAGTGCAGACTGGGAATTTCACACACACTATTGAATTGCTTTGCATATGTGTGCAGCTTTCCTCATGATGTTTTCCTACACTGAAAAGCTCATGGTAAACTTCGAATGTAATTTCGCAAATAAATTCCGAAAAACTCAGAGCTGCGGGCCTGGGTTTCGAACCCACTACCATCTGCTTGTAAGGCCACAGATCAAACCACTAGGTTACCGCGGCTTTTTTGGACATTCAGTAAAGTATTAATACGGAACCCTAACAAGTAATTAGGCATTAGGAAAGTTAAAGATTCTTTGAAGACTTTTTTAATGAAGATGTTCAGCCTATCCATTTAAGTATTTGAATTTCTAGTGCTTTTTTTAACCTAAACTGGGGCCTTACCACGACATCTTAATGCGATTCAGTTTAGGTTCGTTTGCTGTCAGATCCATACTAAAAATGACATCTAAAACCTGAACTGAGTCAGACATGAAGCGCATTAAGACGTCATGGTAAGGCCCCGGATATCTCTGTAATCCTAGTAATTGTGTCCCGGGACTCAAAACTTCGATGCACGCGACTGTGGGATGATTTAATTAAACTCGCTGCAATATCGCAAATTGCACGGTTTGCGGATTTAAACATGAAAGCGTCTCGCGGCGCCGCGGGACTGTTGTCTCGAGGTCGGCTTTGTGATGAGACCCCGTAATTGGATTGTTAGGTTGAATGTGATGAGTTATAATAAAATCGAAGAGTGGTGATGGAAGATCGCAAGTTTCTCCTTAAAAATAAATGTGCTAGCTAGCTAATATATTTTTAATTTCTAAACGACGCTGAAAATTAGAACACATAGAAAAATCCGAAAAGTAAAGCTATGGCCGGGAATCGAACCCGGGTCCTCGTCATTTCGTGACGCGTGCTATACCCCTACACCACCCATAGCAGGTGAATACGCCTCCTAATTTTTCTATCTGTTACCAACTGTCACGTGACCTTGAATATATTTTTAGACGGGACGGTAGGACGAACTGATCACAAATAACAAGACTGCCCTGGTATTGCACTTTGGAAAAATAAGTCGTTCAGAGCACCTTTTTTATATAATAGGGGCAAACGAGCAAGCAGGCACTGATGCGAGCAATGTCTCAAAAAATATAAAATTATTAAAATTGTAGGCTGCGTTTTATCCATAGTATAAAATGATCAAAATCCCTTCAAGCTGTTTCAAAAATAGACGTGGGTGACTTTAATCATTCTGGGGTTATTTTGATCATTCTAAAATTGTTTTACATCCGATATTGTTCATACGCGGTGAATGTTAGGCGTTGAAAAGAAGATTGATAAAGACTTCGATTGGGAGCAGACGCGAATAAAAATGAGCGAGTTCACCATCAACCAGTTTTTGAATGTCGCCACAAAGTTCAGAGTTACCCCGGTTTGTAACGACGTCCACGGAGCTGGGGGGTTACTCAGAATCGATTTTCAACACATTTTCAAAGTTCGTATAGTACTATCCCTTTCGCTCTCAAATACATGACTTATTAATATGAGCGAACACGAAACAAATTTCAAAATTTGACTTTAGAGTATAGGCCCAGATATCTGCGATATTCTTGAACTCCATACATTCATAAAGGATGATACACATCACCTATAACACGATTTGTAAGATTTTCGCCCATTCGTTTTTTCCCTCGATGATCTTTTACCAGCTTCTTATTCTTAGTTTTTCTTTGCCAGCATGGAAGGTCGAACATGGCATTGTCTTAATGAACAACACAAGTTGGCTTATCAGCTAATGCGGCTCGGCAGTAACCTCGTCAACGCGGCCTAATCTCCGTCATCGACCAATCAGCTAATGCTGGTTTACTAATCAGATGCGGTGAACGGACGGAGCCGTGTTGGATCAGATCGGGTGAACTTTGCGGTTGCTGTGAGGCAATCCAAGTTTGAGATGGGGTCACGCCTTGTATAGTCGACTAAAAAAGTACTTTACCACCCTAATCAATGTATTGTACGGTTTAAAACATCAAGAAAGAAGATATAGTGACTAGGATAGAAAAAAGTATGCTTAGTTGGTTTGGTCACGTAGAGAGGATGGATGAAAGAAGATTTACTAAACAGATTTATATGGGGAGTGTGAATGGGTGCGTTGGGAGGGGAAGGCCTAGGCGGACGTTCCGTGATCAAATTGGGGACGTTTTGGAGAATGGCCAGGTCAAGAGTACCCGAAACCGACGAGCATGTATGAAGAGATTGATGAATGTGGATGAAGCGAAAGAGGTATGTCAGGATCGTAGCAAGTGGAACAAAGTAGTCTCTGCCTACCCCTGTGGGAAAGAGGCGTGACGGTATGTATGTATGTAAAACATCAAAGCCTATTTTTGCTCACAAGTCAATGTGACATCAGCCTTAATGTTTTCTTTTTTGATGGAGGAACTAAATACTTCCCACTACTGGGCACAAGCCTCCTCTCAAAATTAGAGAGCTTGGGCTATATTTCGCATGCGGGCCCAGTGCGGAATGGAATAATCTTCACACACACCATTGAATTGCTTCGCAGATATGTGTACAGATTTCTTCACAATGTTTTCGTTCAACGGAAAGCTTAATGGTAAATTTCAAATGTAATATCACACATAAATTTTAAAAACTCAGAAGTGTGAGCCCGGGAGTCGAAGCAACGACCCTCAACTTGAGAGGCCACTGGTCATTGGACTTGGTTAACCACGGCATTACTTGTTGCAGTATTCTGGCTTAATTTAATGTGTATTAATAAACTAACCCCATTGCGATTGCACCCTAAGTTAGTTCTCGCAGGCAGAGCCAGACCTAAATCACAGCAGACCCAACTCAACACCAGACCCACTGACAGGCATCAGAGCAAATATTCCTGAAAAAATTCAAGTGTAGTCCAAGTACGCATCACAATTAGTCATCACCCTTGCGACCGAGTGTCGTTTAGTCACTGTCAGCGCGCTGGGGTAGGCAGGGGGGCGCAAAAACCGTAAGTTTGCTGAGTGTCGGCGACGGCGTTTCATAAATCTCGCGCAGATGCGTCGGGGCCGGCATAAATTCGGCGCGAGGGGGGGCGCGAGGCAGAGGGGCGAGCGGGAGCGAGAAGGGAAGTGCGTAGCAAAAGGATAAGACATACAATTTATAGCTGTGTACTTTTTATACCTATATGTTTTTATAAAAAAGGTTTCATAAAAGAAGTTGGTATATCTTTGTCTCGATTGCATTGAACAATGGATTGCAGATCATCCAATACAATGAGGGGTTTTCCAGACAACCATTGGATAAGTATGACATTTGTTTAGCAATCTTTGAATAGTAAGTCCACAGGTAACGAATCTTTTAGCTAGAAATAACAGCTATCAGCTGAAAGACTTTTTAAATAAATAAATAAATAAGCATTTATTGCCCATTTTACAATGCACACACAAAAAAAAAAAACCAGTACATAAGTGAGGCAAAAGGCTCAGGATCAGCGTGTGCGGGGAGGGCTGTGCTTCCCCGCGCTGGTTTTCAGCCTGCACCTTTACACAGCGCACAGACATTAATCATGAGGCGTGTAGGGCCCTCAACTACGATTATCTAATTCATTAATGCGACTGAAACTAAAACTAAAGGCCTTTAAACACATTTTGCTGGGGAAGTTGGCGGGGGTGATTGCGTTGTTAAGCACAATATGGTTTAGGCACCTTCGACAACTTGTTTGTGCAAAATAACTCTTCTCACTTTATCTTTGAGTTTTGTTTTCTTTTTAACGTTGTCCACAAAATCAATCTGTCTAACGTTAGACATTGGCATTTATCATGCCACACACGTACAGCCACAGTATTGCCTCGGTATATCGCTCCCGCTTCAGCGTATCATTTGTCCCGCTCACGCACCACGGGAGCTCGGCACCCGAATAAAAGATAACGATTGAAAGATTCGGCGCCGCGCGCGCCGCCTGCACCCAACGGATGTGTTCATTGAAGTCGTGCCCTATAAACTACACTTGGAATAGTTTTTGATAAGGAGGGTGCCCTGGGGCATGGAAATAATGGTTTTTTTTTCAACCCCAACTCCCCTGGCGGCTTATGATTAAAGCGATATACATAAGCTATCTTAAGAGAGGAGAATTAAAAATGATTTAGGTTGATTCCGTTCTTTATATTCATATTCTATATATTTTTTACGTTTTAATTTTTATAATCAAACTGCTTTCTTGGGAGAAGTATGAGCAAATTCGAAATAAAACTATTCCAGAATAAACACAAAATATTATTGATTTTTTATTCAATGTCTGGCCGACGACAAACTTAATTCAATTCAAACAACATGGGAATTTTAAAAATATGTGCCTACTCTTTACTTAAAAGGCCGGCGACGCACCTGTAATTCCATTAACGATACGAATTTCCATAGACGGAAGTGTGAATTACTTCACGGCAGTGAAAAACGTGTGAATTACTTCACGGCAGTGGCACTTGGCGTGTCTGCAGCATTCAGGAAAATAGTGAGCATTTATTACAACAATGAGGAGTGCAGCTGATAGGCCGGAGACGAGAAGTGTCACTTGTCACCCGAGGGCCGCCGTAGGGCGGGGACGTGCTCATACGTAAATAAATAAATAAATAAATACTAGTGATACAGACGCCATCAACATCGTTGAGCTGTAGGGGCTCTAAAATATCTGAACACGCACTGACAATAGTAATGATGGTCGTGTTCAAATATTTTTGAGCGCCTAGACAATCTGATATATCTGGGCCCCGTTTTTCGAAGCTTATTAGACTAATAATATTAGTGTTTTGTCTCGTAAATTAAACGAAAGAATGAAACAAAACACTAATATTATTAGTCTAATAAGCTTCGAGAAACGGGGCCCTGATCGCGCTGATAGTGACTGTACCAGTGTACAGTGATGGAGAACAAGTCATGCTTTTGTTCTTAGGTGTGACTTGCACCAAGTTAGGTACTTCACAATAGCTGTGATGGTTATGGTTCGTCATCATCGTCATCAGCTTATACTAGACCACTGCTGGGCATGGGTCTCTCCATCTTCACGCCATTGTGCATGATCCTCACCTACTCTCATCCAGCTCTTGCCAGCCACTGCGAATATCATCGCTCCACCTTGTCTAGGTCATCGTAGACTACGCTTGCCGATGAGTAGTTGTGGTTATTGCTATTGTTGTAGTAACTTGGTGCAACCCACACTAATAGTTATATTTGCGTTGCCAAAGTTGTTACAACTGTCCCGTACATACATACATAAATCACGTCTTTATTCCTTACGGGGTAGACAGTTTGCCTGTCCCGTGTCTTTTTGTAATAAATTTTTGGAAATGTTTGACCTACTTCTTGTGGTCACATTGACTCGACATTTGGAATAAAATTTAAAGACTGAAACTTTCAAATATTATTATTATTATTTTATTATTGATTGCTCTTATTATTTGTGTGTCATGCAAAAAGGAATAAATGTCTTCTTTCTTTCTTTCATTAAAATTAAATCTGTTCAAATGTATCAGTTGTAATACGATTCATCCAGTGATACTCCGGCACGTCTCTATGCAGAGGGGAGATTACCCGCAGGTAAGCGTTTCGCGAGTCGTGTGTAGTGTCTTTTGTGTGTGACACTGGAAGAATGAGCTAACTAAATTCAAGACGATAATAATAAGTTGATGATGATCAAAAACCAGTGACTGGAGGATCAGTTAAAGTGCAGATTGTAACATTGTGTCAGTAAAAGTTTTAGCAAAAAAAAAACTACTGCCATCTTTATTAGGTACCTAAAATGATAGTGTGGTGCGATTTATAAATTTATAGTGGATTCGGTTTACAGTTTATCCCAATCAGATGAACAAGTTTGAGGAATATTGTAACAAGTTTTAACAAGGTCCTGGAGAAGGACGTAAATACGAAAATATTTAAAGCAAGAGAAAAATATACCGGGAACTTACTTGCTTGCAACTGGTATAAGCAAGGTATCTGTAATACCTCATTACCACATAATTGCTTTAAAATAATGTTAATTATAATATAATTGGTAGTTGTAATGAGTTATTACACATACTGGTTTAAGAATTAGTTATTCTTCGCAACATATTCACCTAAATAAAACAAATATCACTCACAGAGTTCCAAGGAGCTCCGATCAATAAGACGCCCGGCATCATATCGTCAACGTAGAACCTAATCTCGGCCCCGCATCAACCGACCTCATCCAGCACCCATACCTGTGTCAATAGGCCTGTATCAAGCTGTAACTCAAGCCGACGCACCAAAACATACCACCGACGAAAACCAACCTTCGACCAACGAGATAGATCCGTAGCTACTTGCAAATACAATTTAGAAACAGACAAACTTAGAACCTTCAAGTTGAAAACAAAAGTAAACTTTGTTAGTTGCAGTTAAGGTTTGATAACGCACGGTGCGGAGGCGTTTTGTAAAGGGGCTATCCCACCTGCGGCCGGCCATTTGTCAGGCGATAAAACAAAGTGTCGAATGCGGTGCGTTAACGAAATAGAATCGTGCAGCTCACGGCTTGTCATTGAAAGCGTTTTCACGTTTGCAGTAACGGAGGGGCGTCTGGACACCCATATCGCATCCGTGTCGTAATTTATGGATGCCTTTTTGGATGCTGTAGTTTATTGAGACCGTGTGCTGTTTATCTGAATTAAATAGAATAAGGACAAAATATTTCAATAAATATGAATACGCTTGTACCCATGATAAAAATAAATATACTCGCACAACAATGTCAAACCACTATATATTTTATAATTTGGTACACGACAAGGAAGGCAAACGCACTGAAGGCAAAGGCCTAGAGGGCTAAGAAATGAATAGCGTAAGCGCTACAATAAATATAAATTTTAAAAAAATAAACCCCCCCCCCCCCTTGCAGAAACTGCTGCACCAACTTTTACCAAACATAGTTAAGTACCACCGCAAAGAAAATTGGCTTTCGAATGAAAAAAGAACCGCATCGAAATCGGTCCATCCGCTTGAGGACTACAGATACACACCCACATAGAGAGCGAGAGACATGGACATTACACTTATAACAACCCTCTTTTTTCATCGGGGGTTAAAATACAGTAAGAACGAACTACCACGAAGCAAAGTATGGTATGTAATATGGACGAAAGTCTGGTAATAAAAAACATTTCATTTCATTTCAATCAGTTAGTTACAACAAAGATAAGCGAACTAATTTAGAAACTCTAACACACTCGGCTGAAATACTAAAAAGGGATACAAAATTATCCAGGATTACTCGTGCTAAGACAACAATAGCGTAGGCTGTAGCCTGTAGCTCAGGTATTACAAAATAATTACACCCCAACACGAGTTCAAACTACGGTTATTAAAATCCCTTCACCGTTGTTATTAAAGGATATTCCACCGTCAGCCATTCCGCAGCAGCCTCCAAGACGGACTCTAAAATGAGAAGCACACGACAAATTAACAACCCGACGCACCCAGACAACTGTGCGCTCTCCACCCACGACGCACAGTCCACATTTAATAAACTATTAACGAAAGTATTTGTTATTTTTAACAAAGCGATTTGAACCACAGCTCCTTCTGTTAAAGTCCATGTTGGAGTCCGGGGTTAGTTGGGATAGTGCCCCTTATTGGAGGGTCCATAAGCCCGGGCTAACAACCGCGTGACATAAATACACCTGTCCGGGGAAGGGCAATTATTTTCGGAGCAAGGAAACCCGGGGTTAAGTAATTGGTAAAGTCAATGGTTATTTTGTAAAGATATGGCAATGTCGAGACGTAATGAGCAATTATTTTTGACAGACAACATCAGAGAACGTTAGCTTAAACTATTCCAACATCTTAAATCGTAAAATTGTTGTCAGTTATCAACCTAGTCCAAACCAGAATAATCTTTTTTTTTGTATAGGTACGAATTTTTTTATCTCTCATTCCCCTTTCCACCTAAATATACCTTTTAATGAACCTTGATTCAGTGTTAAACTCGATTTGGTAGTAGGTACTAAAACGACATGAGTGAAACTACCAAGCTTGAAACCAGATTTAGCATCCAAATGGTTTTTATTTCTGCAAAATGTCCTGAGTGTGATAATTATAAATACCGGTTATAATACCTCAAGGGTTTGTTTACTTTGTCCACGATTTTCATCAGTACAGGCTTTAGGTTACATCAGTTCAGTTAAAGGTTATAGGTTATTGTCGGTGCAACGTTAGAGCGTTGGATACTAGACTTAAACCTAGTGGTTGTTCCTGCCTTGTCTAATTTTCGAGCGGGTTCGTTCATGGCAACTTGCTATTAGAAACAGCACTAGCAGACTCCTTATACAGCCAGTCGTGGGCCGAATGAAATATGATAATGTTTCCTAGAACCCTAAGGTTGTTTGTTAGGTAAAAAATATGCTTTAGAAATTACTACTCTTGCCTGCGGCTTACCCTACCTTGTTGTAAAACTCGGAATCCCTTGGAAATTTCACAAAATCCGTCCGTATTCTTTGGGATATTTCACCTTTCTAGATCCAAAACATTTGGAGTTCCGTGCGTGTTGATAAGTATCATTTTTAGGTAATCAGATAGTCAACATTTGTTAATTTTTGGAACAACATGCTAAGAAATAAATATTATTATGTATAATATTATAAGTAAACTTGCAATCCGCTCTGGCTTCGAACGTGCAACGCTGCCACAATTATAAATAAGTAAATATATTTTACATAATTACATATTACATTATTACATTACATAATATTATAAATGCGAAAGTATGGATGGATGGATGGATGTTTTGTTACTCAATCACGCCAGAACGGCCCAACGGATCTGGATGAAATTTGGCACATAGATAGAAAAAAATCTGGAATAGCACATAGGCTACTTTTTATCCCGGAAAATTGCGTAGTTACTGCGGGATAGCGATAAACGAATTCTTTGCAGACGAAGTCGCAGGCAACAGCTAGTTTTACATAAATAAACAAATTATCGTAATATTTCAACCAATTTACAGAAAAACCTTCACAAAGTACCTATATAAGTTAATTAGGAAGCTAATAAATCACTAACTATCTATTGGTGAAAACCACATGAAAATCCATCCAAAGTTTTTGAATCATATTGTTAGTTTTTTTAAATATTTGGACTGATTTCGCCCTAAGCCCGCGGGCTTACTTGTGCTTATTTCCAATCAAAAGCAAACATTTTTCAATCTCGCATTACATTTTCATACTCTTCATGCATCAGGACGTTTATTCCAGCCGTGTTGACTTTAAGTGCGGTTCCAACTTCGGAGCCGATGCGACTGCGTCTTGGGTTTTTGCAAATAAACAAATTGCAAGTGTTATTTTCCTGAAATGAAAAATGGAGACAAATCGACAGATATTGATGTGTGCAGCGTAAAGTGATATTACTCGAATAGTTATCTAGGTATAATTAAAAAAATCCAGAATGCGGGTGTCGGTGGACAATTATTTTTAAGGATTAGTAATTTTGATTTTCTTCAGCTTGATACAATTTTATTTACTTAATGTATTGAATAATAATTTATATAGTTTCAATAGTATAGTTCTTATAGTTTCGGAAAAAAGTGGCTGTGACATACGGACGGACAGACAGACAGACAGACATGACGAATCTATAAGGGTTCCGTTTTCTGCCATTTGGCTACGGAACCCTAAAAAAATTACTTCAGAAACCCAAAGTTGACGTGAAAATCATCAAAATCGGGCCTCGCGTTTGATTTCTGTTCCAATAATACTTATTTGCTTTGTGCAGTCTGGTAAATATGATATTTATCATTACCATCAGGCCCCTATTTCACCAACACGACAAATTGTCGGAGACCAGTGACAACTCTGTTTACATTACTTGACGAGAATCTACGCCGATTGGCTTCATACTGACCACGCATTGCAATTTGAATTGTTACTTCTTATCACCGACAATTTTATTGTCGAATTGGTGAAATAGCCTGTAGGGCAGAAATTCATTACCATCAAAAAGCTGTAAGCGTGTGTTCACGTCGGGGGGACGCTTAAAGCGGTTTTAATTACGATATATATTTATAATATTTTCTTTTTATTTTCTTTTTACTTTAGTAATATTTTTATTTTTATTATTATTAATTATTTACAAGGACATAAATATTGCTATGTCGTATGTGTATGTGTGCTAAGTTAGGTATTAGGTAGGTATATTGTTAAGCTTATGGATTTCCGTTTTCTTTTGTTGTTTTATTTTTCCATTTACTGTCTAGTTACAGGCTAGCAGCGTCGAAGTTCCTAAAACGTCCCCATAGCGAGCCTGTGGGGACGGAAGTGACACATGCCCTCGGTACCGCTCTGCTTTCAGAGCATGACATGAGCGCGTGTGAGCCAACATTGGGGGCGGCAGACGTAAGCTTGCCTTCGGAATCCAAAAGCTTATCAGTTACTTACTTGACATGAAATGCATATTTCATATTTTTTATTATATATAATAATTTTTTTTTTTTTTTTTTTTGCTCTTTTTCTCATCGACATTGGAGATATCTCCAATTAACTTATTTGACGGTGGAGGCGTTTTACACCTCCACTAAACTTAGATTATTTTTATTCACTTTTTGCTTTTGCTTTCTCTTTCTTATCATTATCGCATATTTTGTTTCGCTTTGACCAGTAGAGACTTTATACATCTCTACTATAGACCAATGTAATTTAATGTACGGACTTAACTTAGGGACCTTTTACATCCCTTTTTATAAAATGTATTAATTGTATTAGGTAAGTTAAGTAGAATTTAAGTACTATTGTAAATCTATTTTATTTTGAAAAAATGACTTTCTGCCAAGTTTCTTGCGGCGCATTCTTCTTGGCAATGATGGTCTTTCCGAATGCGCTGGTAGATTCAAAAAAAGACATGTAAAAGAGCCCTCGGCGGCCTATTTGCAAAATAAACTTTTGACTTTTGACTTTTGACTTTTGATCCCGTTTTATTCAGGAAATACATTTGTATGACAAGCGCTGTTTAGTGCGCCTTGCGCGGCCGGTGGCACCGACAGCGGTTAGCGCTCTTTTCTAAATATGCTAGATTTCTTTGAAATGCTGAGCTCATGGGTGGTTTGAATCCTAATTGATTGTATTCCGTCTTACTTAGAATATTGCAATTCGATCGTATTTTTTGACGCTCAAAACAGACAGTACGGTCACGGTTTCCAAAATCATGTTAGGGCATAGGTACTCTATCGGAAAAATAAACGTGGCTGATTGTCACATTGTCCTTACTGAAAACAGTCTGATGTTTTAAGCTGAACGAAATGACACTGAACGAATAGAATCTATATATATAAAATTCAAAGTCCTGACTGACTGACTGACTGACTGACTGACTGACTGACTGACTTAACTATATATCAACGCACAGCCCAAACCACTGGACCTAGAGACTTGAAATTTTGCACATAGATACCTTGTACAATGTAGGCATCCACTAAGGAAGGGTTTTTGGAAATTCCCACGGGATAAGGAAAAAACGGGATTTATATTTTCGATTCCGAGTGACCCTATCTCAGTAACTATAATAACTAGACTCTTCAAATTTGATACACAAGTAGGTGATTACAAAACTAAGAAACTAATTTTAGGATTTTTGGAAATTCCCACGGGATAAGGAAAAAAACGGGATATATACATTTAGTTCAACGAAATTCTATGAACTATAATTACTAGACTCTTCAAATTTGGCATGGAAGTAGGTGATTATAATAGTAAAGAAACAGTTTTTAGGTTTTTTGGAAATTCCCACGGGAACGGGAAAAACAGGACTTTTCGTTGTACTGGTTGTAGAAAGCTGAAATTCGGCATGTAGGTTGCTTGGGAGTGTAGAGGAGCATTAAGAGATGGCTTTCCAAAATTCCCACGGGAACGGGAAAAAACGGGACTTTTCGTTTTACTGGTCATAGAAAGCTGAAATTTGGCATGTAGGTTGATTGAAGAGTGTAGGGAAGCTATAAGATATAATTTTCCAAAATTCCCACGGGAACGGGAAAAATGGGACTTTTCGTTTTACATGTCGTGGAAAGCTGAAATTTGGTAAGTGGGTCCCTTGGGGAGTGTATGGGCATTTCCCGAAATTCTTACGGGAACGGGAAAAAAAACGGGATCTAAAAAAGCTATCACACTAATATTAGGCGAAAGTTTTTGAGTGTGTGTGTGTATGTTTGTTACTTCTTCAAAATTTCACTAGCTTTCACCCTAGATTAACACATAGGCTACTTTTTATTCCGGATAATTGAACAGTTCCCGCTGGATAGCGATAAACATGTGTAAAGTCGTAGCTGCCTAGAGTTGCAACGTAAATAATTATTGCGGAAGTAACTATCAACATATTTTTAATCTAATTCTACGCGGACGAAGTCGCGGGCAGAAGCTAGTGGTAAATAAATCCGTAATTGACTGTACTTTATAATATCCCCACCCAGTTTGTAATCTTGTAATCTTGGTAGTCATGAAAGAAACATTTCAAATTTTACATTTTTAATAACATCTTCGAGGAAAATGGAACTGCGTTCAGCCGTAAAATGAGCATTTAAATTGAAATAAGATATTATTTTTATATGTCATTTGCCTTCGTCAGATCTCCCGTCATTACCATAAATAGGTGCCGGTAAGTATCCGGCGCGGGATCCGCTAAATGACGTCACGAGCCGATCGCTGAGTGCTCATAAAAAATCCTCGTAAAAATATATTCCTGTCATAAAAAACATCGTAAAGGGCATTATAGAAAGTTGTACGAATAAACTCGTAGGTGTTAGGTGTCACGAAGTTACTGTGTCGGCTGAGTTAGTAATATCGGGCGCTTCGCAAAGTTCACCGATGCCCGTAATAGCGTTCGGCAAGAAAAGTAATAAATGTATTAGCCGCGGAATCGGCGGTTGGGTAATGTTCTATTTTGCTCTCAGCTTCTCTTTATTCAAGGTCAAGAGGTTTTTTTAGATAACACTTATTGCTATTAGAAACTTTACTACAACATTTGACAAAGATCTTAATGCATCAAACAAAATGCTGGCTGAAAGACCGACTAATCAAAAATGTCAAAGTGATATCACACTGCAACTCAAATGAAAACAACGACATAATTGACAAGATTAATTACGGTTGCAAATTTGTTTTACTCTTCTCGTATTCCAAATTGAGTGAGCCTTCAAAAACCTCGTCTTAACTCAAACAATGATAAACTTTATTCCTGTCCCATTTACTTAAGACGTTGTCGACGATAAAGTTCTTTGTTTTTTCTCACCTACGTACATACACATGCACACTCGACCATACAAAGCGGTAGAACTCGATGTAGCGGCCGGCAGAACGCCAGGTGATTTTGAAAAAGCGGAAAGCGTCTGCCGCCCATTTGTATTGCCGGACAGTATAAAGCGTGTGAGAAAAGTAACTTTCTGGTGTAGCACACGAGCATCCAATTAGCTTGTTTAAAGTTTTACGCTCTGAATTAGAACTATTATGCATAACACTTGCGTAACTTTTAGTGAAACTTTTTTTTTTCGCTCTCTTCATCCTGTAGTGTAGAGCCATAAAAATAAATGCCAATCAATGTTTGACCTTGTTGTATATCTTGTAATGGTAGATGTTACTAAGCTCTTGATGATTAATAATTTGGATGACAACGAGAGGACGAAGACAATGATGATAATAATGACCAGCAAGCTTATTACGTTATTCGCTCGCTATCACCATCGTCTTCATTTTGACAGTTCATGTATGGGCTGACAATTGGCATCGGAATCAGCTAGCTGTCACATTTATACAAGAACTGTCAAAATGAATACGATGGCGATTGCGAGCGAGTTTCGTAATAAGCCTGCAGGATGATAAAAGTGCCAGAGTGAAAGAAGACAGCGATGAAGATGCCGGTAAAAAAGTGATTCAAAAGAGATAATGTCTTTGAATTAACTAAAAATTTGTCGATTTTTAAATCGTATCACTACACGTGGCTTAAGTTCATACGATTCAAAACTATTTTAACCATGTCTTACTTAACCCTTCTCGTGCGCACCGGGCCTCTGCGTCCTTACAGCTGCATTTTAATGCTGTCGCGCTAATGGCTCCTCGACGACAGACGGACGCGGCCGCGCGCTCGCGAGCAAGCCTGCAGGGAGAGGCGGAGATCTGACAGACATGCAAAACCGACATTGCTTACCAGCATTGCTAGCTCAAGAGTCTCTTTCGGGAACGAACAGTAAGAAAAAGACGGGTAGTCTATCTGGCGTGCGACAAAGCTCGCGCGCACTTATGGTAGCCATGCAGAGGCACATAATTTGGTCTCTCTACTGCTGAGTGAAAGTAACAGCTGCAGTCTTGAGACAATCATAAATTGGCCCTTACGCTTAAAGGCTTATGCAGTCAGGTTTCTTATTGTAAACCTCAAAAATGCAAGACTTCCGACTCTGTATAGGTATGGCTGTCTCTCGAGCACAACGATTATTTTAAGAACGATGTTCGTTTACAGAATCGTCGATATACAGAATTCACAGAATCTCAGTGCGCGTATAGACTCTAATTCAATTCAAAAGTGGGGTAAGGAATTTAATTTGTACCCACTCTTTATTATCGCTGTACGAATTGACCAAGCTGAGATTTATATAGCATACAGGCTACTTGGGTTCCCTGAGCTTATTATAATGTATATCCCTTGTAGTTCCATCAACCACCAAAACTTTAAACTACAACCATGCCAACGATCCCCCATAACCGCCGGAACCATCACAACTTTACGCAAAACTCCCGCAAAGTATTTAATTAAACAAATTAATCGCCGCATCGAAGATAACCGCGTAATTAATAGTTCCCCCTCCCGCTACTTCACCTCCGTTATGAGATTACCCGCTTTTCATTAAGGTAAGAAAATTAAACAGAGTGCCGTAATATATTAAAGCGTGGATACACCGGTAATATTAAACTGTTTGCAAATTTGATGGATATTGAAACTGCGTTGATGTGAACGCAGCTTTATTGCTTAGACGTCGATGTCCCGTGGCGCTGTGATATTACTTTTTGAAAGATTTCTCATAGTTTATACACATTATGATTCATCATCATCATCATCATATCAGCCGAAAGACGTCTACTGCTGGACATAGGCCTCCCCCAAGGCTCTCCACTCGGACCGGTCCTGTGCCTTCCGCATCCACCGCGATCCCGCGATCCTGATCAGGTTGTCGCTCCATCTGATTTTTTGCACCTTATGATTATCCGATATAATTAATATGTGAATGCTTAATACACCTGACTAAAAATACAATAATCTGTAACGTTACGTTTCTGACAAGAATGAGAACGCATAGTTTTAGTATTTTGCAATAATAATATCCACCTATACGCCTATAATCACGCTAAACGTAGCCTTTAAGTCTTGTTACCTTAGGCTCTGTCTAAGTAAAGTGTGTTTGAAACTCACTCGCAATCGCAATCATACTTGGAATCACAATTCACTGTGAATATACGTCTCGAAGATCGTGGATATACGTCTATCGCATTTTAACCAAGAATAAATAGTGATCAGTTCTTAAAACTCCTTAAAACGCATCTTTAGCGACAATTTTGTTTGTTTTTCTAAACGCTGTCACGTTACCTCTCGGGCTCGTCGCGACGCGGCCCATTAGCACCTCGGCAACGGCTTGACCCAACGTTGGCACGCGAAGTGTTAACAAAACATATGGCCAATCGTTGGCCCAAATGTTGGTGAGTTGCTCTTGAACAATAACATGACTAAGTGGGTACTCTTTGTAAACTTAGAAGCTATTTCAGTTTTGAATGTATTAATTTTTATCGAGCTGCTTTTTGTCACATGTAATAAGAAACCGATACCAAACATGCATAGTGCATTGTAGTGTTTAGGTAGGCCCTAGGTTCTGTGGCCTGATGTTTGAATGCTTATTGCTCGAAAATACCATTCTAAAGTCTTCAAAAATTGTACTGAATAAGACTCCAGTTCCACATTTTAGCTGTACTTTTAGAGAAATTCACAAATTATTACCACTTTCAAAAACCGGACTCCTGGGGCCTTACCATGATGTCTTAATACGTTTCAATTCTGATTCAGTTTAGGTTTGCTTGCTGTCAGATACATACAAAATGAGAACTAAAGCTTGAGCTGAGTTTGAATTGAATCGCATTAAAACGTCATGGTAAGGTCCCTGTTCTTATTTTAATATTTTAAAAGCGTTTCGTAATAAGTTACAAATTATATCAAGCTTCTGAAAACAGTCAACAAGATTGTATTCGTTGTCAATTTTTTTTTTCTTTGGTTCCAACATTGGAACCATGCTCTGCTTTGTTTGTGGCGCGTTGGGCCAACGTTGGCGAGTGTCGACAGTGATTGATAGAGACGCGGCGACGTCGCGAGCGCTCCGCGCAGCGGGCCGGTTCACTCCGCTTGGAACCTAGAGTATCATTACCATTACCAGAAGTCGAGTATACTTCTAGAAGGACTTTGTAATAAATGCTTAATCCTTAAAACAAAGAATTTGGTCACGTCATCATATTTATTATTTGGACCTGATTTCATCTGATTGATTGATTACTCTGGACACAAAATATTTACCTTGCTACTCCGCTACTTACGTGCAAGATAACCAAGCTTGTGCGAAATATCGGTTTCGGATGTCCATGGGTGGTGGCGCTCTCTTTCTGTCATGTGACTCACTTGTGCTTTTGGCTTCCTCGTCGTATAAAAAAAAGATAGCTTAGGTGCGGATAGAGAACATAAATACGAAGCTCGAGGTCCCAGGTTCTACCGTGTATGAAAACAAGAATGTTTTTGTTAGTATTTGTCGACGAACTCCTTTATAAAATTAAACCTATTTTCACTTTCAAGGTTTTCTCTGATGATAAATATAGTAATGAGCCTACTTGGTCAGCTATACTTCCTTTTCACACCGAATGCCTCCGTGACTTCCTTGATGTATACAATGATGGCTTACTGAGACAAGGTACTGCGGGTAGGTAGCTTACAGCGATTTATACCTGTAGATCCTTATGCAAAGCAGCCTCACGGTGGCCGTCGAGAAGCAATTAATACACTCCCGCGCAGTTAACCGGTTCAATGCGAGCCGAAGTAATCCTCCTCGTGGACGACATCTTAAACAACCTCTCGGAAGTCACCTGTTGCAAATAATTACTAAATAAAAGCTAGAATATTGTAGAAAAAGGTGTGTATCATTTTATGTGTCATTATAACTAATTTATTGAGTCGTCACTTTGTTGAGTTGAGACCTATAGGTATGAATAGACAAAAAAACATTTACCTTACTACTCTGCTACCACACACGTTAGACAATCATCAAAATAATAGGAGTGCATACGCGAATTACATTATGTTTACATGCAAACCCATTATCCTTTTCTTTGCTCTTTGGTGGAAGCACATGAGGGTGATTTGCTTGTAAGCATTTTATACGTCGCACAGGCATAGTTGTCTTGCTCGTGCGGTAGCGGCAGCGGAGTAGCAAGATGTTTTTATTGCATTCTCCATTTCTTTCTACCCTCATCCTACACCACTTGACAGAAAGTGTTAGAGAGTACAAAGGCCTGAAACAATGTTGTTTATCTTTAAGATCAGGCTCGTAATGTTTGCAGCCAAACCTTTGTCATATGAGTACATTGTCGATTATTTATCGCAAGAGCGAACCATTTGGCTCCGCGAGGCGGGCGAGGCTGTCACTTGCGCGACACAGACCGGCATAAATCAGCGCGGGTTTTGTCGCGAACCGCCTTTTTGTCGCCACCGCGCGCACAACCGACCGTACCCCCTCGACACAACGTCCAAAATATCGCGCCATTCAACACCGTTCAAGGGAAATATTGTAACAGATTACTGGGTAATTTCTCCTTAGCACGCATTTTGTATTCTATATTTTCGGGCGTCGCGACAATTAAGCCAAGGTTTTAGGAGTCTCAGGCCAGAGCCTGAGTTGAGTTTAACAACAATGTTAACCAGATAGCTCGGAATTAGCGCGGAAGTTAAGCCGGGAATTGCTGGAGTATGAAGCGTAAGTGCTGCAACAAAAGTTCTTTATTACTCTGGGCTATACTGACGGAAAAAGTTTATTGCTAGCTGTAACGGGTAGTTCTACAATGACACACAAGTAAGAGTCACCGTAAGAGCGAGGCCCTACTGGTGCATTGCGTTGCGTCGCGTCCCGTCGTCGCAGCGTATTAACGCAATATAAGCATCTTCAGAGCATCTTCACGGAAACCATCTTCATCATCTCGTCCTGTAATCTGATCAGGGAAAAGCCCTAAGGCTCTTGCATATTTTTACACTTGGGGCGATCTCGCGCTGCGACTTTTAGCCTTGCCAGCTCATGCTCAGAGCCTCTTCAAAGCCTTAAATATTCTGAAGATGCCCTGAACATGCATACAATGCATAGATCCGTAACGCACAAGAGCCTGGCTCTATCATAATACTTGTTTTGTTGGATTACATAATCACATGTTCGAATTCATATGTCAAATATAGAGTATTCCTATTTACGTCAATAAAGAAGAGATTTAAATCATTTGAGTATTCCTTTAATCTTGCCATTTTCTCCTAAAGCTAACGAAATCACCCAATGAATAAACGTTTACAAATACAACCACATTCATGAATTACAAAAATTTCTCATTACCATCTCGTTAGCATTGAATGATAAACAAAAGAATAATTACTTAATTTTCGCTGACAGTACAATTGCTACGGTACTCGGTTGAGTTAGAAAATTCTTTACATTTTCAAATGTTTGTATTCCCAGTGAATAAGTAAAATACGGAGCAATAAAAGAAAAATTTCGTCATTAATATCCCGTGGCTAATCCAGACTGTCGTATTGGCGCCAGTGAGCCTCGAAACGCCGCGGCTAATCGCCTGTTATTAAATATCCCGCGATCTCGCAGCGGTATCCCGCGGGATAGCTCAGGTACCCAGATAAATGAAGCTAATGAAATGGTGATGAAAAAGATGTGAACTAACAACAGACTTAAATCTGTTAAAAAAGCATTTGCACATAGTAACAGTACAATTGTTTTTTTTTAACTTGTGTGTCATCACAAAAGTTTGTAATTTTTTTTATGAAAATAAGAGGTCAAATGAGCTTGTAGTTTATCTGATCTGATGGTAAGTGATCACCTATGGACACCCAAAGGATTTCTAGATGCATTGTCAGCCTATATAGGCCCTCGGAATTCTTCATGTGCCAATAATTTTACCTGTCATCTTACTCTCCACGCCAGATCATCGCACTAAAACGACTGCTCGGTGGCAGTATTAACGATTAAGGTGGATTATTTATGAATTGCAGAATTGTTCCTAAGCCGTCGGGTGTGCTTCATTTATTTCATGGATATTTCTATTTGGTCGGCAGTCACCCATTCCAATATGCATTTTAATCAAACTCTTAAAACCTCTCTAAAATGTTTAAGCAGCTGTTGCCAATACTTCGCAAAGCAAACATGCCCACCCCCCATTATAAATATGCCATAAATTGTTCGGTGCACCTCCGTTTCGCTTAATAAACTTGTAATGGAACCATTTATATTTTACTACCTAATCTTGGCATCCCTGAGGGCACAGACGACATCAAATCAAGAAAACATTACATTCAAATTACGCTTTGCGTAAGAGGCAATAGAGTCGTTGTCTTAGACATTACATTTGGTGCTAACTGTACAATACGCAAGATCCTTCAGTGTTTAAAGGAAGCTGCATTCCTGACAGCACCAACAAATCATTCGTCTCATTCCCGTGGCGCCCTCATTACCGTGTCGCAGGTGCAATGCGCTCGCGGCGTGACGAATCAATCTACATCGAGGCCTGAGATTAAAATGCATTGTATTTCAGAGCATTTGCGACTTCACAATGAGACTTGTCTTAAGATAAGTTTGGTTGATTGATTGAAGTCTTCGAGGGAGTTGAAAACGGCGTCTTAATCATTTCTTTGGAAATGTGCCATGATCTCTTCTACTGTTATGATTTTTCTTAGCTCGAACACATAATGTCATTTTTACACGTTTTTAGTCGCTCCGTACTTTTCAGTTTATTTTCAATACTAGCTGTTGTCCGCGACTTTGTCTGCGGAGAATTTGCTATCGCTATCCCGCGGGAACTAGGAAGTTTTCCGGGATAACAACTATTATCCGGGACTGAAACTATCTCTGTACCAAATTGTCCAAATTTCATTAAACAGAGTTACTTCCGTATTTATAATATTAGTAGGGATTAGTTAGCATAAGAGCAATAAATATATTTAATCCTTGGATTGCCAAGCTTTGGTAATGCTAAAGCAAATTTGACAGCCGACCAATAGCGTAGTCAGGCTTTGATTAGATAAAGCCTCGTCTCTGTCGTGAGCGACAAGCCTCAGTAGTCACAGAGTCAGACGCTCAAAGACTCCTAAGCAGATATTCGAAGAGCAATCCAACTCCCGCAATTCGCCACGTCTGAGAAATAAATGTCAAATCGTCTCCTTAGCGACGCGTGCTCGATTTAAAATGCGCGGCCTGAGCTGCCTGAGCTCGAGCCAGCGCGCCGAGCCAACTCGGGCCGCTCGAGCCGACAATCGAGCCAAATGAGCTGCTCTATTGGCTATCGGCTATCACTGGTAATGAGATAATGATTGGGTGGTGGGTACCGAGTTAGTGAGCTTCATATTCATAGCGTGAACTACCCATATTTGCATTTTCACTGTTATTGTATAAGTGAGATTACACTACGAGATAGGTAATGGTGGCCAGTGAAAAATAATAATTGTTATTATAATTAATACTGAATAGCTTTCGCGCTGCGGCTTTGCCCTCATTCCCATAATTGTCTACATTAGAAAGGGTACCTGTATGCTACTAAGTCCAAGGATTTCGCTTAGACGGTGATGAGTCAATCAAGAACTTTAAAGCTGACTTTTCTCAAAAGCGTGTCCCAGTCAGAATGTCGTATTCGAGAGTAGACTCAGTTCCTTATACCATACGCAGGTTTACATAACAAAATAGGGATCCGAATGATTCAGCCCCGAACAAACAGCCTGTGGAATTGATGATATCCCGGCAGCCATTAGTCCCCGCCTCGCGGCTGTTGACTCCTACCGATACTTTAGGCGCCTGAATCCCAGTATTAATTTTCAGCCAAATCTTAGTCGACAAATGAACGACTTTCTAGAATCTTAATAGGTATCGTTGGCTGAATAAATAAAAAAAGAAAAGAAATAAATAAAGAAAGAAAAAATCGAAATAAGAACCGCGATTACCTTTTATTGAGCTCCCGATATTTCGACGCATATATTTCGATGCATGCATCAAGATAACGGGTAGACTCTTAAAGAAAGAAAAACTTAACATTAAAAGTTAAGTTAAGAAATAATAACAGTTTCAAATAAAATTTAGACACTGCCATTTGTGGCTCGCGGGAAGAGAAGCCACAGATACATTCTGTTTTTTTTTTGCTCCTAGACCCATAGTCATCATTAAAGGGAGCTCTAATGTGCACAATTTTAGCTTTAACGTCGCTACGTAGTACGAGTACAGGCATGGACTTGAGACTACATAAATAAAATTACTGTCAAATTTTCCCGTATCACAAAATTCACAAATAAGCTAATAATCAACGGTAAAACAAACGACCAGAAATTGAGGTAAATAATACTCTTAAACGGTTTGTAAATTAATACCTGCGTGGTTGAAGACGGCTTCAATAGCGCGCTGCGGCAGCCATTACACGCGCCCCGCGAATCAACAAAACAAACCTAATCTCTCAGCGACACAATCACAACTCTAAGCCGGTTATTGCAAAGTCAGGAATGCTTCGTACATCTGAATATTCAAATGGCAGATAGAATTAAGATGCTTATTGTATCGGTTCGCGGCACGCTTGTAGCGATTACTGTTCCCGCGTTGTTTCTCGTAAATGTTTGTTCACGATAAAATTGCGGTCGGAGGGAGGTTAATGCTTTTACTCCACCTTGGCTTTCGTGTGGGATGTAGCCATTAGCAGCCCTATTAATATTAGACGAAACATGACTGTCATAATTGTTTTGTAAGGCTTAGCTCGTGAGCGATGAGCCTGGCATTACGAATCCATGTAAAACAGTTATTGTGATGTGATTGTCTGGTTGATTTTCTGCCAAGTTTCACAAGTGTAAGAGCCCTTGGCGGCTTATTTGCGAAATAAACCTTTTGATTTTGAGATCGACTAAGTGACTGGACTGCTCAGTTATTGTTTATCAAAGGGACTGCTTATTTATTGTCTACACTCGCTTTTTAATTTTAACCGACTTCTGAAAAAGGATAAGGACTCTCAATAAATCGAAATTTTGACGTGACAACGTCTTATAAATTGGTTTGCCGGGTGACACTTCAAGAAACTGCGTTACGCTCCGCTCACGTTATGCGCTCACAATGAGAGCGAGTGAGAGGCACGCGGGCATGGTTAGCCCGCCTAAGAGCGAGAGAGACAGACATAAAAAGTGAAAGGCACGCGTCCCTTCCACTCGAGCACAGTTAGTGTTAAATATAATTCTTTGTATAAATAAATGTTTTAAATTGTTACTATTATTTCATCCTTCTTCCTACTATACGAATGAATATTCACATTAAAATTATTTTACCACTCAAAGTCGTTGTCACGTAAAACTTTCGCCCGTATACCGACTTTACAGGCAACCAATTTTTTCTTTCCTTCTTTGAGAAAAGAGTAAATTTAGAATAGAGTTTCTTGAAGATTCCTTTGTACCGATAATGATTCCAAAAGGTCATTGTGCCTGGCAAGAAGTCTGAAGGTAAGAAACATCGCAAGAAGCAAACTATGGCGGCACCAACGAAAAAACTTTCGAATCTCTCAGTGCTGTCTTCTGATCTCTTTCTAGCCCGAAAAATTCATTTTAAATGGTCAAAAATTGGAGAATACCTGAGCGTGGGAATGACTATTACACGTTCGTGACTTAAGACCTTTTTTGTTTAATCGAACTTAAAAAGTAGCTGGCTACAAAAATGACATTATAATATATTTTATTGAATCAGGCGTTACTTTGCGGAGGTCCATTTCAATGAACACAAAATATTTACCTGGCTACTCCGCTACTTACGTGCAAGATAACCAAGCTTGTGCGAAATATGTACGTTTTGCATGCAAGCCCTCCCACCACTACTGCCACACAAAACGCACACAAATCCCACAAACTTAATTAATCCTATCACCACACAAACACTGACGCGCGTTTCGATCCCTCTACGGGATCATTCTCAATGCTAACTTTGAGAATGATTTCTGTGCGTTTTGTGTGGCAGTAGTAGTGGGAGGGCTTGCATGCAAAACGTATATATTTCGCACAAGCTTGGTTATCTTGCACGTAAGTAGCGGAGTAGCAAGGTAAATATTTTATTGTGTTCATTGACATTATAATATTTTTATAAATAAGTGAGTGATCTTCTTCTTTCAAAAATGCACACATGCAGTTTTATTTGCAATTTGGCAATTAATTATTTTAATTAAAAAATTATAAACACAAGAAACTCACTAGATTCTCTCTTCTTGGGGATTTTCGGGTCTTCTGATAGCCCCTACGGGGCAATCTCGAAACAAATGTTGTTCGTGACATGACAACTCGCACAGTGCTATGTGGAGTGCAACTTTGTGCGACAAGTTGTGACGTTGGTGTGCAAGCGCAGCCCGGGGCGACGATCACGTTGCCCGGGCACTCGACGGAGAACGAAGATCTAGGAAATACTGCACACAGCAGATCTATGGAATAGATTAGATTTTACGGACAATATTATCGTCACTGGTATGTCAGTATAGGATCGAGGATTTCAATAGCCGGATTCGCTGCGTTACGCATCAATATTCCGTGATACGGATCGCGGCATGCGTGGATTACACAATAATACTGACCGTCTGATCCATGCCAGGGCTAATGGGACAGACTCGAGGAGAATGAGAGATACGAAAATGGCGTTTGTGTTTTTGATGTTTTCAGAAAATTTATATATTATGCGATCGCATCATTGCGTTACTCCCACGCTGGTCTGGGAATCCAGGGAATGTGCGAAAATCTTAGGAATCATGTTAGGTTGTGCAACCCATCACTACTTTGATTTCTTTTTCTACCTAATACACCTACAAGACAACTATACTATACGTGGCCTTTAGGTGTTGTTACCTTAGGCTCTGTCTACCACGTAAGGGATAAAGACGTGATTTATGTATGTATCTTCGCGTTCTTACATTATCATTAACGATTGCTATAACGGGTCGAATTCAAAATTAAAGGTACATAAATACTTTCCGCGTGAACAAAAGTTCATATCGATGTATACTCACGAGCAAAAATATCGGGTCGCTTTCCATAGAACTTTGTATGAAAAGTGACCCGTCATTTTTGCACCTCAGTGTAGTTACTGTAACTATTATCGAGTTGATACCCTATGCTTTCTTTAAACGATGAAAAATCTAATTAAATGTGTATAAATTTTCACAAGCTTGAACTGCTGCTTCACAATGAGAACAATGAAGCGTATAAAACCGCGCAAGCTAAAACTAATTTTGCTTAGTTTTAAAACTAATTAAACACAACAATAGTGACGTAGCTGCATCCACAACTCTGTGCCGAGATGCAAATGGGCGCCCAAGGCTATGGCGACTGATTGTCTGGGCAGCGTGGGCGGAGTGGGCGTGGGCAGAGTGGGCTGCGGACGGAGCGGGAATTAAGACAATTATGCTCGTTTTCAGCTCCATTAAACTTCTGGATTGCAATTCTCGTTTCGTTGCAGTAATTTTCTCATTTTGTCCGTTCAAGCTCGAATGAATAATATTGCGTTGTGTTCACGCCTCGTCACTTCGACACCAATCACCAATCAGTTAACACAAAACGACGTATTCAATTATTTTCTTATTACATAGGTAAAAAAATGAATATTTCAGTTATTTTTTTAAAGTATAACGGTACAGACAACAAAACAATATGAAGGCGGTAAAACTTCTCTGGTTGGCAACGCAATGGCAATGGTTTTCAAATTGGAGTTGGCTAGTTTTTCTCACCTGATGGAAAGTGTAGATGAGGCCGGTGTAACCCACTCGTTTAATAACAACTGTTTCTGTTCTCAAGTAACCTGGGACCTTAATACGATTCGATTCCGACTCAGTTCAGGTTTTAGCTGTCATTTTTTAGTTTGGATCTGACAGAGCAACCTAAACTGAAGCGAAATTGGTCATGGTACCCCTGTACACAATATTACCGCGTAATTACCTATTCAACTATTAATGCAGTAGCTGGTTCCCTCGGCCGTCGCGGACCCTGCGCCGGCGCCGCGGGGCTCGAATGAATTTTAAAGGTCACTCGGCAAGACGGCGCGGCCGCGGGCCACGCGCACCCCAACTGCAGATTGCAGCACAGTAGCAGTAACAAAGACAGCACCATAACATTTTCTGTAGACCTACCGCTTACTTGAGTCTTCACCCGCGCGGCACAGGGGCGCGGGCGGGGACTCGTTTAAGCAGTCGGTCTATATTTATACCCCTACTAGCTGTTGCCAGGGACTTCGTCTGCAAAGAATTCGTTTATCGCGATCCCGCGGGAACTATGCAATTTTCCGGGATAAAAAGTAGTCTATGTGCTATTCCAGACTTTTCTCTATCTATGTGCCGAATTTCATCCAGATCCGTTGGGCTGTTCTGGCGTGATTGAGTAACAAACAAACAAACATCCATCCATCCATCCATCCATCCATCCATCCATCCATCTATCCATCCATCCATACTTTCGCATTTATAATATTAGTTAGATGCCCCTATGGAAGGTCTGTCCGAATCATTACCAACATTGTATTCGTTAATCCTGTCACAGTGCTTGCTCTGCTGTGTTCCAACATGGAAGGTAAATGTGAAGCTACCTTGAGGAGGCACTTTTATTAGTACGGGGTCGTTGAGGATTTCATAAACAAACTTGTGGGTGGCTCAGCATGTCAGTCATTTTTGACACAATTTTTTTTTTTTACGTGTGATTACTCGAATAATGCGTGAGCTTTTTTATTTAATGTTACAGCAATATGTAGTTGCCGTACCGTACTGTATCACCAGGGCACTGCGTCTGGCGGTTATTTCCACGTCGTGTCGGTGTCGCCCTGTGGTAATTGTTCGTGTTTGCACAAGACTGTTTGTAAGGGATGATCGCTGTTCGCAGCTGTATTGTTTAACGGCTGCTAAGAAAACACTGGAACATTTCGAGACTCCTTTTTATTACTGTCTTCATATTGAGTTCATACATCGTTTTCCATTAAGACATTTGACCAACGCAACCTAATAAGTTTCTGTAAAAAAAATCATTTTTAATGCAAGCATTTTTCTGACGGTACTTTTTCCGACTGTAACCAAACTGTGCAACGAAGTAACGACTCTAAAGTTAGTAATGATCTTGGAGATAATCGGTCGAGCGTGAAGCGGCATCCGTCAGCGGCGACAAACCGCGACGTCGCCGATGACAACTCGATGATCAATTCCTGACGCGACCCGCGTCAGTGTCGCCGCGACGCTGACAGCTGACGGGAAGGGTTGACGCGTCTATTTCGGGCGTCGATTTTTGAAAAATGAAAAACGTGATGAAGGCAGTGAGTGCGGGATACGTTATTTATGACGTGTCAGTTGGAGGGTCAAGCAGGCTGTTGACTTGTTTTGTTTGTTCCACATCGATGCTCCCGACCCATCTGACGAAGAGCAAGAAACAGGCGTTTTGTTATAGAGACGTTTCGTTTGAATTAAAAACATAGGTGAGTAACTAAACATGCTCGTGTTCATGCCGTAGTTAGTGGGAGTTGCATCGAAATAGTTTAGCAATAATTTTAATCGTAACCGACGATTTTGACGCACATATTTGACGGAAAACCTGTGAAATATATGTCAATGATCGTCGGTTACGGTTAATTTTATTGAAGTAACTTTGGGTAACTCGCACTTAAAATATATGTATACAATATTATTATCAAGAGAAAACCTATTAACAAAACATTATATTACTTAAATTCTCAATAAAATTAGTTAGGTACCTTGGGCTCTATGTACCCTGTAAGGGATAAAGACGTGATTTATGTTTGTATGTAAAATTAGTTGGTTGAAAGATTAGAATAAACAAACTTTTCTCATCACTTTGGCAATGTAAGTATCATCATTTTCACATACACAACCATTTCACGATTTGCAGAGCAATTTTTTGCAGATTTACCATCGAATTGAACAAACCTCTTCATTCAGCACGTTTCGCACGATCGCACAAACGCATGAATAAAATGCCTCGGGTTTAGTAAAACAATCACGTTCCATAAGCGTTTGACAGACCAGCGATTTGGAGGCACACTTTATCTCAACTTGTGATTTAGCACTGAATAAAGAAGAAGATTTTAAGAGCGAAGTAAATGCAAAATGAACAAATAGAGGCCGTGTCTCGCTTTGCCGGCGCCGACGAGACAAGTTTAGGCTTGTAAAACTGCACTCTGCGCTGCTCTGTTGACACTGAGTAGGCTCTCGTCGCTGTGCATGTGTGGGTTTCCCATAACCCTACACTACTGACACGTGCAGTGTACAGGGAGATGTTATATAGTGACGAAAATAAGACTTCTGTTACGTTTCATGTTCCATTTAATTGTTGGGTCAACATTGGCCAAACACATAATTGAAAATGAAAATGAAAAATGAAAAATATTTATTTCGTTATCACATTAGTGTATACATGACTGTAACAAAGGATGGTGCCTCTATTTAAGTTAAGTAGAAACCTGTGTTGAGAGACAGCGCTCTTCCTAGTAGTATGTATCTTAAATATCTTATCTTAGTGTAGACTTAAATAATACTTAGTGCAAAGATTAAGTTCAGGTGGAAACTGAGTAAAGACTGAGAAGAAATATCTTAACAGTGATTTAGGTATTAACGTTTTACAAAGTAGGTGGATTTTGGAATCCAAAAATTTGTTTAAAAAAACTACATTAAGTGATAATTTAGTTTAATTTTAACTTATAAGCATTCAATTAACTTCATAGACTTAACAGATTCGAAGAAAGGTTTGCAAAAGAAACCACAGACGATATCTGATGACTTGCACGAATAAAATTGTCCCATTTTAAATATAAATATGAGGATACCTACGCTGGTTATGACTGCGTGTGTGCGTGCGTGCGGTGCAGGTGCATGGCACACATAAAGCCCACTCGGGGGCATAATTAGGCAAAGCTTTATTATCTGCTTAAGGGCCTGTTATCTTAACTGTCAGTTATCTATGATTCCGTCTCTATTTATTACTATGTGAGTGTGTGCGTGTGTGTATGTGTAGTATCTATATACGGTCTCTGGCCCTGTTGCTACCGTCTGCTGTTTAGACTTGCTGATCTCGGTTACCTTACTAAAAATTTTATTAAGATTAAAGATTATATAGACATTATCAATATTAGCATCTTATCAATTTAAATATTGTGCCTACCTGTTTTAATTAGTTTGTATTATTATTTTCTTTTTACTTTAGTAATATTTTTATTTTTATTATTATTAATTATTTAAAGGACATAAATATTGCTATGTCGTATGTGTATGTGTGCTAAGTTAGGTATTAGGTAGGTATATTGTTAAGCTTATGGATTTCCGTTTTCTTTTGTTGTTTTATTTTTTCATTTACTGTCTAGTTACAGGCTAGCAGCGTCGAAGTTCCTAAAACGTCCCCATAGCGAGCCTGTGGGGACGGAAGTGATACATGCCCTCGGTACCGCTCTGCTTTCAGAGCATGACATGAGCGCGTGTGAGCCAACATTGGGGGCGGCAGACGTAAGCTTGCCTTCGGAATCCAAAAGCTTATCAGTTACTTACTTGACATGAAATGCATATTTCATATTTTTTATTATATATAATATTTTTTTTTTTTGCTCTTTTTCTCATCGACATTGGAGATATCTCCAATTAACTTATTTGACGGTGGAGGCGTTTTACACCTCCACTAAACTTAGATTATTTTTATTCACTTTTTGCTTTTGCTTTCTCTTTCTTATCATTATCGCATATTTTGTTTCGCTTTGACCAGTAGAGACTTTATACATCTCTACTATAGACCAATGTAATTTAAGGTACGGACTTAACTTAGGGACCTTTTACATCCCTTTTATAAAATGTATTAATTGTATTAGGTAAGTTAAGTAGAATTTAAGTACTATTGTAAATCTATTTTATTTTGAAAAAATGTCTTCCTGCCAAGTTTCTTGCGGCGCATTCTTCTTGGCAATGATGGTCTTTCCGAATGCGCTGGTAGATAAAAAAAAAGACATGTAAAAGAGCCCTCGGCGGCCTATTTGCAAAATAAACTTTTGACTTTTGACTTTGACTACAAAGCAGAGTCATAACAGAGAGGTGGCCCTAAATTTACTTTTTAAAGATGTTTACTCACATGTGTAAGCCACGCGATTACTTTTCTTTTCAGCAGATAATAAAGGTTGCCAAATAACTTATCTTTGTGAAATAATGCAGTAGTCAAATTAAGTGTTGGTTGGTGAATCAATTGGATCTCAAAGCAGTTTTTAGATAAATAATAACATAGTGCTGTTTGAAGACAGTAATTATTAGTTACTTAACAGAAACACGTACTCTTGGCAATTTTCATGAATATAATGTAGAACAAAAGTCACCAGAAACAACAACCATGGAAACTTCCTGCACGAGATCTCCTTTCATGTTAAATATTAATTATTTCTATATCTAGAACTAAGGATGTTATTTGTGTCTCAAATTAAACATTCAGGTAGCCGAAGACACGGGCGGGATCACAGTTAGCACAATCACACCACGTCCACTCGGTTTCTGGCGTCGGCACAGCACAGGCTCAGTGGGCCAGATGCCCACTGGAATATCAGTTTACCATATTTAGAAAAGACCATAACGAAAAACATCTGAGAAGCTTTCAAGCTGTAGAAAACAAATTTTACTTATCCATACCCTTATTTTACTTTTTTATTTATCCATAAAGTCCAATCAAGCTCCCAGAAATAACGATGAATACTGGATATTGATAATGATACAAGTCAGACTTTTAGGCCTATGTCTACAGATTTCCAATTCCACAGATTCTCAATTCTACAGATTCTCAATCCTACAGATTCCCAACTCTACAGATTCTCAATGCTACAGATTCTCAATGCTACAGATTCTCAATTCTACGGATTCTCCATCCTACGATTCCCAATCCTACAGATTCTCAATTCTACAGATTCTCAATCCTACAGATTCCCAATCCTACAGATTCTCAATTCTATAGATTCCCAATTCTACAGATTCCCAATTCTACAAACTCCCAGCCCCCGTTTTAAAATTTTCATCCTTATAAGCAGCCAATTTACCTTAAAAATAGTTGCAAACACGCCTCCAAACAGACACGCTCACACGCCTCCGTATTTACAGTACAGTTTTTTATTGGGATAGGATATAGCCGGGCTGTAGATTGTTCATCTTGCCTTAGCGGCTTTGGCGATAATTATAGTGCCGGCCTGCTGTCTTCCCCTGCACTGCTGCAGGAGGAGCCGAGGGGAACGACACACAGGGAATTATTTAACGGCGTCTCTCGACTGTCTTGCCGCCTGCCCCGCCCGATTCTGGAGTTACTGCAAATCGTACAACTGTGCTGGCATGTCACTGCAACTATGCAGATTCATAAATTACCTATTCATAAATGCTCGTTAAACTAATGTTATCTTGACTTGCTTTGTCTGTATTTGTCATTTAGACATTTGATTTTGCCAGACAAAGACGAGACACAATTTTATTAACAAAAATATTAATGTTTTCCCGTCTCTGTACGGACACACACAGTGTGTAGTAGTGTACACTATTATATTAGAGACGATGTTTGAAGCTGGTTGCCAGCCACCATCTATACATACATATGATATACGTACATAAATCACGTCTTTATCCCTTACGGGGTTTACAGAGCCTAAAGCAACAAGACTTAAAGACCACTTTTAGCATGTAATGATAGGTGTATACGTAGAAAGAGGACTCAAAATAGTGATGGGTGGCTACCCGCATCGCCTATAACATTATTCCTAAAAACACACACACAGTTATTGCAAAATCAACAAAAACACACGAGTTGAAACATAATCCAGCTACTGAACATGTCTGGTATCCTAACCTTAACGGTGGTAACATTTTTCAAGCTATCGCGTCTTAGGGCGTTCGAATAGTCCCGCTAGCCGATGCTAATCGTGCAGATATCCCGGAATAGTTCCAAGCAGCTCTGTGCAAGCCTGCATTACGTGCGATTGAACTTCGCCGACACATTACTTGATCGAAACTTGCGAGTGATTGAAATAGACTGCAAGTTCTGCCAATTACAGGACGACGTACTCGTATTGTGCCGTCTAAAAATGCCGGTTGTTGAGCGCGGAAAGTTTTTCTAAAAATAATTGTCTAAAAGAATTCTTCTGATATATTTTAGCAGGCTGACTTTGTTTGATTGAACGTTCCCGTATTATTTTTCAGGATTTCTTTATTGTGGTTGATAAATGCTTCCATACATTGGTTGATGATCATGATCAATACGCGTCAAATTGGTCACTTTATTTGGAGTCAAACGTTACCATGAAAAAAACCTCTACATTAGTGTATTTTATCAAGATAAATCACGTGCTAAAATGTTCCCAAATAGTTCTTAGCCTAAACTCCATTAGTCTGAGAGGAGGTCTGTACCCAACAGTGGGACTTATATAGGCTGGATGTTTTTTACTTAATTCTGGATGTTTTTTACTTAATTCTTAGACACGTGGTATAAAGTTTCTTCTTTTTTTTATGTATGTTATTGCAAACATTGTCAGATAATTTTAAATTGAAGAGCATAGCCAGGATGGTGAGCAGCTACCAATTAGACGGAGATTTCGTCGGCGCCGTTTACAAGCTTCGGATTATTTTGTCGCCGCTCGTGGCGGACTTAATAACGGAGGATATTAATAAGGAGCCGCGTGCGGCGCAATATCGCCGCGATATTACAAAGGTTTACAACACTTAAAACGCTTTCCTCTGCCCGGGCCACGCGCGAGGCGATAATGCTATGCCGTTCTAACTGTACGTAGATACTTCGGCGATTGTTCACGGCCGCTTCGCATTATACTTTATGATTGTTATGGCAATACTTGATAATATTATTGTTTTAATTTAGTTTAAGATTACGTAAAATGTAATTTAGCTATTTTAGATTAGGTAAATTGAATAGGCGACTTAAAATCTTATTTCTCATGAGTCATTTTGTGACATTTCTACATATTGTTTTTCTTTAATGACCTATGGACATAGTTTTTAAATAATTCAACTAAATAAGTAAATTGTAAAATAGTGTACACACCTACTTAAAATAAATTACGTTTATAATTTATAATGTCGGTTTTGAAACCCTACAGATATTTTATGAATAAGCATGGCAAGCATGAAAAATGTGAACAATTTAATGAACACAACCGTCTCTCTGTAAGAACGCATTCAATACAATCTTTTACTACTTACATCTAGTGCCCAATTTGTTTTAAACTCCATAATACAAGTACATATCTTAAATATGAATCAAAAATTTTCTCGTTACTCCAATCCAAGCCAATATTCGCGAACCCTAATTTATCGGAACACGTCTGCTCGCGCGATGTCTTATACATCGTATGCTTAATATATTTGCGTTATCGCGGCGTGTGTGGCCGCAGCATTATGCTAACACATTTCCGAAAAAAAACATAATGTAATTTTTGCGAAAAATACTCACACACTTTGAGGAGGATTTTAGCACGTTCCTTTGTTTGTAGTTAGTCGAATTTAACATAAGTGATATTACACATGATCTAATAATATTGCCATCTAAATTAATTTGCTTTTAAGTTTAGTATGAAGCTATTCCATACTTCCATGCCAGTCTAGGAGCAGAGAAAAAACGTAGAATTTAGTTGCTTCTCTTCCCGCACAGATGGTAAAAGAGCGAATGTGCAAAAATCTTAGGAATCATTGGTATAGGCGATGCGGCTAGCAAGCCATCATTTAGATTCCTCTTTTCACCTATACGCCCACAATCATGCTAAACGTGGCCTTTAGGTCTTGTTACCTTAGGCTCGGTTTACGGTAGTTATGCACCCTTGGACACCTGTATCACCAAAGGATTGCAGATACGTTGCCAGCTAAACCAGCTTAGATGTAATACATCATGTGCTAGTAATTTCACCGACTGTCTACTCTCCAAGCCGGAACACAGTACTGCAACCACTTGTTTTGAACCCTAAATTAGTACCATTAATTCATCATCATCATCATCATATCAGCCGTACGACGTGGTACGACGTCCACTGTTGGACATAGGCCTCCCCCATAGACCTCCAGTTGCCTCGATTGGAAACGGCTTATCCTCTGAGAACCTGCGACTTTAACCAGGTCATCCGTCCACATCGTTGGACTCGGTTGTCTTTATTAGTCTAAATAAAGTGTTTTTGAAGTAAATGTTTCGAGGCGCGTCAGCAACATTCAGCGACCGCGTTTATCTCCGCGATGTACTCGCTCCGCTCGGTTAATAAAGCTAAGCTCGCCGCCCCCGCGAACCTCTCAAGCCATTAAAACTACCTCCGCAGCGCTCGCGCATTTCCGTACATTTCTTGGCAACGCATTAAAATTCAGAGCCAAGGTTTTATCTTAATTGGAGGCCTCCGACACACGCGGCACCCGCGCGAACACACTACGCACTTATATCTCCCGCGCGTTAGCTATCTAACGGTATGTATTACACAGTCAATATTATCGTGGGATCCATGTATATTGCGATTCACAGTATGAAATTGATGCGTGTCGCAGCGACACCGGTTTGAAATCGACGATCCTATGTTGACATACCAGTATCACGATAATATTGTCCGTCGCCATTGACAGTTACTTACTGTTTGTGATTGTGATTGCGACGGAACGAGGAAGAAGCAAAGAAAGCTTAGGAAGAGTGGTGTTAAGAGACAAGTCAAGACGATCGCGTACTGACATACTTATTATGTATTTGCAGTCCTACCGCGCCTCATATCCAACATACATACCCAAACTGGATGCATTAATATAGCTCTTTACGCATATAATGTTCTCACAATAGCTAGACTGCGTGCGTGTGTGCGAGATGACTTATCGATCTCTCTCTCTTAAAACCAGTTCTGATCAGTGTCTCTTAGAACATCAATTCAAGCAGTTTTACTTCAGTCATTAAAACGATATTAGTAGTTGCTTAGAAAAGTGCAAGTTGCTTAAAAACGCTCGTTCGATGTGCTATAGAGTGATTAGTCTGTTTTCCCTGGGAGTCAGTAGAGGGCGCGTGTAAATAATAAATCAGTTACATTTTGTTGCGCGAACATTATTCATGACGTCAATTTATTGAAAAGCCGAGCGGAGTGGGGACAATCGGGATCCGTCTGTTTGTGTATGCTAATGTTTTAAACAGAACGCGAGAGTGGCCCCGCGCCGTGTCTAAGAGTTTCCATACCATACACCTTTAGGGTGCGACCAAATCGCCGCGTATACGCAGTGACGTGTCGTAGGCGTCACGTTTTCTCACCGTTTCTTCATACATTTTGTTGCGATTCCGTACCGTCACCGTTTTTTAAGCGGCGGTGTGGTCGCACCCTTAATTGATGTACCGCTTAAATACCTACATCGAAATTTAAATGACAGAGTTTAGTAGTTATGAGTTTTTAGGTTACTTAGTGGAGAGCCTTGGGGGAGGCCTATGTCCATGTCCAGCAGTGGACGTCTTTCGGCTGATATGATGATGATGATGGGGTTACTGATATCCGCAGGCTCATATCTGACTGCAAATAAATTGTGATCCCTTAGCTTAACATCCTATTAATAAATATAGTCGACTACTAAATTCTTTTACGATCCTTGGGTTAGAATCATATTAAGGCTGGATTCGACCAAAGTTTTTATTCCGGGAATAACACTTACTCTGATACATACACATACATACCGCCACGCCTCTTTCCCACAAGGGTAGGCAAAGACTAGGTTGTTCCACTTGCTACGATCCTGACATACCTCTTGACTCTCTGATACTATTGTCAAATAGTATGGCGTTTTGACATTAGTATCCGAGAGTAAGTGTTATTCCTACAAACTTTGGTCGAATCCAGCCTAAATAAATTATATACGGCATGAAACAAACATCAAGGACTTTATTCATTTGTCGAATCAGCCTTTTTTTGTTGTGAAAACCGCCATAAAAATTGTAAAGCACTTAGTCGACCATACATGGGACAAATGTTGGCTTGTAGATACTATCCAGTACTGGTGAATCCGGCAATTCCAAATTGATGTTCGTGCTGTCAACAAAATAAATACAAATTGCAAACTTCCGCACTCTCTTCCCGTCTGAAAGTATTCTTATTTCATTCTGGGAAACGGTATCTGGACAAATTCTTACAGAGATTTTGCGTCTCCTAGTTGATTTGTTGTAGCATAAAGTTATGGCTTTTTAGGAGCAAAGTACTTATAAATAAAGGTTTATGGCAAAAATTATATTCATTTTAAGTATTTTGAGGCATCGTCCCGCATCGCGCTGACGCTGATAACGAGTCTTAAAGCGACTTTCAGAAGTGTTTTGCTGGCATACTTTCCAGCGGATGATATTATGAGAGACAAGGAAGGCAAGCGAGCAACGAGCATGGACACACGCAACACTATTGCAGATGTGGTTGACAGCCTAGAGGGTTAAGATAAAATACTTTATGTGTCTGTAATATCGCTGGATATCTTTCTCTTCGCGCCGGGACACGGCACTGATAACACTGCTACTTGGCGGCAGGATTAGCGACGAAGAAGAAAGAAAGAAAGAAAGAAGACATTTATTCATTTTGCAAGACCCACAAATATAAGAGCATACACACAATTGTATAGAAAAGAAACAACAAAAACAAAAAAAAAAGAGACATGAAAATTAGATAATCAGCGTTGTGTGTGTCTCCGCAAAAGTGAAACGGTCGCTGGCTCAGCATTACGCTGAGGTGTTAGACACCTGCAGCACTGATTCTCAGCCAGAACCGTTTGTGACTCAAGAAACGATACACAGGCAAAATAATTATACTACATAAACCATAAACTTTTACGTAAGTAAAGTAATAAATAGATATAATAGATAGACCGAACCCGACTTATGTGTGGCTAGAAAATACATAAATTTATTAAATAGTTTACAATAAACAAAAAACAAAACGGAAGGAAGACTATTATTGTTCAAAGACAACAAGCTGGCATATCAATGTACAAAGTGCTGGAAGGCTATTTTAAGGTTTTTTGGAAGATGGAAGAAGGAAGATGGTAGCAAGCACAAATAATCGATGGTTTATGGTGATAACCCTGACTTGTCTATTCAGGTTAAACAAGTAGAATCGTCGTGTAACCCTCGTAATGCATTCCGCAATCATTTCAGATTCCTCTTAACGATCGCGGCGTGACGACAAAAGGTAGGAAGGGGAGACAATGTTAATGACTTTCCAAGGGGGGGGGGGGGCAGTAAATTACGAAATCATTTTTTAATTATCTCTTTATGAAGTCATTAGAAACGTCCGGACGCGGAATTATCATTCATAAGCGCTCGTAATGATTCCGTCAGTCTGCAGACTTTTAACAGCGTTAGGGAGATAAACTAAAGTTTATTCATTGTTATACCTAATCGCGGAGAGGACGGTCTTAATTTTTCATCGTCTGCGATATTGCAACGACCGCGCTCGTAACAATCTTGTTTTACTTTGTTTTTACTAGTTACTTGATAGTCTTTATCCATTGGAGTCTCTATTGCTTGGAATTTTAACAAATCCTTCTTTCTTTACTCCTTGTCTACATCTACTTTAACTATGCAAATTTTCAGCTTTTCTTAGACCAAAGTCATCAAAGATTTTCTTATATATTTTCTTACTAGCTGTTGCCCGCGATTACATCTGTGCAGTTTTCCCTTATTGCCATCTGCGGGACCTTTGTCATATTCTGGGATAAAAACTATTCTTCTTTCCCCGGTTTGAAGCTATCTTTATACCAAATTCCAACGAAATTGATTCAGTGACTTAGGCGTGAAAGCGTAACCGACAGACAAAGTCGTTTTCGTATTTATAATATTAGTAGGGATTTCTTGTAGGTGTATTGAGGTATCTGTATTGAATTGAAATATTTGTCAGTTCAATGAACACTAAATATTTACCTTGCTACTCCGCTTTGCTTGCTGCTTTGTTAAAAAAAAAGTAGCGGAGTAGCCAGGTAAATATTTAGTGTTCATTGAAATGGACCTCCGCAAGGTAACGCCTGATTCAATAGAATATTTGTCAGTTCAGTTTTATGGACGGAATTATTGTGTAAACCAAAAGGCTTATACCACTGTTGCAGCTACACTAAGGAGCAAAAATAAAGGGTTGCCTTCCATACAAAGTTCGTAACTGTGTAGGTTGGATTCATTATTGATTGCGCGTGAAAACTTGAGAGTTGGTATATTGGGCGAGGCGCGGGCGCCGCCGCGGTAAACACAATATTGTCGTTCTTATGAGAGTGGGTTGAGCGCAGGCGGGGAGGGAACAGTAGCGCGACTTTTATTTCAACCTCCGACGACCGTTATAGCCTAGTGGTTAGAGCACCTGACTATAAAGCTTGAGGTCCCGGGTTCGATCCCCGGTCGTGGCAAAATTATAGAGTTTCATTTCATGTGTGTATCGTTTTGTGAGTCACAGACGGTTCTGACTGAAAATCAGTGCTGCAGATGTCTAACACCTCAGCGTAATGCTGAGCCAGCGGCCGTTTCACTTTTGCGAAGACACACAACGCTTATATTTGTGTGCCTTGCAAAATGAATAGATGTCTTTTTTCTTTCTTTCTTTCTTTCATGTGGTTGTGGTGACCAAATTGGTCATTATTATTTTTTGATAGGTTGAAAATGATGATGATGATGAAGGCATATTTGCTTGTAGCGGTAGTATTGAGCGAGTGAGCGCAAAACACGAGCGAAGCGTCTCCGTTTCAACTCGGACAAAATAATTTCGTAGGTACCTACTTATCCGGCTATACGTATCAACCGATTATCTTGAAATTTTATGAGCAGATTCAATAATTGTTATGACATGTTATTTTTCCTTGCTCAGTTTTTGGGAATGTTTCAAAATGTTGGAGTCATGGTGAAAAAGAGCGTAAATGTTTATTAAAAACGCATGATGCGCGAATTCGACTTGCACTTAGGTGATTTTTCATTAAGTCTCAAGAACCACCATTATTTTAGTATCTCTACTGTTCTCACATTATTATATGCCATAGGTGAGGGATCAAGTAGCACCGATATGATATTATTAATACATCGTGTGGCTGAGAGGCACATACTTACAAGAACAAGTGCGAGGGAGACAACACGTCGCCAGGGAATGCCTGGATTAGGGCGGCGAGATTAATAAGTAATAAGCAGTGACTTAGCGCGCCCTCTGCAGGTGTTGCGACGCGTTTTATTGTCGAGAAGAGATTTTCAATAAATGAAGTGGAATGTGGCGCTTTGTTTTATGTGCGTGGTATGCCGGTAGAGCGAGAGGGAACATTGGAGTGAAGAGATATAACACACCTAGCTGCTGCGTTTTAATGCCTATCAAGGTAGTTTGTGAGGCATGCGAATAACGCGAAGAATACTTTCCTATACTTACAGTGAAATAACTTACCTTGAGTCTCGTTTTTTTTTTAAATTACTTCATAAACTACAAATAATGTGGGTGATATTACTATTCGTAGGTGTTTTATTTGATAATCATTATGGGAGGTATGTGCTCAGTAGGTATTAGCTGGAGACGAAGATGAATCATCATCAATTTATTGCATAATATTATTAACTTTTCAGTTACCAACAAAAGACAACTGCTTGTTGCAAAACGATAATATTCTGAACGTTAAAAATTAACTCAACATCGCTATTATTAACTAACAGTTGCAGAACTCACCACCCGCAAGTACTTCACAAAATCTCTTATTTCTTTCTAAATCATAAAAGGAGCCTACAGACCTGTGTTACCTACACTAAATTTCACTTCAGACCAAAGGATTGATATTAATCCGAATACGAGCCAACTTTGAAACCTTCAGCGGTTTCTCTTGCCGCGTATAACTCACTGTCGACGCTCCGTCGCGAATGCACTTCACCCGCTGCGAGGCTAATGCAACGCTCTACCGTCTGCCGCTACGAGCTTACAACGACCGTTCACACAAACGCATCCAACTGCCGACCTCGCAATATTTTCCACAGCACAAAGCCGAGCGAGCCAGGCTTGACCAAATTGTGACTGGCCCTTGGTACAAAATGTCTTAGAATTGATGTCGAATTTCCGCAGGTGGTTGGATTGTGAATATTTTTCAGGGTATTTTAATTGATGTTTTGCATATATTAGTCGATGTTCAAAGTATACGACGTCAAATGGGCTAGTCAATTCTGAATCAAAAATTAAGTCGAAATAATGACAAGGTAATTTTAATGACTAGCAAAAATAAACCATCACGTTGTAAAAATAGTACACAATTACGAGTATGGTATACATATTCAATACAAGTCTTATTGTAGGACAGTCATGTCATATGATTTTTACTGCTTTCACTTACGTCACTATCTTTTAGTTATAAAAGATACTGCCTGCTTTTACTACATTTTTTTCTCACAAACGTTTTGCAGCGCTAAGGCATTACTGGCAGGATCGCCATGTGAGGATGGCCGTGTTGGGAGACAATTGATAATTTAAAGATAATGAGTCAATACTTACAGCTCTAGGCTACATATTGGGAGGCGAGTGTGGCTCACGTACTACGGCTGCCTAAAGTTACAGTAGCAAGCTAAAGTTAGCAACTCTTCGTGGCTAAATCGCTGTCGCCGTAGAAGTCGCTCGCGTGGGAGCCCGAGTGAGGGCGCGTGCATCGGCCGCAGATTTATCGGATCGCAGTGCAGATGCGATTGATTCCGAGTCGCGAGTGATGCGGCGCTACGGCAACACTGTCAGATATTTTACCGGAGTTCGTCTGCGTGGATCGGATAATACGCGCAATTCCAGTCAGAAATGATCGGGTTTCCTCTAGGAAGTCGTGATACGGAAAATTTCAGATTCACTGCTGTGATTCCATTATTCAAAAGTGAAATTAAATTTGTGCAACTGTTCTATGCTCTTTGTTGGCGGTGTTCAATGTTCTCGTGTAATCTACATAATGTACAATTTAAATTAATGCAATAATTTGGAGTACTCGAAAAATAGTTTGGCAAAAGCCGGACAACTTACCATACAGCGAACAGATAGACAGACACTCAGAGGACATAGAAGAGATATGTATTTATTCACACGGTTGATGGAATCGAACTTCAGTGTCGGGACCGAAAATCTCTTCCGCGCGCCGCCGGGCAATGTTATTAATTCGTGCAAATATTTTCAACAAGGCATCGGCTGTTGTCGGCTGTTCTCATAATAATTGAACAAAGGGAAGGCTTCAATTTGTAGCCGTCGCTGCGGGGAGTCAACCGGGACGATTTTAATTGCCATCCCAGCAACTTGTGTCATTTAATAAAAAAAGTGTTGCTAACTTGCCGCAAATAGTCTAATTGTGAGGTGCGGGCGTGTTCCGTCCTGTGTTGCCGGTTCTTAACACAGGGTGGAAAAAAGTAGGCCTTGGAGAAAAAAAAGTCCTTGGTTAGTTGGGTTTTGAATTTAACACGGGACGAAACATAATATACATACATACATACACATACATATCGTCACGCCTCTTTCCCACAGGGGTAGGCAGAGACTACTTTGTTCCACTTGCTACGATCCTGACATACCTCCATGAACATAATATAATAATAATATAATTACTTCCGGAGGATCATAGACGTACTCTATGATTATTATTATTTTCAAAGTACCCACGGAATAGGGAATAAGTAGTACTCCTATTTAAAAAAAAAAACAATTTGGACACACCATGGACACACTCTTTTCAAAGTGGCTTTATAATTGTGAGTTTTATTAAAGACTGCAATTTTTTTATATGAAGTTGCATAGTTGCTGATAAATGAAGTCTACGCAACGAAGTAACGATCAAAAGCTATTAACTTATTGAAAAAAATCTGACTCACGTCGTGTATCGGAATGAAAACTTTACTGCGGTTCGATACAGGAAAAACGCAATAAATCTGAATTGTAAAAGTTTTGTTATTGAGGAAATTGACGAGAATAGACTGAAATCTTTTCTGACTGGTCTTAGTGAGCTTGGTTCAGCTGAAAAAGCAATTGGCGAGGCCGCATTAAAAGTTTAGAGAACCGCCGATAATGGAGGGCGGATTAGGACGTTTATTTATTCAAGAACAGTCGCTAATGTCCTTGTGGCCCACTCGCGTCCAGCTGTGGGCACGCTAGTTTTAAGGCCCATTTAGACACATGCAAAAATTGCATGCAAGTTTCATTACATTGCGGGTTGCTGTGGTAAACCGAATTCAACCGATCTCTCAAACTACGCAATGTAACTATAATGGCATACAGTTCTTGCATGTGTCTAAATTGGACTTAAAACCAGATGCTCAGTCAAATTGAGAGATTGGAGGCCATTGCGCTTTGGCTAGTTGGTTGAAGTGGGAAAAAAATGGACGCGAGTTTTCATACGCCCGGATGTCATGTGTGTCATCATCATTATCGGCTGTGGGACGTCCACCGTTGGACATAGACCTCCCCCATAGACCAACAGTAAAGTTGCCTCGGTTGGAAGCGGCTTGCATCCACCGCGAACCCGCGGCTTTAACCAGTCATCCGTCCTCGTTGGTGGACGTCCTACGCTGCGCTTGCCGATCATGTGTGTAGATAATAATATTTACTGTAAATTTTGCTGTTATGTATTAGGTAAGATCATAACTGCTTAAATTAACACAGGTAACGAGAGGTTGTTAAATTTTGGATAATCCTGGTCTTTTGTTCCAATGAAACAACTTAGTTTCTGTTACACCAAGTTACAATGACTATAAAATATAACAATAACCATATCTCAAGGCTTGTTTTAGTAATTTGGATGATGTAACTCACACTTATTTGGCTTACAGATTTTAGCTGTCATTATTCGTATTGAAGAAAACATGACAAGGAAATCATATCGTTGAAGTTTTCTCACTTGTACTCTTATCTTCCTAGACCGAGGTCAAAGTAGGGTAAAGGTACCAGCCGGGGGATAATAATTAACTCGCGATTATCTTCTAATCGTAGCCATAAACTACGGGCTGCCGACAGTTATGCTGGCCTGAGCGAGGGTCGCTTGCTCGTTTGTCGCAGTCACAGAGGTGTAGCCCAGTTAAAACTAACCACCATTTGAATAAACGTTCCCATGGCAATACCAAACTGAACTCATAGATGCCTGAACGTCTCGTTTTCAGGGGCCTTACCATGACGTCTTAATGCATTCCAATTCAGTTTAAGTTCGCTCGCTGTCAGTTCCATACTAAAAATGTCAGCTAAGACCTGAACTGAGTCAGCATTGAATCGCATATCGCATTCGGTAAGCCCTGGGGCCTTACCATGACGTCCTAATTCCGACTCAGTTCAAGTTTTAGCTGTCACTTTTAGTATGAATCTGACAGCACGCGAACCTAAACTGAAACGCATTAAGACGTCATGGTAAGGCCCCTGGCCGTCTTCAAATCTAAAACTTTCTAGGCTCGCGTGCTTCACCTTGGGCCCCATCTTCGCTTACCATCTTGCGTGTTTCTTTCTTTCTTTAACAAAACATTTCAAATATACCGCAAACAGTCATCACCTATTTTTATTTACATACCAAAACGTGCCTACAATAAGTCATGCAGAGTCCCTGCCTCAATTTCCACAATTTAAATCAAATAAATAAGTAAATCGTTGAGTAATTTAACAATACTGCTGATACTCCCAACCCTTTCAGTTTAATTTTATTGTGCAAGGGTTTGCTCGCTTTTCAGTGAAGATTTGTTCAAGCGCGATCCTCCGGACGCACAAAGCAACAAAATCGTTAACAAATATGTACCCGCGCTAATCAAACGATCGCTGCAAATGTCCCGCGTAAATACTCGTGTTTACCTGGTACAAGTATTTACGCGGTATTTAGCGATACTCGCTTGTTTGCGGCCGTGAGTTACGCCAAAGAGGACGTAGCTGATAGAGTGGAAAGGTGGGAACTTATCCCTATAAGGGATCTCTACCAGTTAACCTTTGAGTAGATGAGAGGAGCATTAAACGAGGGACCGACAAAGAGTGAGTTTAAAATTCCGGAAAAGTCGCGGGCCACAGCTAGTCATTAATACACTCGGGACATATTTAGTGGGGAAAAGTAATACGAGATATAACAACTTATTATCTAATGTTCATAATATATATTATATACAATCACTTTATATAAACTCGTTTAGTATAACGTTTATTGGATATAATGAACGAAAAGTATAATATTTTATTGAATCAGGCGTTACTTTGCGGAGGTCCATTTCAATGAACAAAAAATATTTACCTTGCTACTCCGCTACTTAGATAGCTTCAAAGACGCTACGCTACGCTCCCGCATTAGCCTTTGAACCTAACCTATCTGAGTCGCTTCCGCTCCGTACCGTCTTGCTCGCTCGCTTCGCTCGCTCGCTAAAAATTAAACAATGTTGCGCAGCAACAATGTCTTGCAGCAGTTTCAGGAGGTTAAATGTTTGTTATGTCAAAAGAAATTAGTCCATATAAATCTTATACAAATTGAAGTTATATAAAAATCACGTTCTATAATTTAAGCCTTATACGTTAAAAAATTATACTTTTTGCTGTTATAGCTAACGTTCATTATATCTTGTGAACGTTATTATTATGAAATTAGATATTTTGTAGTTATATCTCGTGGGACGCATCCATTTAGTGGAACAAAAAAAGTGTTGGTAACTATTTTTATTTTTTCTGGTCAAGCATTAATACGTTTAGCTAACTTTTTTTTCCGCTAAATATGTCCCTAAGTGTGTGTTGCAGAATTAGATAGCCCGTACAACGACTCTATTATTTTGGCTCCTTGCTCTGTGGTTGCGGGCTTCTTAAATCGGGCTACGATTCACGGTCCCGTGTAGTTGAGGTTCGGGCGCACAATTTGTAATGATAAAGGCGCTCTTTAGTCGGGTTCTGCTTGACTTTTCCTCGTAAATAAACTTCGGCAATTGAACGTAGTTCGTGTTTATGCGCGGGAACTTGGAGCGTTACTTTCGTGTTTCGGGAATAAGATATTAAATTTTCCGCGTGTGATAAGTTCGTGAAGTATTTCATTTAAATTGCGTAAAGTTTGGCATATTCAGTGAGTAGTAAGTTTAGTTCGTTTATTCAGTCTATATAAAATTACCTTATAATTTACAAAAAATACAATGTCAGAAAAATTATTATTTTAAAATCTTCTATTTTACTGTTTTAAGCCTCAAGATATACTCAAGAGCAAATAACCGAGACACTTTTCATACAAACTTCTACGGTAATGACCCGGTTTTGCTCCCGAGTCTATACTGCCTAGGCCGGTAATGATGTATGAAATTCTATTAAAGACCTAGTCTAGTCCCACTGAAACGTGATACTTCGCGGCCTATTATAAAGAACATAACATAATTTCATTGAAAGAAAGAAAGAAAGAAAGAAGACATTTATTCATTGCATCTTTGTCTGCCGAATGCATCCGGATCGCTGGACAAAATTACCACCGACTGGGTTCCATGCGACGGGCACCGGAGCAGAAGCAGACCCAAAAGATGGCGGGACGATTATCACCTCGCGCTATTACGTAACTCGCTCGCAATAGCCATTTTGACAGTTCTCGTATGTTTGTGACAGCTAGCTGATTCCGATGTCAATTGTCAGCCCATACATGAACTGTCAAAATGAACACGATGGTGATCGCGAGCGAGTTACGTAATAAGCCTGCTGATCTGCATTAACTGCTGCCGGCCTCACTCACTGCTTGTGCATTCACTATCTCCGTCAATATTTCATGCTGCGTATCAAATCAACCACCACGTGACATCATTAGTAGTCACTCTAGCGCCATCTAGTTGTCCACTGCATAAAAGGGTGTGATTTCTGTCTCACTCTCGCTTTATAGGTTTAATAATTGAATCGGCCGAGTGAGCGAGACAGCAAAACAAACCGGAATGGTATAGTAGGTGACCCACTTGCTCTTTTGCCATCCAATTAATTATTAAGAAATATATACATCCAAATCACCTCTTTATCGTTTTACGGATTAGACAGTGCCTAAGTGACAAGACCTAAAGGCCACGTTGAATATGATTGTGGGCGTATAGGTGGAAAGGGGAATCAAAATAGTGATGGGTTGCTAGCTGTATCGCCTATAACATAATTCTCACTTCTGATTTTCGTCCACTCGATGGGATCTTACCATCTGCAAAAGTCAAAAGTTTATTTTGCAAATAGGCCGCCAAGGGCTCTTTTACATGTCTTTTTTTGAATCTGCGCGGGAAGAGAAGCAACTGACACATTCTTTGTTATTTCTTTGCTCCCAGATCGACATGAAAGTTAATGGAAGTATACAAAATATGGTTTCTAGATTAATCCATTCCAAATGGTTCACCCGTTTGCAAGCCGTGTAACGTTTTCAATATTCTATTTGTCTTCCTCTTCACATTCGTCTGAGTGAGTTCGAATAAATTTCACATACATATTTAATGTAGTTTAAGTCCGTACCCCCTTAACCCTTTGTGTAACACCCCCCCACCGGGCACGCGTCACACACTCGGCGCAACTTTTCTCATCACGAAATGTAATTAGGATCATTACATTTATTACTCGAGTTTCATAACTCAATTTGCAATTTGCATGGCACAAGGAAAGAAAAGCGATCCAACAAATTCATCTGTCAGTTATAATTTGGTTTGACAATTACGTCATTTTGTTTTCTTGTTGCTAATTTGTAGCGATAACGAAATTATCGAATGTTTGTTTGTATTACACTTAGGGCCTCTTGCACTGACCAGGGTTAACGACTTAACCCCATGTTAGATGCTAACTCGGGGCTAAGTAGTGTCAAAATGTATGGAACTGTCAAACCTAACCCCGAGTTACCGATTTGATTTTTTAAATCTGGACTGTGCAAACAGTGAGCCTTAATGTTATGATGTTATAGCAGGTAATCGTTCAGATAGAATTATGATAATAGATCGATAATGCAAGAGACAGTGACATATATTATAATATAATGTCAGGGCAAGATAAGTAGACGAGACTAGTTTTCATACACAGTTGCGGGTCTGGGTGGCCTCGCTGACGCTTGAAAATTAAATTTTGCGGGTGGTAGGGCCGTGCAAGGTCCGTCCGGATCGCTACCACCATCTTACTCGCTAATCCTGCCGCTAAGCAGCTGTGCTTGCACTGCTGTGTTTCGGTGTGGAGAGTAAGACAGCCGGGGAAATTACGGGCACAAATGGCATTTCATCTAAGTCCTCTAGGTTGGCAACGCATCTGCAATCCCTCCGGGGTTGCGGGTGTCTATGGGCAGTGGTGATCGCTTACCATCAGGTGACCCGCTTGCTCGTTTGCCTTCCTATTTAAATAAAAAAAAAAATATAAAAGTAAAGTGGGTTTTGACAATCCAACCCAACGGGAGTACCTATTTAATTTACCTATTCCCAAGGAGATACAGGTCCCGCTTCGCTCTTAACCTGATCTCAAACACAACATTTACAAGTCTAGCACCGATACGAGACTACTTGCGCTTAGCAACATGAGCCAGTGTGCCTCTCATTCTGCCGCGTCCCTTGCCCCCCTACCCCACCAGTCCAATTATTACTAAGTTAGTAATTATTCACGATTACACAGGCACCGTTTTAATAATGCTGCGGCTGCCAAGCGAGCTCCAATTCGGCTTGTTCATGCTTTAAGTAGCAAAGTTGCGTCTTCTTACATAACACTAATCCACAATATTATAATACTAAGCCTTCCACGCTGGTCTAGGACCAAAGAAAAAGTACCAGTTGCTTCTCTTCCCGCGCAGATGGTAAAAGCCCATCGAGGGAATGGGCGAAAATCTTAGGAGTCATGTTATAGGCGATGCGGCTAGCAACCCATCACTGTTTTGATTCCCCTTTCCACTTCCACCTATGCGCCCACAATTGGCCCACAATCATGGCTAGTGTGGCTTTTGAGTCTTGTTACGTTTGAGACGTGATTTCGCAGTTGGTTATAATTTTATTGTCATCGTATTTTTTATATAAAATAATTCACTTCTTATAGAACCGGAGAATTTGAATATCGGATAAATTCATGTATCAAAGATTTTTATCCTGCAAGGATACATGTGTTATATTTCTAAACGACACAGGAAACAACAAAAAAAATCAAAAATCGTTTATTGGTGACACCGTTACATGTAAAAGAAAAAGGTTGGAACCTCCTATTAAGTAAATAAATACCTGTGTTAGGAGGTCCCGCTCTTCCGCAAATATAGAAATATATTATGTGTACAACCAATAACAAGTGGACTAAATTATCGATTAATTATACTAAATGTATAATGTGTTTATTTATTTAATATGTGATTGTCATAAATAAACTTTTTTCTTTCTTTCTTTCTTTCTTTTAAATAAACAACACAATGGAAAAATTGGAAGTGTCGGGAAAGCCAGCCTGGGATACAAATTTTAATTTTGCGCGAACGAAGTCACGGGCAGCAATTAGTATAAAAAAACTCAGTGTATCGGTTTGTGTCTTATTGCGCCGCCAATCTGAGGGTAACACGAGAAGCCAATCTACATAAAACCGGGGGGCGAGGGTTGTTTAATTAAATAAGGCTGCATCTCGGATGTGATCCCGAGATGTCACTCTTCGATACGCTGACGCCGCGGCCTACAGAGGACATAGCCGATAGAGTGCTAATATGGATACCTACAATTCTGCAACATCAGAACAGCATTTTTATTTGTACACGATGTCGGTACAATTTTTTAGATAAAGCTTGGTGTATTATTGTCTGTTGTTCTTTCTCTATGTGTATCGAATGTAAAGAAAGAAAAAAATAAAAATAAAGTAGAAAAAGAAAAAATAATCAAAAAAAAAAATAAAGAAATTAATGAATATATAGTAGTAGATGAAAGTAGTCTGCCTACCCCTGTGGGAAAGAGGCGTGACGCTATGTATGTATCGAATGTATGAAAATAAATAAAAAAATATTATTATTATTATTTATATTCATACATTTTAATGTCTCTCCTATGCTAGGAGGTTAATTTTTGCGCGGGCCTAAGCCAAGCGCTTGCCAATTGTAACTATACTTGTAATGTAACTATACCTACTTATATTGAGAGAAATTTGCGTACTATGCGGCATGTATTCAGAATTACAGCTTTTTGTAATAGAGTGTATGAAATTCGGCGCATAGGTAGAGAAAAGTCGGGAATAGCACATAGGCTACTTTTTATCGCGGAAAATTGCATAGTTCCCGCGGGATAGCGATAAACGATTTTTTTGGAAAAAAAATTATATTATAAAGCCATAGGTATGTATAATGCTTGCTCAACTCTACTGACCTGCTTGGCCTTCGACCGGCCCATCAGCAGCAACCATTGTCTTGCCTATGTTTTTGCATGTCACGTAATTTGCAGTCTTGTGGTTGTGTCCTCTGTGGCGGGCGGAGGGTTGCGGCGACCGCGGGGTCGTCCCCAGGGAGCCGCTCTGTATGCAGGTATTGTTGCTTTGGGTAGAGCTCCATTCTGTCAAAGTGTTTCTGAATTCTGTCCGGAACCGGAGTACCTAATTTTATGTATTGTGAGGAAAGTTTGGTTTATGCGTTAACGGGGCAATTCGTTGGGCCTGTTGGAGGCAGCGTGCCGTACGATTGTTGGTTTTATCATACTGATCGATAGTGTATGAGCGAATGCCCATATATAGACGATGAGTTGGGCGGATGGGCAGAATGGGACTAATGGAAGATGGGCTTACTTGAGCTGGTTCCGTAGCGCCGCGAGACGTAGTCGATGAGCTGATGGGATGCCCTTTCTCTTAAGGACTGAGCTGAACTGTCACAGCACTACACTGTCAAATTAACACTAAATGTCTTCGGTGATGGGAAATCGTAGTGCGCGGGGCGAGCGAGATCTGGACGCGTCCACTCCTAATCGCGGTTGTAGGGCAACTAACTAGGGATGGGCTGATAGTGCGGCGCGCGCGCACCCTGACACTAGGGATGTGACTCAAAAGAGCTTGACGTCACGCTTGGCGGGAACATCCTGGGGGGCCCGGGGATGAGCCTCTTCTTGAGTCTTCTTGAGCTGAATCCAGGGGTAGCCTGGCTATCTTGAGCACAGGCCTCCGTAGATGTCCATGTGCTGTGTCCAAATCCACAACACGAATCACTCCATCCTTGCCGGGAATTGTGCGGGTAATTCGTCCAAGTTTCCATTTGAGCGGAGGCAAGTCATCTTCCTTGACGAGCACCAGTTCACCCACTTCAGGAGGTGAGGAAGGGGACAGCCATTTGGAGCGGGTTTGGAGGGTATGGAGATAGGATTTGCTCCATAGTGTCCAGAAGCGTTGAGAAAGAGCTTGTATGAGCTGGAAGCGTTTAAGGGCAGACAGAGGTCTGTCATCAAAGGGCGGTTCGGGCAGAGCAGTGAGCGGACGGCCTATAATGAAGTGCCCGGCAGTTAGAGTTTCAAAGTCCGAGGGGTCAGACGAGAGTGGGCAGAGAGGTCTGGAATTGAGTACAGCCTCGATTCGTGTGAGAAGTGTGGAGAATTCTTCAAAAGTAAGGTGTTGTTCACCAATCACACGGTAAAACAACTGTTTAGTAGATTTCACGTTAATTTCATGTAAAGAGCCGAACCAGGGTCCCTTAGGAGGGTTGAGCAGCCACGTAATGTGCTGGGTGGCGAGTTTGTGTGCGATTGCATCGTTGTTTTCGACAAGAAAGTTCTGAACTTCTAGGAGCTGATTTCTAGCGCCTACGTAATTCGTACCGCAATCCGATCTTATAAGAACAGGTGTACCGCGCCGCGAGACGAATCGTTGCATTGCCGCGAGAAAGGCTTCGGTAGTAAGGGCGGAGACGGCCTCCAGGTGAACCGCTTTCGTTGAGAGACATACAAATATACAGAAATATGCCTTTAAAAGTTTAGCGTTCCGTAACGTGCTAGATTTAATGAGAAATGGGCCGGCAAAGTCAGTTGTGACTTGGCTAAATACGGGCTGAGGTGTAACCCTGTCCGCTGGAAGATCAGCCATTAGCGGGGCTTGAGGTTGAGCGCGGTATCGAAAACATCTAATGCATTTGAAGACCCGGCGTCTGATTGCACGGCGTGCGGATAATATCCAGTATTGCTGGCGTAGAATAGCGTGTAAAGTGTCAGCGCCAGGATGGCAGTGTAATTTGTGGCAGTGATCAATTATGAGGTCTACAAGCGGGCTAGAGCTGGGTAGGATGAGCGGGTGTTGAGCGTCGTACCGAATTGCAGCATGAGAGAGACGACCACCGACTCTCAAGAGATCATCTTTCAGGAATGGCGAGAGACGCTGGAGTCGGGCGGTGCAAAGCTTACTACTTGTAAGTCGATGAATGTCATCTGCAAATTCGTTTCGCTGAACAGAGCGGACCCAGAATAACAGAGCGTCCCTACGTTCACTAGCTATCAACGGACCAGAGCGCCGCAGGTTCGAACTGTGTTTGCAATTAAAAATAAAACGCCTGATACAAGCCGTTACACCAACAAGTTTGTCAAGAGAGCTGAAGCGAGTGAGCAGATCATGATCCAGGTCCGGAACTGCGATATGAGCCGGTACCATCCTTTGCTTAAGGCCTGGTAACGCGTGGTGACCCAAAGCGGGTGGCATCGTAGGCCACGTGTGAGGAGGCTCTTTGAGCCAGTTAGGAGACCACCAGAGGTCATGAGTTGATAGAGATTGGGCTGACATTCCCCTGCTTGCGCAGTCGGCAGGGTTGAGATTCGTGGGAACGTGTCTCCACATGGAGCTGGCAGAACTAGACATTATCTTGGCCACACGGTTGGCCTCAAATGTCTGGAGTCGATGAGGGGGCGTGTTGAGCCACGCTAACACTATTGTGCTATCTGACCAGCAGTAATGTTGATCTATAGTAAGGTGAGCTGACAACTGAGTTGATACTCGAGTCATGAGCTGGGATAAAAGAGCTGCAGCTGATAGTTCCAGCTTGGGGATTGAGAGACGATTCTTGATGGGCGCGACCTTTGACTTGGCAATAACCAGGTTTATGTTGACATGTCCATTAGCATCGAGTTCATGGAGATAAATGACAGCACCAAATGCAGCTTCTGAGGCGTCTGCAAACCCGTGGAGCGAGTACGTGGACGTGGAATGATATTTACAAATGTGCCGAGGTAAACGTATATGTGAGAGCTGAGGAAGATCTTGAGAAATGTGCTGCCACTCTTTGAGAGCTTCATCGGGAGTGGGCTCATCCCATCCCAGTTTTAGAAGCCATAACTTCTGTAAGAGGAGCTTTGCGCGTAAGATGACGGGTGTCACCCAACCGTTGGGGTCATAGAGGGAAGCTACGGTGCTGAGAATTGATCGCTTTGTTACTTGACTGAGCGGGGGGAGAGAAATGCGATAAGTGAATTCATCTAATCGAGGAATCCATTGTATACCTAACACTTTGATGGAATTCGATTCTGGGCTGATGTTAAAGTCCTTAGGCATGTCGCACTGGTCATCTGGAAACCGGTCAAGGAGCTGGGGGGAGTTTGAGGTCCATTTACTGAGCTGGAAACCACCGAGGGCAAGTAGATCGATTAACTCGTTTTGGAGTGCCTGTGCAGACTCCACCGAGTCGTGACCACAGAGTATATCGTCGACGAAGATTGAATGGCGAAGGGCTTGAGCAGCTTGCGGGTAGCGATGACCTTCGTCATCCGCGAGTTGGAGTAGAGTGCGGATGGCATGGTACGGACTGGACCGTAAGCCATACGTGACAGTATTTAGGGCATACGTGAGCAGAGGCTGGTCAGGTGACGACCGCCAGAGAATAAGTTGATACTGTCTTTGATCTGGGCGGATGAGTATGTTCCTGAACATCATTCTAATATCCGTACTGAAAACTACAGGATGTGTCCTAAAGGCCATAATAATGGCAACGATATCTTGTTGGAGAGCTGGACCTGTGTGCAGACAATCATTTAAGCTGACACCGTTTGAGCTTTTAGCGCTACCGTCGAATACAGTGCGTAGTTTGTCTGATTCTGCCTTGAAGACGGCATGATGAGGAATATAGAAGTGAGGCTTATCCGCAAATGTACTTGGGTGACGAGGCGACATGTGTCCCAATTTGAGATAATCATTCATAAAGTCAACATATTTAGAGCGGAGAGGCGGATTTGCTTGTAGCTTCCTTTCAAGATTGAGAAACCTACGTAGCGCAATAGCATGAGTGTTTCCTAAGGTTGGCGCATTTGGTACGAACGGCAATGTGACCATATAGCGACCTGACGATTCTCGAGTGGTTGTGGCGCGGAATATTTCCTCGCACTGCTCTTCCAATGGGCTGGTCTTTATATGAGGTTGGGGTTCTTCTGACTCCCAGAACCTCTCAAGGCTCTTGCAAATTTCTTGCGCAGAAACATCGGCTTCCGACTGTGAGCTGATAATGTGAGCTGAACTACACTGATTCGCGGGTGTTGCTTGTAATTCCTCAATGGGCCCTAACAATGCGAAATCAAAAATCGTGCCGAAGGCTGTGGGCTTCCCCCGGCCCAACGAGACCTTAGTCCCGTCCAGAACTTGACCGAGAACGTCAGAACCTAATATGAGATCGATGGGAGCTGGTGTATGGTATTCTTGATCAGCCAAAGGAATCGGTGGCTGACCTCTCATATGTGCGATGTGTGGGACCGTCTGTAACGGTAGATGGCCGGTAACATTGTTTAATATGTGCGCTGTAGCCGTAATTGTGGGTGTGTCATGATGTGTAGGTCTACATAATATCGTAACTGATGCCTTTGATTCTTGGGTGTGATTATTGCCCACTCCTGCAATCTTTAGTGTTGTTGAGTTGTGCGGTAACTTTAAAATTCGAGCCATGCGCTGAGTTATGAGCGTTAGCATGCTACCACAATCTAACAGAGCTCGGGCTGAGTGAAATTGACCATGTACGTCTGCTATTTTTAGAGAAACTGTGGGTAATAAAATTGGTATATTAGCGGCGTGTTCTTCACGTTGCGCAGGATTACATAAATAATAATTTTTTGTTTGAGCTGACATTGTGGAGCGGGCTTGTGATGTCTGTGTGTGGGCTGAGTGTGTGTGTGCTGAGTGTGTGTGCGCTGAGTGTGATTGTGTGTGCTGATTTTCATCATGTTCTGTTATTGTATCTAGTCATTGTTGACCACCCGTACGTGACCCACTGGGCGAGCGTGAATGATTTGGCGGGTTGTTTTGTAGGTTGGGTATCGCATGTGAGGCGTGTGCAGACGCATGTTGTTGTTCATGAGCTGGGCGCTGCCTGGGCTGATCTCTGAGGTGCGGAGGTAGAAGATGAGCGGACGAGTGAGTTGGTGAAAAAGCATTGGGCCGATGAAGAGATGTGTGGTGGTTATCTTTCCCACATTCCTTGCAAGTCCGCGTGGACTTGCACTCGCTATCATAGTGCGGGCCTAGGCAGCGGCGGCAGCGGTTGCGAGCTTTGATAAAGTCCCACCGGCCTTGGATCGGTTGGTCGTTGTACTGCGGGCAGGCAATGAGCTTGTGGCCTCGATCGCGACAAAATGGGCATGGCATGACATTGGAGGTGGGGGCGGCATGAGCGGGTGTTTGAGCTAAGTAAACTGGCCTTGGCTGGATTGGGGGTGGAGTGCGGTAGTCTGGCCGACTCCTAACCGGGGCTACGGGACGATATTCCTGATAGGCAGTGTGCCGAGGTGGGCTTCTAGGGGGCGTAGCTGGAGTTTGTCTGCGATATTGGGCAGGCTGTGGCGAGGGCTGACTAACTCGTGAGGTGCCTGGGCTGGCCCACTCGGTCTCTACACAACGGGCATGCTCTTCAAGAAATGTTATCAAATTTTTAAGGGTGGGCAGGGTTTGGCGCGATCCATACTTGCGCTCGAAGAGGGTCTGGAGTTCCCCTTTTAGCTTTCGTACTACTATGGACACGAACACGTAGTCGCAGTCCTTCATGTGCAGATCTAGGTTATTAAGCGCACATTGTGCGGAAATGAGCGGGGTTAGGAAGAGCGTGCGGATGTCTGAGCGCGTATGAATGTGTGGTAGCCCCAGGATAATATCTACAAAACGGTCGATGAGTACGCGACGGTTTTCGTAGCGCCTGGTGAGTATGTCCATGGCCACGGCGTAATTTTCATTGGTGGGCTGAAGGTGCGACACCATACTGCGTGCTTCGCCTGAGAGGCACGAGAGAAGATAATGGAGCTTGACTGCATCCGAAATGGTGGTCATGTCATCGGTGAGGCTCCTGAAAATGGCTACGAAGGATGGCCAATCTTCGACCTTTGAGCTGAATTTAGGGAGCGCTATCTTGGGTAGAACCGTTGCAGGGGTGGTTGAGGTGGAGGGGTGAGACGTCTCCGGAAGAGCTGAGGCCACACTTAACTTCTCAAATGCTACTAATATGTCGTTGTAGTCCGCAGTCGCGCTTTCATAACTCTTTGTATAAGCGGCCTCAACCTCGTCAGAGAGATCTTCGTCGTCTATGATTTCATGGTAGACGTCCTCCAACTTGGTCTTGTATAGGTCGAGCTTTGCGTACCTAGCGGTGAAGTCAGCTGATGTGTACTTCTGTGTATCCTTGGCGAGCACCGCCACCGATATCTCTTTGAGCAGAGTGATTGATTTCAATGCCTCTCGGAAAATAGCAGCTTGGGATTTGGTAGGCATTGTGTGTTTTGTGTATATGTGTGGGTTGCGAAAGTAATTGAAAAAAGAAATGTTTATGGTTTTCTTTGTTAAGTTTAATGTTTAAAACAAATGAGCTTGAGCTGAGTTATGTACGTTATTTCGTGTAAGCTGTCGGTTGCAAGCTTTAGATGTTGTATGGTAATAAATTGTACTGTAGAATAGAGTTGAGTAGACCGTGATAAAAATGTTTAAAAAAAAAAAAAAAACATTTTTTTTTTTTTTTTAATCAACCTGTATATAGGTGTTGGTATTGCTGAGCAGCCTGTGTAGGTACAGTATGGAAGTGACGAGAGAATTATATATTTTTTAATTAAAAAAAAAAATATTTTTGAAGGTTAATATGTAAGTATGTATATTCTATAACACCCTGTAAATGAATCAAGCAACGTTTCTGAGCAGTATGTGTTATGTTAATAAGAGTAATGAGCGGTTTGTATTTGTTTTTACTAAAATTATTTTTTTATTTAATATGTTGAGTTTTTTTTTTGTTACACCCTGTACCCTATATAAGTAATACCTGTGTAATGTATTGGGCTGATTTTTTAAATATGTGTGTGACACCGATTAATAAAGTAAACAAATAAAATGAGAATGTTGAAATTGTGAAAGAAATGTTGGTCTTGGCACCTTAGGCTCTGTCTACCCCGTGAGGGACAAAGACGTGACCCGTGTATGTATGTATGTAAAGTAGTGTGTAGTAATATTTGTCAACCTGGCTGTAGGTAATTATCTTAATTTGGCAAATGAAGTTATTATGAATATATAATGAGCCGGTAATGTAATGTAACCAACTACCTACTGAATTTATTTTATCAACTTGTAGGCCTATACTTATATTATAATGTGTTGAGCAGATTTAATAAACAAGTACTCTGTAAATTATTGTTACTAAGCGAAACGTTAATTAATAAGCAAAAGGATTTGATGATCAAAACTTAACCGGAATGTTCTAGCTAGCGTAAGCTACGAGAGTACCTACTTATTTTAAATGGAATCGGGCGGCTATTGTGCGGATTGGCTATCAAGTATTTTATGGGAAGTTTTACTTTACGTCGATTATTATTTAAGTCTTAGCAGTATTTAATTATGTAAACAACACTTGTATTGTGATTGAGATCGGGCCGACTTATACCTACCTACGCGGTAACGGCTGTGTTCGCGTGTTATGATGCTTATATTCTAATATGGAACTAAATAGGTATTGTTATTCGAACTCCGAACAATCCTGTCGAAACAATCTGAATAATGTGTTGCGGCTCGATACTTGAAATAAGTACTTAAGTTAAGTTTCGGTTTTTGTCAACTTTAAATTTACACACCTCTAGCTAAATAACACTTCGCACACAAATCTTACGCTTAAATTAAATAGCAAATGTGATTTTACGAGGGGCAGGTGAGAGTAATACCTGAATAGGTTAGGTAGGTATTTTTTGGGAGTGACGAATGGAATTTTTTGAGATGAAGTAATGATACTTTATAGATAGGTACGTTAGGTAAAATACTTGCCTTAAACAAGTATTTGTGGATTTTATGGGCTGAGAATAATGTACCTAAGTGGTACTTTAACGTATCTATACGGGCAGAATATTCGAGAAGTGTCGTTTTTTTTTTACGTGGGTAGATTTTTTCCTATAGTGGGCGAAAGTGGGCTTGTAAAATGGGTTCAAGGGGCGAAGTACCACCAGGATTATATGAGCGGGAGCCTATTATGAGAATACGAGAATAAAAGATGTATTTTTTTTTGCTAAGTGGATGTGAAAGAATTTACCTATATGGGTGAAATTTTTATGGTGAGAAGGGGAGCTGTTACCACAGGACTATGGTTCAAAAGGGAGGATCGAAGGACCAGAAATATGTATGAGCGAATGCCCATATATAGACGATGAGTTGGGCGGATGGGCAGAATGGGACTAATGGAAGATGGGCTTACTTGAGCTGGTTCCGTAGCGCCGCGAGACGTAGTCGATGAGCTGATGGGATGCCCTTTCTCTTAAGGACTGAGCTGAACTGTCACAGCACTACACTGTCAAATTAACACTAAATGTCTTCGGTGATGGGAAATCGTAGTGCGCGGGGCGAGCGAGATCTGGACGCGTCCACTCCTAATCGCGGTTGTAGGGCAACTAACTAGGGATGGGCTGATAGTGCGGCGCGCGCGCACCCTGACACTAGGGATGTGACTCAGAAGAGCTTGACGTCACGCTTGGCGGGAACAGATAGTATGTATGTATGTGAACTCTTTATATGAACACAAAATATTTACCTTGCTACTCCGCTACTTAAATAAATAATAATAATATACTTAAGGTAAATATTTTGTGTTCATTGAAATGGACCTCCGCAAAGTAACACCTGATTCAATAAAATATTTAAACTGTTTATTCCGCATGGCAATCAAATTATTTAACAAGTTACCGGAATCTGTCCAATCGTTGCCAGATCGAATTTTTTACAAGAAAATTAGGCAAAAGTTGAAAGAAAAATGCTATTATGACACACAAGAATTTTTAAATGACTCAGAAATGTAATAATACCTGTGACTAGTGACGCAACAATAAGAAGCCTAATCCATTTTTTAGATTTTGACATAACTTAAGTAACCTGATTTCCTTACATGTGATTTAATTTCTATTTGATTCGATTAATTTATTTGTGTTAATTTGTAATATAATTTTATTTGTCAGGCCGATTATATTATTAAAACTGTATTTGATGTGACCTTAATTGACTATAATTTTATTTTATTCTATTTGATTTGATCTTCTGTATTAATTTTAATTTAATTTATTCTGTAAAGCTTATTATAATTCTTTTTTACAACTAATTGTGCATGCGTAGTTCTGCTGTGGTTGTCGTTTGGTGCAACCCTCCTAAATATTTGTACGCCTAAAATGGCAAAAAGTGGAGAAACTCATTTTACTATGTCACCTATACTTGTACCACCTACTTTTATCAAATAAATGATTGATTGATTGATTGATTGTGCAAAATAAACAAGACAAATACAATTGACAAACACTGAGATACATGCACCAAGGCGGACTTATCCCTTAGATAGTATGGATAGTATCGGTACATACATAAATCACATCTTTATCCCTTACGGGGTAGACAGAGCCTAAGGTAACAAGACCTAAAGACCACGTTTAGTGTGGTTATGGGCGTATGGATAGTATTGGTCTCTTATTTAAAGAAATACTAGCTATAGTATTGATAGCATTGTACAGAAAATAACGAAAACTATTGAAACTATCGATACTATTATCTTTGCTCAAACCAATGATATTTCATAGTATAGATATGTTACGTTCCTAGTAAATTGCGTTTGAAAAACGTTCCCTCTTTTAACTGTCACATTGAATAAATAAATAAATAAATAAATATCATGGGACAAATTACACCAATTGACCCAGTCCCAAACTAAGCAGAGCTTGTGCTATGGGTACCAGGCAACGGATAAACATACATATATAATGTAGATAACATACTTAAATACATACAACATCCATAACTCGGGCACAAACATTCGTATTCATCATACAAATGTCTGCCTCTACCGGGATTCGAACCCGGGACCTCTAGCTTCATAGTCAGGTTCACTAACCACTAGGCTATTCGGTCGTCAAGTCTATTAATGTCACGGACTACTCATACTGTGGCTTGTTTGAGGTAAATGAGACAATTGGGTCATTTATGAATCTTCAACTTGGGCGCGGTAGTGACATAATATCTACTCCCAGTTCATATGTAATATCATTGGCTCAAACTATCGACAGTTTATCGAAACACCATCGATACTGGACTCCGAGTGACAACACTAGTTGGAAGAGTGGCGTCGTTTTATTCACGTTTGTTGACTTTCGCTGGCTGAGAAAAATTCACAAGTTAGCCGCAAATTTAGTACTGTAAGAGCAAAACAACTTAGCTCCTTTCTGGCTAAGACCTCGAGCAAGGTCCGTCCGGATCGCTACCACCGTCTTACTCGCTATCGAAAAGAGATAACTTCCAAATTTCACCGGGAATATTGTGAAAACAGTGTGATCTGTTTCAAGGTGGGTCCCTTTTTGTTCCATTATTTACGGTAGTCATAATTTTTTTAGTCATTACACATGATATCGTGCAATTTTTAGGAATTTAGGAAAAGTCATCTGAACGTAGTAGGTTAGGTTACATTAGTTTACTAACAATTAAAAAACAACTTACTGTTTCAGATATGATGTTTGTGTTTGTATGTAGTTTAACTTTGTTTAACAAATAAAGAATTTATTATTATTATTATTTTATATAAATTATATTAAATAGATAGAAAGAGAAAGCAGGGCTCTGTCGGTAAGGGGAAACATGCTGGTTCGTAGATTTGCTGGTTGTACACTTGATATTAAGATTACGCTTTTCAAGGCATTTTGCCAAACATTTTACACTAGCAGTCTATGGTCTAGTTACACCCAAAAAGCCTACAGTGCTCTGCGAATCCTGTACAATAACCTGTTCCGGGCGTTGGTGGGGCTTCCTCGACATTGCAGTGCCTCTGGCATGTTCGCTGACGCACACACGGATGATTTTTTTGCGCTTATGCGTAATAAAGTTGCGTCTTTAGTAAAACGAGTGACGGAAAGCCCCAATAACCTCCTGCAGGTCGTAGCAGGCAGGCAGGATAGTGCGCTGATGGGCAGGTTCAACGAGCTGCATGCCCCGAGTAAGATTGCAGCTCGGTGAATCTGCTGTCAGTCTAAATGTTGTATTGTTATTCAAATTTTTTTCTCAATATTAATACTAACATAGGTTAAGATTTTTCAATTTGTTTACTAACATACTATGGACCTCAAAGTTGTCTGATAATAAAGATATTTTATTTATTTATTTTATTTATAAAACGCTCTATGACTAACGAAAATTATGACAAGCCATACATTCGGAACTTCAATTCTATGGGACAAAATATATATTATAGACCCGTTTCAAGGGCCTATTCTAGCATTCATTTCCAAATGATTTGCAAATCCTGTCGTTTGATTAGCTTTCAATTAACTTAGTCAAACATATTACAATTAGCCAATTCAGCGTGAAACAGGCTCTGTTGGAGCAATTTGTCGTGTTTGCTCGCGGCCTCACGTCGCCGTATTGAAGCTCCGTTAGCAAAGACATGTTTTATCTGTTAATATTGCCTTAACAATGATCTAATTGTAGGTTACATTCTGGATTGAGACTAATTGGAGAAACTCGCGCGAGATTCTAAATCAAGACGGTATTAAGGTGTCAAATATACTTCCTATCTGTTTTCTCTATCTGTTTTCCTTCACACTTACACTTAGCTAGCTTGGATAGCAGCTTTGACTAATCCGTCGTCATCTACTCTAATTGGCCTGAAATATATATAAGAATAAGAACAAGAACCATACCCTCTACCCTTAATAGTTAATCTAACTATTCTAACTAGTCTAACTAATATTATAAATGCGAAAGTATGGATGTTTGTTTGTTACTCAATCACGCCAGAACGGCCCAACGGATCTGGACGAAATTCGGCACATAGATAGAGAAAAGTCTGGAATAGCACATAGGCTACTTTTTATCTCGGAAAATTGTGTAAATCAAACAATAAATAAATAAACAATAAATGTTTTCTTTTCTTTTCTTTTTTTTTGTTCCTGCGGGATAGCGATAAACGAATTCTTTGCAGACGAAGTCGCTGGCAACAGCTAGTTGATATAATATATAATTTCCTCCATGCAGTATGCTTATTACGTAACTCGCTCGCGATCACCATCGTGTTCATTTTGACAGTTCATGTATGGGCTGACAATTGGCATCGGAATCAGCTAGCTGTCACATTCATACAAGAACTGTCAAAATGAACACGATGGCGATTGCGAGCGAGTTACGTAATAATATATAATTTCCTCCATGCTGGTCTGGGCAAAGAAATGTACCAGCTGCTTCTCTTCCCGCGCGGATGGTAAAAGCTCAACAAGGGACTGGGCGAAAATCTTAGGAATCATGTTATAGGCGATGCGGCTAGCAACGCATCACTATTTTGATTCCCCTTTCCATTTATACGCCCACAATCATGCTAAACGTGGCCTCCAGGTCTTGATACCTTAGGCTCTGTCTACTCCGTAAGGGATAAAGACGTGATTTATGTATGTATGTAAGATAAACAAACCCTTCTGATACTCAGTCTACATCGTTTGCTACTAAAAATACTCTCATAATAAAATTCAAAACGTGGTGTTTTACTGTAGATTAACAACGCCTAACATCGTTTTCAACGGAGATAACATTTTTTGTGCTGAGGATACGTATTTTATACCCTACGCGTTACTGGGTTTATCGGCTTGTAAAATATTTATACAACTTTTCACATAAAACTGCAAACGAATATTTTGATTGAAATAATTCAGCAAAAACGTCAACAAAACGCGCCTACAGTTCTGAATACAAATGTCGAAATGCTCAGACGAATGGCCTCGAATGCTCATAAAAATGACTTTTTGCAATAAAAATATTTCACACATCGGCGTCGACGTAAATTCGTCGCGTACATTCGTACAAAATGAAATGCATTGGCTATGCGATGGTGCTACGGCGTAGCGGCGTAGCGGCGTAGCGGCGTAGAGGGGCTACGCGCGGCCGCGCCGGGAAGCGGAAGTCGTTACCGCCGCCCGCTGCCCGCGCGCACTGCACTGCCTCCCGAATATTAAAAAAAAAACTTGGCTTTTCATAGTCATCGCTGAAGATTTCATTGCATGTTGTAAGACGGCCTTAAGATTCTTTAAGCACCCACCTTCTAAAACTAATATTGCTGAAACACTAAAAAAAAATAGGTTTGATGTGTAATTTTAACATCAATTTTGCTACCAATCATTATCTCTTCCTTAGGAATTATTGTGACATTATCTATGCGTGGACAGGTTCACATGAGTTTGTGATTCAGTTTCTTTGATCGTAGATACATTCATTGCTAAAGTCGTCACAATTTAAAAGGCCCGTTTTGACAGTTCACGCCCATGAAGTTCTCTATTTTTTACCGATCGAAATGTTCTGAAGGTAATTGCATTTTTCATTGATGGGTATCGCTCAATCAGCTAAGTGCTGTGCATAACGATTTTTTCATATTTAATTGTCCACAGACTATTAATAATCGGTTAAGGAAAAAATAAATCGATCTAGATAATTTTTTCAAAACCGACTCGCACTTGGCCGGTTTTATTTATTTTATTTAGACAAATTAATTACTGAATTTCACCAGCTGTGTTACTGAAAATTATGACCTTGGAGCTCAAAGCCGTAAACAATGGCAACACTGATTTCAATAGAATGGCTCCTCTTCATCATCTGAAGAAAATGATTGACTGAAGGTTCACTTTCTAATCAGAACTTTAATCCAATGCCACTTTACAATACATATTTAAATCGATCAAATACTCATGCAAACTTGAATCGATTTATCGTGAGTATCGAGTACCGAGTTGTACGGTGACGTCACTAGTTACGTCGGGAAGACAAATGTCAAAACGGGCCTTTTATTTTGCGACGACTCTAAGTGTAACATAATATATACGACATCCAAAGTGACACAATCAATAGACTAGTAAAATTACAGGCAAGCTTCTAGAGATTTTTTGACATAATTATTTCATTGACTTTATGTCAAATGTATGTCAAAATCTTCGATTATAGTTGTCGTTAAACTTGGTGCAACTTACTGGTCCAAATGACATTGAACAAAGGGTGGCAAAGCAATTTGTTGGTGGATTACAAACAGGTGAGCGGTGTGAGCGGCGGCGCGCGCGCCGGACGACGCTTTGTGTCCCGACGCTCGACGGGTGGTGGCTTTTTGGATAATACAGCATGCAGACAAAGGCGGGTTCAAGCACCTGCGGATATGATAAAATATCAAATAAATGTAGTGGTTTAACTATGAAAACAGGGTATGCTTATGATGTTTTCCTTGAGGGTCGTTGGTTCGAATCCCGGACTCGCACCTCTGAGTTTTTGAAATGTATGTGCCAAAATTACATAAATGAAATTTACCATGAACTTTTCGGTGAAGGAAAACGTTTTAAGGAAATCTGCATACATCTGCGAAGCAATTCAAGGATGTGTGTTAAGTTCCCAATCCGCACTGGGCCCGCGTGCGAACTATAGTCTAAGCCCTCTCATTCTGAGAGGAAGCCTGTTCCCAGAAATGGGACGTATATAGGCTGGAGATGACGATGATTTTCTTCTACTCTTCTACTCTTTTTTCAAATTTGAATGGTACTTTCGAAATATGATCATTTAATAGAAATGCCTGTGAAATAACTAGCCTTTATTTCCAACTTCCAGCTAGGATAGTATATCGCGTAATTCAAATACTCTACAATCAAACACTTGAGTGTTGTTAACGTTACAGTGATTTATTACACAATAATAATACTTACTTGAATCAACACACGACTCGCAGACGAAACAAATTGCTCGCTCGTCGCTATGATCGCGCGCAAAGGCAGAATAATTAAAATTAGAGGCGTAATTGCGTCTAGAACATAATCTGTTGATATACCGACTTGTTTGCCAACAAAACAAACAGATTTGGAATTAATTACATTAGTACCAGCCTCACGCGCTCCTACGGCTCGAGACCCGCGCGCAGATATACAATGTAATAACATCAGCAAAAGAGACAGAGCGAGCTACTACCCTTATGCTAGGGCGAGATATCTAGACGAGACCATTGGTCTTACCCGTTGTACGCCTGTGATAACCTAGTGACACTTAATTGAAAGGAGTAATAGATATATATATTTTATATTCAAAAGTCAAAAAGTCAAAAGTCAAAAGTTTATTTTGCAAATAGGCCGCCAAGGGCTCTTTTACATGTCTTTTTTTGAATCTACCAGCGCATTCGGAAAGACCATCATTGCCAAGAAGAATGCGCCGCAAGAAACTTGGCAGAAAGTCATTTTTTCAAAATAAAATAGATTTACAATAGTACTTAAATTCTACTTAACTTACCTATAATACAATTAATACATTTTATAAAAGGGATGTAAAAGGTCCCTAAGTTAAGTTCGTACCTTAAATTACATTGGTCTATAGTAAAGATGTATAAAGTCTCTACTGGTCAAAGCGAAACAAATAACTTACTTCGTAAAGATAGGCCCAACGCTTACGAGTAAGGGTGCGACCACACCGCCGCTTAAAAAACGGTGACGTTACGGAATCGCAACAAAATGTATGAAGAAACGGTGAGAAAACGTGACACATACGACACGTCACTGCGTATACGCGGCGGTTTGGTCGCACCCTAATTTGTCCAATGCGGTGGTCCTAAAAGACCACCGTGCCCTAGTCTGTGACAGGTCGCCGTATCGTTCAGCTGTCAAAGTGTGTCAGAGAAAATGTTCGGACAGGCGTAACTTGACTTTTGACATCATTGGGAGTAATGCTTTTTTGACACGCGCCAATAATAGCTGTCAGTTTTTTTTGGTGTGCCTTATTATAACGTCTGAATGCGATTCATTCCGATTCAATTTTGCGTTTTAGCTGTCATTTTTGATACTTCTATTATGGATCTGACAGCGAGTGATCCAAATTTGGTTCGAAATTGAGTCGCATTAGGACGTCATGGTAAGGCCCCTCGTCTCAGTTATTTCAACTCCGACCTAATCTAACGCAGGTTATGTTATATATTATGGAGCCTCGCGATACAGCGCTGTTTGATACACAATACTCTCTATTAAGTACAATATCATCCCTATTATATCTAAAGGAAATCATTTATTTCCAAATTAGAGTGGAGGATCACTGGAAACCATGTCAGATCTTCTCCGTGTTTATCATCCTTATATCGTCCTTTGTCTACCACAGCCGATAAACTTTTGGGTTATTTTAAAATCATGCCTCACTTTTGTTATAAAACTGTGTCTACTACGTTCTTTAATTATAATGAAAAACTGAAAATGTGAAAAAAATGTATAATTGTGATCTTGAAAAAAAAATGAATAACGAAGCAATTTCACTCCACGTTATTTTAACACGTGTAAGTGCGTAGAAACTGGATTTTCCCATAATAATAATCAACCTGGAAAAAATACCCTGCTCACACAGAGTCGACGTAACAAGGTCACTGCCATGCCATACTCGTAATTTGCGGGCTGCCCGCAACGTCGGCTTTCTGTCAGATTTGTTTCTTTCAATTTCTACCAATGGTTGGGGTTGCGATGCTCCGCGACCCTCGAGGTATATCGTGTGAGTTTCAGGAGTGGGGCTATTAGCAGAGGTATTATGTCGTCAAAATATTCGACCCCAAGACGCTGGCCGCATTGCCTCTCTGAACTGCTATTCCTAGCCTTTGGGAGAGGCAAGCGCCTAGGGTCACCCTATGGCCAGCACTAATCGTGTCGAAAGTTCGTGTATAATTTTTTTTGTGTCTGTCAATGATTATTATATTTATGCCCTTGACTGTACAAGAAATACATGGGACGGGAATCTATGTATAGATTCCGTAGTGTAGTGGAACTTCTGCTATTCACACAGCAGATTATCTGCGGCCTCTCCGATACGATCACTTGGCCGCGAGCCTGCCCTTCGGGCCTAATCTCTCGCGAAGACACCGCACTCCCCGTCCTGCTCGCCCCGGGCATGTCAGAAAGGGAAGGGTGCTAGTGTAGGGTCGCTTTGTTCAATGGCCCGCAGTCGAGAGTGCTAGATCTGAATCGTGTGATTGGAGACGAGAGGGGGCCGCGGGGGTATGAGGGGGGAGCGGGGGGGGAGGGGACCAGTCCCTTTGGCTTGCGAGTGACGTGTGTAGTCCACTTGAAATGAGGTAGGATCGCTGTTTTAAGACTTTGCGCAGATAATTTAATTACTATACTTAAATTTCCGTGTGGTTTTGCCTATTATTCATTTTTTGGATTGTTAAATTCGTTGTGAAACTAATCTAACTTGATCGCTGGGCACAGGCCTAATCTCAAAATGAGAGAACACCAAGCTACATTATTATAATTATTATGTACCGATCAAGCTATTCCACTATGATCCATAGATTCAGTGTTAGTTGTACGGCTAAAGATTAAAAACCAATAAATATTAGTTTTGCAAATAACCGGGACAGATTTTAACTATTCCTCTTGCAAGTTATCATTCGGAAAGTATTAAGGACACAGTTATTTAAAATAATTCCGTAAACTGTTTTTTATTTCGTAACTGTTAATAAAAATATTCGGAATATTCCCTTCCAATATTCAAATTGAATCGTTGTAACGGAATGGATCAACGCATTTTTAAGGAATTCCAGAATTTTAATTCCTTATTGCATTGCATATTTTTGAGCGCCCTTACATAGCTAAGCCTTGAAATATTTTAAGTACATTTTAAAGTAATAAAGAACGGTATCTCTGTTCAGCCGACGAGGACTCTTGAAACGTAAAGACTTTGAGATTAGCAGTAAATTTTCGAGGGCGCTAATATAATATGTACAGAACATAATAGCAAAGCGAGAGCATTCTCGAGTATCGGCATATTTAATGCAGAGGTTGGGGCGGGTCGTGAAGCACTAACAAACGGGAGTTGCCTTTGAATGAATGAAAGGTTTATTCACAAAAACATATAGCTTTAGCTTATATTTGGACCACGTTTTACTCTGCAACTTCTTCCGGGGCAAGGAACGAAGGAATTCACCGAAGGAAATCGTACTAAAACAACAGTTTGCGATAGACGTAAGAGGGAGGGAGAGTTTAAGTACCAGGGTATCAGATCCTCTAAGAGCTTATTTTGAAATACGAATGAATCGCGTTCGATTTTTGACGTGTTTTTTTGTTGAGTCGTGGAGCAAATTAAAAGTACTAGGGTATTAGTTCATTGACTTGAGGACATTAATATTATAACGTTACTGTCATCCTACTACTTTTGTATTTTGTATTTTTTTTGTAACTATGGGTGTACACCTGCAAATAAAAATTTATTATTATTATTATTATTATTGTTAGAGGTCTGTCAATATAGATAATACGAACATTTTTTTTTGTAAGCGGCCAGTACGGTACGCATATTGAGCATCATAGAGGTTACAACATTAAGGGTGCGACCACACCGACGCTTAAAAAACGGTGACGTTACGGAAACGCAACAAAATGTATGAAGAAACGGTGAGAAAACGTGACGGATACGAAACGTCACTGCGTAAACGCGGCGGTTTGGTCGCACCCTAAAATCTAATCTAAACTGCTGTTTTTACTTCTGCCGGCACTCCCGGAGTGCTACCCGTTTTTTGTGACGCGAATGGCGCCATCTCCTGTGCTTGGTGGTGTGGTCGGGGCGGCGGCGGCGCGCGGACAGACCGCATTACATTAATTAGACGCGGCCCGCTGCGGCCTTCTTCGGCCGCGGCCATACACGAAACAACCAATTAGAGAGGTAAAGGGCTATGCAATTATGGCGACACATCTGTTTTTTTCGACATATATTATACACGACTAAACATTAACCAACTATCCATATCGATCATAATAGCTGCTCGCTCAACTTTGTCGACACATTTGACCTTCGACTGGTCAATCAGTAGGCTTATTGTCTAACTCGCTCGCAATCGCCATCGTATTCATTTTGACAGTTCTTGTATGAATGTGACAGCTAGCTGATGCCAATTTTATTGTCAGCCCATACATGACCTATCAAAATGAAGACGATTACGATCGCGAGCGAGTTAGACAATCAGCGTACAGATTGCAGTGATCGCCTATTTCGGCGTAATTTTATTTCATTTGAGTTGTGTGAAGTTTCCACTCTATTGGGTTGTTTGCTCTATGGCCACAACACGGCGGCTGATCGCATGCCACTATGCTTATGTGGGTACGTTTTGCCAAGGTGGTGCCTATAGAGAGCTGTCGACAGCTGTGCTACTTAGGCCCACTTGCACAGTCCAGAGTTAAAAAATTAAATCGCTAACTCGGGGTTAGGTTTGACAGTTCCATACATTTTGACACTACTTAGCCCCGGGTTAGCATCTAACACGGGGTTAAGTCGCTAACCCTGGCCCGTACAAGTGGACCTTAGAGTTTAGCGCACGTAGAGCCTTTTATTTTTATGACAATTCCTGTGTCAAAGAAAATACAATAAGACTGATTGTTACATTGGACTACAAGGAATCATGACATATCTGCACACTCAATCTAGTTGCTGATAGAAGTGATTTATTTTATTGTACCATGACAGAATTGTTTAAAATAACTACGCATGTATTATGTTATATGTCTTAGAATAAGTAAATTAATGAAATGTGAAATTAAAAGAATTAGTATTATAATTATTGTAATTAATGTACCTAATTTAAGTTATTATTAATTAATATTTTTAAAATTTGAGTTGGACTTTGTAAAATTAAAATTAATTTAGGCGCTATCGCATTAGGTTGTAACCTGTAATGATAGTTGCTTGTGTGTGAAATAAATAAATAAATAAATAAATAAATAAATGATCACTGCTTATAATATTCCAAGTTGTACAAAGTTGTGCTTTTCAGTTAAAAAAAAATGCGTTAAAATCATTTTTATTTTGGTTTAAATGATTCGCGGTTAATTTCGTTATAATTGCAAGGGTGGTTTTACGGAGGTTTTGTATGTAGAGTGAGGGAAATGTATTCACGTATTGTTTTCCCTTACTGCACAGTGGCAAATAACCAAATTTTTGTTAAACATTTATTTTGATCAATCTATTTCCATATTTTATTTATGTACTTAACCAAATTTCAAGTCAATCTCACCACTGCAGCACTGGAAGTACCGTTAAACGTGATAATTTTGGAGTAACTTTGATCGTTTTAAAATTCCTATAAAATCGATATTGTCCATTATGTAGTGAATTTTTGGCATGTAGGTGTAAAGACGATCGATAAAGACATCGATTAGAAGGAGCAAACGTAAATAAAAATTAATGATTTCGTCATTATAACTACTACTTTTTAAACTCATTCCGGTTTACGGTAAGTTTGATATGAAAAATAATTACCTACAAGTGGCATAAAAGCCTGTAATAAAACGACTAGAGCTCTAATACTCTCAATATTGAAGACCTCGACTTGTTATGGTTACGCCAAATCCACGCTAAGCCCGGCTTACTCGCAGCGATTAGAGCGGCGTCCAGCGAGGCCCGCTAAGCACCCCACCAGCACAACTGGATGTCTCTATCACTTGTGTCCTTGTCCTTCCAGAGCAGAAGGAAGGAGACGAACAATCGGTCCCGGGTCATCAGTATGCCGCGCGGCGCCGCGCCGGTCCTTATCCCAATTAAATAAAGAAAGCCATGGTAATACTGCGGCGGCGGCTCGGGCAACAGGGGAATACTCCGGACTCATTGTACATATTAAATACGATATAGTTAAGGCAAGTTCGAGGCATCACATTTGATTGTCTAAGTTATGGGTACCTAACATAACTATAACGGAAAATAAAGCCTAGTTGTTAAATTGATTGATTACAATTGAATAATAATCAAAAATATATCGGGAATCATGGCTGGAATCTTGCGACTCAATTTTGAAGCAGATATCTTCAACCGATTGAGTTGAAGTTTTGCAGACTCGAGTAAATCCGATGACAATACAATAATCTGGAAGTGGAATTCTGGTGACCCAGCCAGAATCGTACTCAGACTACACAGAGAACTCTTAAACGGTTGGTCCGATTGGCTTGAAATTTGGTACATATAATTATATATACATACATATAATTAATTATATTATTTGACGACCGGATGGCCTAGTGGTTAGCAAACCTGACTATGAAGCTTGAGGTCCCGGGTTCGATCCCCGGTCGGGCCAGATATTTGTATGATGAATATGAATGTTTGTTCTCGAGTCTTGGGTGTTTAATATGTATATAAGTAAGTATTTATCTATATAAGTATGTTTATCCGTTGTCTAGTACCCATAGTACAGGCTTTGCCTAGTTTGGGACTAGGTCAATTGGTGTCAATTGTCCCACAATATTATTATTATTATTATTATTATATATGACGGATGACAATGCAAGGTACAGGCAGCACTCAGTTTGCGCGTTATGCCTTAGACTTACAGTTTTTTCATTTATATTTAAATACCCTAAGCATAGTATTACAGCTCAAAGGCCAAGGCGGTTCTTCGGCTAGTAGAGTCTGATTGTAAACATTATCGTTCCCTTTATGCATGTTAGCGTGGGCTACAATGCGAGCAGTCTCGGGGGTCCCGCGCCGCGGCCGTGTATCGCCGGCTGCCCCCGGCCATCAACATTCAGTGCGATGGATCGCCCGGGAGCGCCGCACGTGACCTGCGCCCTGATGCCACGAACCCTCCATGAATCTAACGAATCGAAACAGGTGACATCCGATTTGGGTGTCAAAAATACTTAACCGAGGTTTAAACTACTTCTGCAGTCTGTACTCTGCACTGGTAGGGATCAATTTACTCAATGAATGTTTAGACAAGTAAAAAAGATCTTGTAAAAAAGTCGATTTCTTTAAAACTTTTTTTCTCCTGACTAGACACGGCTGCAGCTGCATAAATAATTAGGAAAATGAAAAATGGAGGTTCGAATAAAATGTTTTACCTTTACTTTCTTGTACGAGTACAGAAAGAATACAAAGAGCTTAGGAGAAGAGGACGGTCCGCAGCTTTGTAAATCTAGAATGTGTGTACATAATATTTTAAATGCGAAAGTGTGTCTGTCTGTCTGTCGCTAAACCCACTTTACTTGGAATTAGGCATAGAGATAGCTTCAGTTACAAGGAAAAACATAAGCGAATTCTGCGAACACGGAGTCGCGAGCAACAACTAGTTTTGCATAAATTAATACATTCCTACATGCCGAACGGGCAAATAACGTTTCCGTCACATAAAATTCTAGATCGTTAGTAGAAATATGAAACGCTGTGACTTGAACATGGCGCGTGTAAATAGATGGTGCTAGCCTTGTTTGCACGCGGCAATGGGGCCCAATGTAAATACTGTCGTATAAATAAGTATATGCCGTGCCAGTTTGTAAACTAATCCGGTCATGATCAGTCGCCGCCGCGCATACCTGATGCAGCACAGCCCCCAAGCTCGGTGATTGGTTGCTTCTAATAACAAAATCACATCAAATTTTATCCATAAACGTCGCTTTTATTACACGCTTTTATTTACTAATTGAACTTTGATCTTAGTAGCGTGTGTAAGAACATCTCTTTGTGTCCCGCGCGGGTACACTGTCTGTAGAGTCGGGTTACATTAACCCACGAGGGTAACTTTGTGCGCCTCTAAAAATCAAACTTTTCAATGTTTATTTTCCGACACAAACGTACACTTAAGTAAATACGCTAAATAAAATGGTTTTTATATAAAGTACCTAATACTGAAATGATCTGAAATAAATATTGAAAAGTTGTATTTTTAGAAGCAGACAAAGTTACCCTTCATGGCTAATATAACCAGACTTTATAGTGCGTGTAATATTTCAGAGCAAATCTGAAGCTTTTCCACGCGCAACTTTAGCCTCAAATCGCAGGTGATAACAATTATTAATCCCTGCTTGTACGTGCACGTTATCATGAGAGATGAATCTGGCTTAATTTATTGCGGGATCACTGCACGGTTAGCACAAGTAGCCGCGACTCGCTTCGCCGTCTCTTACTAAACTGACTGCTGTGAAAGAGACGCCCGATAAGGACGGGGGAGGTAATGGCCGTGTTGGCTGTCAGGTGGGTGTCGCTCTTTAGCGATGGCTTAATAATGCAGTGGAGTGCTCGCCCCGCTTTAGGCACTGGTTCCACCGAGGGCTAGGAAGCGATTAGCTATCAACTATTTTTTCGCACAAGAAACAAACATAAGATATAGATCCCGTGTCGGTAAAAGAGACAGATGTATTCAGCTGATCGCTGGCGGTTCACACCGCCGGCGAGGACATTCTCGCATCATCATTATATTATTATCAGCCATAGGACGTCCACTGTTGGATATAGGCCTTCCCCATGGATCTCTAGTGGCCTGATGACCTCGTTGGTGTGAACTCGAGAACCTTTCGGCCCCAACGACCATCTGTTCTCCGTGCTATATGGCCTGCCCATTGCTACTTCACCGAACTAATTCGCTTGGTTATGGTGACCTTTGTCTACGAAACCCCCTGGGCCCCTTTTCTCCTTATAGTAAGAGTCAGCGACAACCCGCTATACTTGTTTCCCGCTCATCGTCGGCGGTGAGACCGGTGCCATACGTCGCTGCTAGTTGATTACCAGTTAAGCAAGACCGTGATGTGTTTGTACTGCTAATACGGAGTAGGCTGATGGTTATTGTTTGGATTGTACCCGGAGGATTTTGATTGGGATTGCATTGATATGGTAGTGTTTTTGTTTTTGGAGGAACTTTTATTTTGAAGTCGTGAATCAAAGGTTTCTTTAAAAAGATGTTATTTCATTCGACATCATGATTAAAGTATATCAAATAAAATAAGGCATTTTTAAGCGAAACATTGCCTTTTTATTGTCAAATAAAATAAGGTTTGTGAAATACGTGCACCACTGACCCCGCAGGGGCTTAAGGCGTGAAGCCAATATGTCCAAACCTAATGTAAATAAATATAAATCCATTTCGCTGGCTTACTGAGTCGACACACGCAGCAGGTATGTATTCAGCGGCCGTCCAACAAATCGCCCCCCTCCCCCCTGCGCCGATAGAAATGAAACAATCGACGCGAACAACTCTCAATCGCGGAAAAGTGCGTCGCTGTACAGCAAGCCGCGCAACCCGTTACATCTCTCCCTAAGCAACCTGACGGTACTGCTAGAGGGTTGCAGGGCGGTGCTGTGTGGCCGGCCGTACCCGCATTGTGATTCCAGCCGCGCGCGCCACCGCCCTGACAGATCTGCGCCGCGCGCGCTTTCACGAGAATTTAACATGATTTCAGTGAGATAAACAGACGTAAAACCTTTTATTTTGCTGAACAAATACACGGTTTCCGTGTAGAGAAATCAGAGTGTTTGTTAAATCTTTCCTCAACGCCGACATGAATCACGGTAAAATCTTGAATGCTGCATTCTGAGAATTCTCTTTTCCACAACACCCTAGACAGGTCCCACGAAGACTGTGGCGAAACATTTTATTGTGTACCTAGTTTGTAAAGATTTCATTAGCAGTTGTATTAGCATAATACACAATCCATACCTACCTACTAATATTAATCAAATAAATGTTATATCAACGCGAAAGTGAGTCTGTGTTACTGTCTGTTACTTTTTCGGGCTTACACGGCTGAACCGATCACATTTTGTAGCGATAATTAGGTCTCGGGGAAAGACAGAATAATTTTTATTAGGTACGGAAATCACCATTTAAGGAGGTCAAAAGGGGGGTGACATTTACGACGACGAAGCTTTACTCTATGAGAAATTGTATGATTAATCTTTCAATCACATAAATTACGAATTTATATTACTGACATAATTGAACTAATTATTTGACATACTAATTGTATTGGGAGGTTAATGTTCATAATTTTTGTTTTTGACTTAAATTTCTACTATTGTGTTTTTTATGGTTTTATTGTTTATTATTGCTTTTACTTAAATTACCAATTTTATTATACGCACCTAATTATGTGAAATATTATGAAGTGGGCATTTATTATTTTTATTATGATTTAAATTTTTAATACTGTTGTTCGATGCGTTTTAAGCATGTGTGAGTGATCGTGTAACGTGTATGCATGTATGTGTCAAATCAGTCTAAAATAAATCATCAAGCAGTCCACACGTCTTTCGTTAAGCAAAATTCCCTACATACAACTATCAACCTTATTATAAAGAACATTTGGTCGACATCGAACCGGAGGAGAAACCAGATAAGCGAAGTCCAGCCGGCCGGCGAGAACAATAGAGGACCGCATTCCTGAGCCTAGTTGCTATCTGCAGTTGCGAGTTATAAGGAAATTATAACAAATTAAATAAAGTGAACATTATTAAGTTGTGTTATCGTGTTGTATAAGTGATTGGACTAGTAAATACTTCAATATGAGTACTAACGAACAGTTAATTCGTGTTTTGGAGGATACAGCGGTATTATTGAAGAAAACTGAAATCAATTTGAAGAAATGTCCCAAACAACGTTTAACTAAAGGCTACTTAGAATGTCGTGCACAGTGTATCGACGCTTATTGGAAAACATTTACATCGGCGCATAAACAGCTGGTACAGAATACTACATTGCAGGAGCGCGGCGAGATGCAGTACTTTCTAAAGGAAGATTATTATATCGTGGAGGAGTTATACCTATGTTTACAAGGTGATATCAAGGACGCGCTCGCTATGGCCGCTCCCACACATGCTCAAGGAACAAGCTCGCTGGATGCCACGATGTTTGAAGCTGTACAACAACAGGTCAAGTTACCTGCTATTGTTTTACCTGTGTTTTCTAATAACTATGAAGAGTGGCCGACGTTCCACGATTTGTTTACGTCGTTGGTACATAACAACACGAGTCTTAGTAAGGTTCAAAAACTGCACTATTTAAAGTCAAGTATCGCCGGTGAAGCCGCTGCCTTATTGAAGCATGTTACGATTACAGAATAAAATTATGATTTAGCGTGGGATACTTTAAAGCAAAGGTATGGTAATAAAAGGTTAATTGTGAACTCCCTGTTGAAGAGATTGTTTAATCAAAGGAAGATTACTACGCAAACATCCAGTCAAATAAAACATTTACTCGACACTACGACGCAATGTTTGAATGATTTACAAAATCTTCAACTGAATATAACCCAGTGGGATCCGTTCATAATTTACCTAGTAGTGAATCGACTTGACAGCGAAACTCATAAGCATTGGGAGGAACATGCCTACAGTTTAAATGCGGACCAGTTACCCACGTGGACTGAATTAAAAAAGTATCTCGAGTCGAAGTTTCGCACGTTAGAACTGGTTAACCCTGTCACTGCTACCGTACCTAAAGAAGCAAAAACACTTAAGGAAAAGTCTTACCACGTATCAACACCATCGAAGAGTTGTGTTTTATGTAGGGATGAACACACTTTATGTCACTGTCACGAGTTCACGAAAATGTCACCTGTGGAGAGAATTGACTATGTGAAGAAAACTAAATTATGTTTCAACTGTCTCCTGCCTGGACATTCTGCATCACGATGTCGTCTTTCCTTTTCATGTCGTATATGCAGGAAGAGGCATCACACCATGATACACCAAGCGCAGAATAAGGAGTCAGTCAAAACTCAAGCTCACCACAGTCAGCTGACACACCACGAAGAAGACCCGCAGAATGATGAAGAAGCAGAAGAGGTGGAAATTTCGTGTAACTTTGCCTGCAAGAAATCCAAAGGTCTGCTAGCTACGGCAATGATATATATAAGGGACGACGAAGGTCACGTGACTCCCCTTCGTTGTTTAATTGACCCAGGGTCAGAATCAAGCTTTTTAAGTGAACGCGCAGCACAAGCTCTGCGAGTCAAGAGGTCACCTGTGAGAGGAACTGTTACCGGTGTTGGCGACCTCCAGATCAAGATCAACAGCGTAGCACATGTTCAAGTACTGTCAAATCACGATGACAGTTTCCAGCTAGATGTCAAGGCTTATATAATGCCCTCAAAGCTCACATCACAACTACCATCAAGGAAGATTAAGTATGACCCACAAGCCTGGTCACACATACAAGGACTCACTCTGGCTGATCCTAAGTTCCACCAGCCAGGGCGAGTAGACATGCTACTTGGCGTAAAAGTGTATGCACAAATACTTGAAGGAAAAGTTAAGAAAGGTCCACCTGGCACTCCATGCGCCCAAGAAACAAGCCTAGGTTGGATAATATTCGGAGATGTAGAAGGCACAGCAGACACTTTACATGAAACCATAGTTGTGATGCATCATCGGGTCGACGTAGACGATATGTTAAAGGCATTTTGGGAGATAGACACTACAGATACAAAGAAGAGTCTCACGAAAGAAGAAGAAAGGTGTGAAATGATTTACAAGGAGACGCATACAAGAACCGCAGTAGGAAGATATATAGTAACGTTACCATTCAAAAAAGAAGAAACGCTATCTCCAAAGGGACACACAAGAGACATCGCCATGCTGAGACTGAAACAACAAGAAAGAAGATTCGAGAGAGATCCGGATCTTAAGAATGAGTATGTCAAAGCTATAGAAGAATACATGAATCTAAACTACATTGAAGAAGTTCCTAAAGAAGAAGTGAACAAAGAGGCAGTATACCTACCATATCACGCTGTGATTAAAAAAGAAAAAGAAACTACAAAGACTAGAATAGTCTTTAATGCTTCTTCTAAAGGCTCTAATGGCGTATCCCTGAACGACGAACTCCTAGTCGGTCCTCATCTGCAGGAAGACATGCGAAATCTAGTCATGAGATGGCGTATGCGACGTGTAGCCATGATATCAGATATACAAAAGATGTATTTACAGATTCTGATGAGCCCGAAGGATACTGATTTCCAGAGGATACTATGGCGTAAAAATACAAGCGATCCAGTCAAGGACTATCGACTGCTTCGCGTAACTTTTGGCACCGCTTCTGCGCCTTATCTTGCTGTCAAGACGCTCCAACAAGTGGCAGAAGATGAAGGCCAGGAGTACCCCCTTGCATCGAAAACCATAAAAGAGGATTTTTTCATGGATGACCTGATGACCGGGTCAGACACCGTGCAAGAGGCTGTAGATGTTGCCAAGCAGATCACTGAAATATTGAAGAAAGGAGGGTTTGCTCTCCAAAAATGGGCTTCCAATAGCACTGACTTCCTTAAAGAATTTGAACCTTCAGAGAGAAGTACGCATGTCAAGATTGATATCGAGTTAGGAGGTACAATCAAGGCCCTAGGACTGAGCTGGAATATGGGCGAAGATATCTTCCAGTACACTTTAAACTTACCAGATCCACCTGAAATCATCACGAAACGAAACATATTGGCTGACATTCAGCGACTTTTCGATCCATTGGGCTGGATATCTCCTTCGTTACTGCCTGCAAAAAGAATTATCCAGAAACTTTGGCTCTCACGTGTTGGCTGGGACCATGAAGTAAACGAAGAGATAAAAGAAGAATGGCTGAGTCTACGAAATGGACTAGATGAAATTAAAAATATAAAGCTAGATAGGTGGATGAATACGACACAGGACTCGATGGAAGATGTCACTGTACACGGCTTCTGCGATGCTTCTAATTATGCCTATGGCGCCGTGGCTTATCTACGCACTAAAACACAAGATGGAGAATACAAGACGACACTGATAGCAGCCAAAACAAGAATAGGACCTGTGAAGCCAATGAGTGTCCCAAGACTTGAACTGTGCGGAGCTGTTTTACTATCAAAACTGCTGAAGCAAATAAGCGAAGCAACCCGCATACCTACCAGTAAGATGTACGCGTGGACAGACTCTACAATTGTGTTATCCTGGCTGCATGGAGATCCTGCAAGATGGCAAACATTCGTGAGAAATAGAGTGATTACCATACAAGACACAATCCCCAACCAATGGTACCATGTTCGAACTGCGGAGAACCCTGCTGATATTTCATCACGAGGTATGGCGTTGAGTGAACTGAAGAACTGTGGCCTCTGGTGGCATGGACCGCAGTGGCTGAAACATAAAAACATACAATTAGAACACCCAATAATAGAAGAGACAGACCTGGAAATGAAGAAGGTAACAATGCAAGTTAACCTAAATAGAGAAGAAAATACAGAAGTCTTTAAAACCTTACCTGAGAAGTTTGAAGAATATGATACTTTGCCTGATTTACTGAAGTCCATTGTTTATGCCAGAAGATTCTTGACGTACCTGAAAGAGAAAACCACAAACACGGATAAGACAATAACAACACAAGAATTAGAGAAGGCACTACTAGTATGTATAAAGGCTGTGCAAGCAGAATATTTCAATGAAGACATAGAAAGCTTAAAAACAAGAAAAAGAGTAAGCACTAAGAGCAAATTAAGAACTTTAAACCCTTACCTTGACGAAAATGATATCCTCAGGGTGGGCGGTAGATTGTGCCATTCTGAGTTAGACGAAGAACGAAAGCATCCTATCATTTTATGCAAGTGTCACTTTACATACCTCATCATGCACGACGCCCACCGAAGAACCTTACATGGGCGATATCAGCTGACCCTGAATTATATAAGGTCAAAGTACTGGATCTTAAGAGTAAAAGGATTGCTAGCAACTTACCTCAGAAAATGCCTCAAATGTGCAAGACATAACGCTACGACTAGAGATCAGTTGATGGGAGAATTGCCGAAACCAAGAGTAACACCTGCTAAACCCTTTTTGAATAGCGGTGTTGATTTTGCCGGACCTTATCAAATTTTGATGTCTAAAGGCCGAGGGGCTAAAACATGTAAGGCCTATATAGCAATTTTCATATGCATGGCCACCAAGGCTATACACCTGGAATTGGTGAGCGACCTAACATCTGAAGCATTCATCGGTTCTTTTCGAAGATTCGTTGCACGACGGGGCCGCTGTGCTCATATCTGGAGTGATCAGGGCCGTAACTTCGTTGGTGCAAGCAAGGAACTCGCTGACAGTTGGCAAGAGGCAAAACTTGAGTTTGACGGCGAAATTGCAGAAAAACTAGCCCTTGATGGTACGCAATGGCATTTTGTGCCAGCCTATAGTCCAACGTTCGGCGGTTTATGGGAGGCTGGGGTCCGCTCAATGAAGTACCACCTGAAACGAATCCTCAACACACACCTGACCTATGAGGAAATGAGCACCATACTCTGCCAGATTGAATCATCTTTAAATAGTAGACCTCTGTGTCCGATTGACGAGAACAACACCGACAGCATGGACGTGCTCACGCCAGGCCACTTCTTACTTACCGAAGCACCGATTACCGTCCCTTCTCCATCTCTCAAGGACGCCAAAATAAGCAGTTTGAGCCGTTGGCGACACACTCAAAAATTAGTCAACGACTTTTGGCGGCAGTGGCTGCAAGAATATTTATGCCGGCTGCAACAGCGTCCCAAATGGCTTAAGAGACGAGAAGAGCTAGAGATTGGTCAAATAGTCGTGATCAAAAATGACCACTTACCACCTGGAAAATGGCAGCTTGGACGCATAGTGGATAAACACCCGGGCGCGGACAACTTGACCCGTGTATACAGTGTTAAAAGTGGTGATTCAACCATAAAAAGAACCATTACTAAATTGTGTCTTATGCCCATTGATACAGAATCTTAATTTACTTAATGTTCCAATTTAAACTAATTTGCATGTAACTATGTTTAAAATCTTCTACTTTGTTTCTGTTACTAAATAATTAGATAATTGCATAACTTTAGTAATGAGATAATTGAATTTTACCTTACATGTGTTATAGTGATACTCTCTCATACTTGCTTCTCCTTACTATACATAGTGCTATAGTTTGTTAATGCAATTGCATGCATATAATGTAGTTTATCATACAATTTGTTATAGTAAAATACTATGTACAATTTTGTAGATGAGTATCTATACCTATGAAGTTTAATAAAAGGTCGATGCCCTTTTGGTGGGCGGTATGTTCGATGCGTTTTAAGCATGTGTGAGTGATCGTGTTAGTGTATGCATGTATGTGTCAAATCAGTCTAAAATAAATCATCAAGCAGTCCACACGTCTTTCGTTAAGCAAAATTCCCTACATACAACTATCAACCTTATTATAAAGAACAACTGTTTTAATTTTATAATAATTTTGCATGCTACAACGTGGCAGAACATGCATTCATGTAATTTAAACCACTGACATGATAAACTGTACCTACTGTGTGTTTTGGCAAAATAAATAATTATGAATAATGAATATGAATATGAGTAACATAATTTGTGCTCTAACTGCATGTTTGCTATCAACTTTTTTGCAGGCGTTAAAAATACCCGAAATACAAAATCCACGCAGACGTAGTCACGGGCAATACGGGCATATCCCTTTGACATATTGTAGTTTTGAAAAGAAATATCCCTGAGTTGATATTTTGATCGGCTATGATATTAATCTTCATTGAGTGCTGTCTGTCAACATCGTTAGTGAAGGAGTTGCGGGTGCCCGGGTCTCGACGGGGCTTCGTCGCGGCGACTCGTGGTCCACGCACTAGCTGCGAAGCTGGACGCTGGAGGGAAGCATGAACTGAATAGGAAAACAAACAAAATAATGTAACATCTTGTCGAAGAAAAATTGTGGCTGCTTCTGAGAGTGGTTAATAAATCTCATGCATTTAAATTTAAATAAATAAGGTTTTATGTTGCATAGCAATAGTTTAACTGGTTATAATGTATAATGCAAAATATCTGCGTTAATAACAATAAAATTGTGCAATTGATACGAGGCAGACGTGATTTGTATCAGATAGCAAGTATCGAAGCCGAAATAATATTTGTCGTGATACAAGCATTTTCATTAACTTTAGCCTATTAGCTGGAAACCATCTGATCAACATGAAAATAATTAAACAGATTACAGATCGATTATTAGATTGATGAAAATCTTATCAAGTCCAAATTCGACAAGCAATCTGTTTTGATCGAATCATCGTTGATTTGCACACCGATTTAGTAAAGCAACTTATCCAGATAATCGGGACACAATCTAAAGTGTATAATTTGTTCGCCAAAGATATAAGGTACAGCGGAAACGACAAAACAACGAAGACTGTAACCGCTATCAATAGTGCAACTGAATTAATGTAAATCTCGGAACAAGCGGCGGAAGAAAAGCGTCAACAGACGCCGCGGACAATGCGCTCAGCGCGGGGAACACCAATTTGGGCTTAAACCCGTCCTGAGAGGACGGAGGAGGCGGAGTGGGGCAAGGGGAGGGGGGAGGCAGCGGTAGTGCAGTAAAAGCAGTAAAAGTTTCCTTCAGCGAGTCTTTGGAACGCTAACTGAAAAGATGCACAGACGACGTTCCACAGAGTAGTCATTGAATTTTACACCGAATAAATACATTACTAAATATAAATGAACTATTCTACTAATTAAGATCGTAATGACTGTATTTTAACGATTTTACAATCACATTGACAAAAACTAAACTGCTAAACTATAAAAAAGGAAATCTACTCGTATCTACATTAAGCACATAGTTCCCAGGGCGCTCTAAGCATTTTCCTTCTGACTGTTGACTGTAGAATGATCTGATCTGATCTGATGCGAGCGACAAAACGAGACCTACAAATTTTAGTTTGTCAATTACTGGTTTAACTCCCTAGTGTGATACTTATTAGTTCTGAAAACTGTAGAAATTTATAATATTAATCTTTTCCTAAAACGTTTAACCCTTTCTCTTTGTTTAGGTAATGCCATCTATATTTGATACTTTCATTATAACGTCAATTTAAGGCTACTACCTCGGCCGTGCGGCGCGATCTGCGAAGGATGCTACGCTCCTCTAGTGCGTGTCGACACCGGTAATTACCACACAACTGCATCGATTATACACCAGATTATTTTAGTATCATACAGTAGGTAGTATACTATCTGCGCTGAAACCGGTAGCGTTTGCCTGTACTTTAGTAGCTATCGGGTGCGTGTCATACTTTTTACGTGTGTATATTTCCCGTTAAACCGAACTAGCTCAGTATCATACCATCACTTAGCTTGTTATCACTCTGTTCTGATAAGTAAGCCGGTAGGTACCCTTTACCTACCGGTATTTGTAGTTCCATCGATTATCACAAGCAAGCACTTACTTTTTAATTATGTGTGATTATCAACTGGTTTAATTCTTACTGGTTTAATGATTATATTGGTATCTCATGTTAATTTAATGTGGACAAACACGACAGCTGCGAGCTGTAATCCTTGCTATTGACTGTTTGGATTCGGACGGGGTCCGAAATAAATGTGCTGCCGCCCGGCGAATATTTAGATTTATCGGCGGTATCGGACAAATCGGCCGCTTGTCCGAATATGGCGCTCGCGCTCGCCGGCCATCCGTCTTTCTAATTGCGAGCCAGTATTAATAGACGCGGCACTTAAAAACCGGCTAAGTGAAAATGGGCTTGTCCAATAATCTACGATAATAGCCAATTTTTATTTGCTTAGTATTAGTTACACATACATACATAAATCGCGTCTTTATCAATTACGGGGTAAACAGAGCCTGTGTAACAAGAATCTAAGGCCATGATTAGCATGATTGTGAGCGTAAAGGTGGAAAGGGGAATCAAAATAATGATGGATCGCTAGCCGCATCACCTTTAACATGGTCCTTATCATTTTCGCCTATTAGTATTAGTTAAGGTGAGAAAAAAGAAAAAATACCAATTAAAACAATTATTATACTTAACACGTTCACTGCGAGCTATTTTGTTTAATATTTAGCGGTAGTAGCGATTTTTATTTTTTCTGGTCAAGCATTAAGTATGCATTTTGCTAACTTTTTTTTGGGTTCCGCTAAATATGTCCCTGGGTGTATAAATCAATATTCAATCATTCATCTTACTAATGTATGTAGTGTTCGAAGCTATGTAGCTATTCGTAAAGTGCATGTTAACGTGACACTGTATAGCTGTTCCTATTACCCCCCCCCTCTCCTGCCCCGCACCTCGCGCCTCAGCTTTGTCTCGGCATATTGCTTCCGCCGCAAGCCCTAAAGCCTAAACCTCATCCCCAAAAAACCTCAAAGCAGAGCCTTCCCTGCAGTGTTGCCAGGGCGGTTTTGAATAAAATGAGTTATTACTGTACAAAAAAAAGTCCAGAATTTCAATATTTTGTGTTTTTCCTACTCAGAATCGTTTTATTCTCTCGACTCTGATAAGTAGGTACAAGATAAAATAAGTCCCGGATTTACTATTGATTTTTTCCTGTGTACGTCACACATACATAGATTTAAGAAAACAACGAACAAAAAAGTGACAAACCGGAATGAAAATTTTGGGGCACATTTTTTCTAAAATAATTGAATTCTAGAAGAAATGATTATGTAGATGTTTTTTAAAATAAAAACGCTTACCTAACAACAATTATTTATGTAGAATGTTACAAGTTTAGTTACGATTAGTTTGTTCTAACCAATTTTAGTGAAATTGTCTACTTATTTACCGGTCAACTTTTATACAAATCGTCAAACTAACCCAACAACGCTGCAATAAATGAAATAAATTTTGAGGCTGTCTATTTTTCCACACATTTTGCAACTTAGGATAACATTAACAATGATCGTGACGAACAACAAAGGGCATATCACTCATTAATCAGCGGCAACTTCAAAAAAGCGGCGCTAGTCCGCGGCCCGCGGCGGCGCCCCCGAGTTTTAATGAGTTCCGCTGCAAGACAAACGAAATTAGCTGCATACACACACACACACACGACAACACGAGTGTGTATCACCACCCCTGCGAGTGTGGGACGAGTGCGGGACGATCATAAAGTACCAAAACCACAGCAATTTCACATAAAAACTTCACTCATTTAAATGTTATGAGCCCGCTTTTTGTTAAACATCGTGTAGCAGTTAGCGATTTAACTTTCATGTAATTTGCGTTCCGCGCCGACGAATGTCAGGTTATTATGCGGCGTAACACAAACTTCATGCTTTGAAAGTACGTTGTATTATATTAATTTGGTGTTTTGGTTACACAATTACCTATATGCAGTTATTATCAAACTGCCGTTTCTGACTACAGACAGACTTTTAACAGAGGTAGGTTTTATTGGATGACCCATTTTATCAAATTAGACTCTAAATATAGTCATAGACATGTTTCAAAATCTCTACTGTAAGTTTTTGACAGAACTAAACGATATTACAACTACATTACAGCTGCATCCAGGCCGTGATTACACCAAGGAAACTGGCGTACATGCGTTGCGTTGCGAGCTGCCGCGGGAATCTCGTCGTGCGTCCGCCGACTGATGCTCACGGCAAGGCATGGTTGCCTTAACACTGCACTTGTGATGCAACTGTTCGTGAAATATTTTTCAGTCATCTGAATAGCTCCAGTGGTCGACGCCGACCTATTGCAAACGAGCTACTTATTGAGATGAACACCGTGTTCAAAAATTAATCCGGAATACTTCGTCAGAGTGGTTTACTGAACACAACGCCGCTAGACGTAAATGGTTTTCAGGCTATTTTAACTGTACCTACTTGATAAACTTTCTTACACTCGGTTTTGAATCAAAAATTATATGGCCAAAAATGTTCAAACTACGATTAATCCAGCAACATGCATTATGCATACGTAAATCACGTCTTTATCTGTTACGGTGTAGACAGAGCCTAAGGTAACAAGACCTAAACGTATCATGATTTTGGACGTATAGGTGGAAAGGGGAATCAAAATAGTGATGGGTTGCTGCTAGCCGCATCGTCTATCCCTTTGTTATAGTGCTATGGGCGGCGGTGATCTTGGTCTTGGTCTTGGATGTTAGGGAACATCTAACTATTATTATAAATGCGAAAGTATGGATGGATGGATGGATGGATGGATGTTTGTTTGTTACTCAATCACGCCAGAACGGCCCAACGTATCTGGATGAAATTTGGCACATAGATAGAGAAAAGTCTGGAATAGCACATAGGCTACTTTTTATCCCGGAAAATTGCATGGTTCCCGCGGGATACCGATAAACGAATTCTTTGCAGACGAAGTCGCTGGCAACAGCTAGTTTCATTATAAAGCCCGAACATGCGTTCTATTGATTTTTTCCGTCAGTTTTGGAGTGGGCGCGTGTCGCGCGGCGCGGGCGGCGGCGCGTCGTTACCCTAATGAGAGGCCGCGCGGCGACGCGCCGACTGCGGTGATCATTAAAATTGATCAACCATTTCGGTTTAAATTTGCTGGCGAAGGATTAATTGCAGGCTGATGGCGGCGATTACCAGCAGCGCGGAGAATTAAATCGCTCCCACGCATGCTGTTCGCGCCTCCACTTTGCAGGCTGTGCTTTTGCAATTTGACAGTTACCAACTACTTAGTTCATGAGGCCAATGCATAATGATTATCCAATTTTACGGCAGAGTTGAGGCTACCGTATGGAGTTAAGCTTGCCTGATGTTTGATTCTACCAATTAAGTTTCAACGTTTGCAGTACGAAGTACCACAAACAGAGTACCGTGAAACGGGATGAGGAGGGATTGCGGGGGAGAAGGGATAAAAATATTTTGTGTTTTCACTTGCTAGGTACTTGAAATTTCTGGGTCATCTTGCTCTAAAAGTAGTTGTCATATTTTTAGACATAATTATGGTGATTTGTTCGTCATTTTTTTTATTTGTTCCTATACATTATATATCCCTTCTGACCAGGGCCGTCTTTAAATTATTTGAGGCCCTGGGCACATTAGGATCATGGGGCCCCTATGACCTAAATATCGGTTATCATTTGGTAATCTGGCAGGAACTAGGGGGCCCCATTCGATCGCGGGGCCCTGGGCACGTGCCCATAGTGCCCAGTGGAGAAGAGGGGCCTGCTTCTGACCCCACTACTGGGTGAGTCGGGATTTGCCTATATTTTTGTGTTTATTGTTTAAACTTTGAAATTAAACGACAGGTACCTAGGTATAATGATGATTAAACTACAATTCATACAGCCGGTTTTCTTTATCGAGGTTTGAACTTTAATTACTCACCCCGTTTGACGGTACCTAAGGTACTTTTTAAATCACAAATAAACAGTTTCAACCAGCACTAAGTTTCTTCGGGATTCAATTTGCCGATTTATTAAGATAGTTTAATTATTAAGCCCACACAAATTCCAACACTACAGAATTACCAATTCACATACACTAATTATTTTCACTTTGCCTGAACTTTACTCCCAAAATAGACTTCAACTAAAATATGAATGATGTTTTATGCTTTTCAAAACGAGAATATTGTTCATACTTCGTTCCTGTAGCGTAACGTAATATGTATACGTGACCGCGGATGCACACCTCAGAATTCAATAACAGGATGCCAGGTCGGACCCTCCGCGTGCGGAATGCAGATGAGCGCCGCCGCCGCCGCCGCCGCCCGGTGGATTACCGCTGATTCTTGTCCCGCTAGCCTTTTGACAATTGGATTGAAATCAAGTTCAATGTTCGGGCACATAATAGTACATTACTACAGAAGCCGGGAAGTAAGAGGTTGCCGGCCGAAAACATAGACGGCCGAAGCTAGCCTGGATAATTGAGGCTGACAATCCAGGAAATAAATCTCGCACTCTGATGCCGAAGATGACGTAGGTAGTAGTTGGCAAGGTACGAAGCGAGGGCTTAATAAATCAAGGATAATTTTGTTAAGGTTTAGAGCTGATCATCGAAGCATGAGCGAGATAGGCATCTTCTTTATGAGAGTGTGTTGCATACTTTTAATAATTAACCGCTGCGTTAGCCGAAAGCAAACACAATACCGGGTTCCGCGAGCCGCTCGCGCCGGAGCCTGCGCAACAAAGCGCCGCTTAGATTAGCATGTCACAGGCGACATTAACTCGCCAACGCGGCAGCGATACTCATACTCATAGGTCAATCACCTGACTTAACCGGTGTTCAGTCCATCTAAATGAGTACGTGAGAGACCAATCCTTAAGTATTTAAGCACACTAGGTATCACACTAATATTATAAAGGCGAAAGTTTGTGTGTGTGTATGTTTGTTACTTCTACACGAACGGCTGGACAGATTTAGATAAAATTTGGAAAGGAGATAGCTGATACCCTAGATTAGCACATAGCCTACTTTTTTCCCGGAAAATTGCATAGTTCCCGCGGGATAGTGACAAATAGGTATGTCGTGGTCGTGGCTGCCTAGACTCGCAACATCAGTTCTTTAATCTAATTTTACGCGGACGAAGTCGCGGGTAGAAGCTAGTAATTAATATATCTGAATCTTACGGCTAACTTATATCGAAAAAAATCGCTTTGATAGTGCCTTAATAAGTGCAAATAGATAACATATTGTCGGAAATATCTCTGCACCTCAGTTTTAGAAATGCGGGTTCCCCAGCGTTGCTTCCTTGTACGTTTCGTATTCGTCTTCATAGTACCGGTAGCAATACAAACTAAGAAAGTTATAACTGTGTATTATTTTTATGAGGTCTCACTTGATGGTCTCTTTCTAGTTGTGACATTAAATTGTCACGTGCACAGATATTTCCGACAGTTCACTCTTTGCACCTGCGCACGTTTTGGTCTTCCGATATGCGGGGATTAAAGCTGTCGATCACGATATGCCTACACAATGTCAGATGACTGCGATTGGGTTCTTTACAAGTATTGATAAAATCGTATAATTGCTTCTTTGTTTGATATGTATAATAGCAGTCTGGATTAATGCTACGTAACAGTACCTACCTCCTAATAATTTGCAAATATCAAGAAAATTCGATGCCTAAGCGGAATGTCCAGCTTTTTCCCAAAGCAGCACCACGGAAATATAATAATGACCCAGTCATCTATCAGGAGTTAGTAACCACAAAGAATGAATTTACGAATAGGAAGCTTAGCTTAGTTTTTTTAGCTTTTTGTTTTTTTTTTTATTTATATCCCTTGTTTATTACTTTACTTGTTTGTTTGTTTTCTTTGTCGGCACGTCAGCTAGCGTAAGTGTACGGTCTTACTTCCGTACATTTATGCTTACACGCGACCTACTTTTAGCTGCGTCATAGCAGTCATTATAATATGATATTTTTAATATAATTGAGCGAGTGCGCTACTAACTATCGTACAAACCACATCTAAAGAGAAAGTAACGCCAACCATTTAACTTTAAACCCTTACTTTATATCTAACTAACTTTACTTAACTTCAAATAAACTATACGTGAATAACTGCGGCTTCTTTCTCTGCACTCCACGAACTTACTACAACAACAGCAAGAAAGTGTAAGGAGCTAACTTTGGCCCTTACATTTAATGGTCCTTCGAACTTAAAAAGGTGTTTGTGTGATTTTGTGCTTCGATTACGATCGGGAATCGGTTTGACTGGCCTCCCACAAGCGGGTTTTTACCAGTTGAATCGAGAAGGTGCATAGATCGTTATTGGAGGGCTAAGGCGCAGAATACCAACAACGAACCAACGACAACTCATTCGTCAACGTGAGCTACGAGCGGATTTCAACAACTACTCAACATCTTGAACAACTGAAGATCGACAATCCGATCAACATGAACATGCTCCAAGAACAACAAAACTGCTTTGAAAACATCAAGACTTTATGTGCGAACTATAAAAAAGACGGCGCGTTAAGAAAAACTCAAGACTATTTGAACAAGCGCCTAACATCTCTCGTCGAACATTGGGAGGATTTTGAAAATCGTCACAAAATCCTTTTGGAGGAGACGGACGACAAATCTCATGTGTACTTCACCGGAAACGTGTATGACAACACGAAGGCTTTGTACGAGGCAACCAGAATGGATATATTGAACGAGTTACGTCAAAGAGGTGCACAAGATAGTAACGTCCGATTTGACCTGACGGGCATCTTAGATGAAGGGTCTGATAACAGCATCAAATCTCTGCTGAGTAAACAAGAATGTAACTTTAAGGCTATAGATCGTGCTGGCCGTATTACAAAATCTGACGTGAATGATGATAAGGAGAAGCTACAATTCGACGCAGGCGGTGAGAATAACAGCCAGTTTTTTCGAGAGCAATGACCTACAATTCAGGATTCTACACCAAAATATCGCCAGTATTCTTAGTAAAAAGGATCATTTGGAAATAGCTGTATCTGAGTTATCTGAGTCTGGTATAGAACTAGACGTGATCTGCCTGTCAGAAACTTTTGTCAAAAAAGGTGAAGAGGACAATGTAATTATTAGAAACTATGACCTGGCTAGTAGCTATTGTAGGAAAACTAAACGGGGAGGTGTATGTATATTTACTAAAAAGGGGACTGATTACAAAAACGTGTCGTTGGTTAATGAGTTGAGCGAAATAAATGTATTCGAATGCTGTGCGATTAGAATTTCAAAAATGAACCTGATCGTCATTTGTATATACAGAGCTCCCTCATCAGATATAGGTTTATTCCTCCAAAAATTTGAATACTTGTTACACATTGTCTCAAATAGGTACAATAAGGACAAAATAGTTGTAACAGGTGATCTCAACATTAATTTATTAGCCACAAGTAAATATACTGCACAACTAAAAAATCTAGTAGCGAACTTCGATCTACAGAGCCATATAAATGTACCAACACGCATAAGTAGCTGCATTGACCATATATATAGTAATGTAAAAAATGCCACAGGTAAAATATTACCTCTTTACCTTTCTGACCACAACACAGCTCAACTATTGTCTTTTAAAGTAAAAAAAAAACCAACTAGAACTAAACCTATAACGATAGCCAAAAGGGATTACTGTGAAGAAAATGTGACTAAATTTAAGAAATGTTTAAAGAGTCTATCATTCTCACAAGTATACAACACAAGAGACCTAAACTCTGGCTTTGACCAGTTCCACGATGACCTATGCCTCTTTTATAAACTTTGCTTTCCGGTGATAAATGTTAAAGCTAGTCTAAATGCTAAGCCAAAATGGATAACCAAAGGTCTAAAGACAAGTACTAAAAATAAAAGAAGAATAAGGCTTAATTTCTATAAAAATAAGTCACCAGAAAACAAAATCAAATTTATTAACTACTCGAAAATTTTGAGGAAGTGTATTACATTAGCCCAAAAAAGAACCAATACTAAATTCATAAATAACAGTAAAAATAAATGTAGAGCATCGTGGAAGGTTGTTAAGGCTGAAGTAAGTGACGATCAAAGCAGTGGATATATGGACAAGCTGGTTATTGATGGTACAACTGTTACTCAGGCATCGGACATTGCCGAAACATTTAATGATTATTTTATACAATCCACAAACAAACTGATTTATAAATTAAAAGATACCTTAAATAAAGGTACCAGTGTTGCAAACAGTATTTTCCTGAAGCCTTTTGGTGAAAATGAAATCCTTAACTTTATAACTTCACTAAAAAATACAAATGCTGCAGGCTATGATGACATCGCAACAAAAATTATAAAACAATGTAAATTTGAGCTAGTATCTGTTATGACATATTTAATTAATTTATCTTTAGAAACAGGGACATTTCCAGCAAAATTAAAAATATCCATTGTAAGACCAACATACAAAAAAGGCGATAAAACTGAAATTGGTAATTATCGACCGATTACATTAGTGCCCGTATTATCTAAACTCTTTGAGAAAGCGATGCATGCACGATTAATAGAGTTTTTCAATAAATTTAATGTAATAGCAGATCAGCAACATGGCTTTCAGCAAGGGAAGTCAACCACTCTTGCAATGTATAATCTAGTGCGTGACATAATAGAAAGATGCGATGATAAACAGCACACAACTGGTCTGTTTTTCGACATGTCAAAGGCATTTGACTTTGTTGTACACGAAAAACTACTACATAAACTAGAATACTACGGCATTAGAGGACCAGCACTGCAATGGATTAGGTCATACCTGGAAGACAGAACACAGTGTGTTGAAGTTAGAAAAGTAAGCAACAAAAATTCGACTGTATACTCCAGATCAGGTTATCTTACAAACAAGTTTGGTGTCCCCCAGGGTAGTGTCCTTGGTCCGCTTCTTTTCCTAGTTTACATTAATGATCTTGTGGAAACAATCAACTATAGATGTGTCTTATTTGCAGATGATATATCCATTGCAGTTACCAGTGATTACTCAAACAATATGAGTAACCACGAATCGCAAATTAGTCAGACAGTAGACTCCGTAGTCAAGTGGTTAGAAAAGAATAACCTGAAACCTAATTTACAAAAAACTAATTTAGTACATTTTAATAATAATAACCACCAATTTGACATAAACCAAAATGGACATCAGATACAGCAAAATGATACAGCAACTTTTTTGGGTATACTCGTAGATAGAAATTTGAATTGGAGTGATCAGATAAACAATGTATGCAAGAAAATTAACAGATTTGTGTATGTCCTGCGTAGATTAAGAAAAACAATTGATCAAAAAACTGCGATAGCTGCTTATTACGGTTATGTTGAATCTGTATTAAGATATGGTCTCATCATATGGGGAAATGGCAGTGATATGTATAGAGCTTTTATTGCCCAAAAAAAATGTGTTCGTGCCATTTGTGGTGTTGGACCATTTGTGTCGTGTAAACCTTTGTTCCTCAAACTGGGTATACTACCCCTCCCGTGTCTATATATCTTTGAAATCTCGAAATTTGTTAAAAGTCATAGTCATCTGTTTAAAACTGCTAGAGAAATATATCCACGTAACACAAGAGATGGTAGCCGTCTTGTGGTCGCAAAGCAACAAAGGACTGCTAGGTTTAGGAAAAACTGCAGTGTAATGTGTGTGAATATATACAACAAGATACCAGAGGAATTTAAAAATGCGCCCTGTAACCAATTTAAAGCAATGCTGCATAAATGGCTTTTAGAGCATAGATTTTATAAATTGAATGACTTTTTGGAACACTAATAATTTAATAAAATAATTAATAAGATTTGACATACATATATATTATTTATAACATAAATAGTTATTGTGTAACTAGAATAAGTATATTAAGAATATTGAATTGACCCTTGACCGCTTTATTTATTGTAATTGAATAATATATTTTTTTTACATGACATTAATCATAATTAATTTTATTGAAATTTGAATAATGATGTACATGTAGAAAATTAGATTTTTGTTAACAAATTGTAAATTATCTTAATTAATATAATGTACTTAACTATATAAATATTTTGTATGCTGTTGATAATGGCTGAATAAGGAGACACTTATATTTTGTAACAACACATGTAAAACAACCCTTGTTCCAGCAAAATAAATTTTCATTTCATTTCATTTCATTTCATTTCATTTTCATTTCATTTCATTTCATTATGTCAAAAATTTCCGTTCACGCTACAACAGAAAAATGGGAGTTGGAAGATCACCTTAACATCCTGAAGTCGAAGTGGGACCCCATCGATAAACTCCACTGGGAATTAGATGCTTATTTTAAAGGATCTAATGATCAGTACTATAGCATGTTCATCAACATTGAGGACAAGTACGACGACCTAAAACGAAACTTAAACAAGAAGATTTGGTCGACCGCTCACTATCAGCACTCAGCACCGAGAGTTGAAGTTCCTGAGTTTACAGGAAATTACAGCCAGTGGATCTCTTTCAAAGACCTTTTTGTGGAAACTATTCATAACAATCCTTCAATCAACATGGCACAGAAGATGCAGCATTTGAAAACCAAACTTCGAGGTGAAGCTGAGAGACTGGTGCAGCATCTCACCATCAGCGCGGACAACTACAGCTCCTGCTGGCAAATTCTAAACCAGCGTTATGACAACAGGCGTCTTCAATTTACTTCGTACGTAAACACCATGCTAAACTTGCCGGTCTTACAACAACCAGATGCCTACAATCTCAAGAAGATGCATGACGTCATTACGGAATGCCTAAACGGACTTGCAAACATTGGCGTTGAAACAACTTCTTGGGATCCAATCATTGTACATCTCATGTCACAGAAGCTTGACACAACTTCTTACAATGATTACATGAAGGAGATTCAAAACCACCGAGATCTACTGATCTTAAACGACTTCTTACTATTTTTGGAGGGCAGATTTATGGCGTTCGAAACTATGAAGAATCCCAAAAAAGATGTCGTTACCTATACAAAGCCGTCAACTTTTACCAGGCCGGTCGCCAAACAATATTCAAACTTCAGAAGAGCATTACCAAAAACTTATCATGCGGTATACTACTGCATGTTATGTGATGGAAAACACGTGTTAATGCAATGTCCGAAGTTCATTGACATGGATCCATCGCAAAGAAACATAACTGTTGCAAAACTGCGCGTATGCAAAAACTGTTTATTCAGTCACGGCAACAACGAATGCAAGTCAACAAAAACTTGCAAAGAGTGTAATATGACGCACCATACACTCTTACACAATTCAACGAAGAAATCGATGCCTCAACTTTATAAAGGGAAAAACAACTTTTCGGGTCAGCGACCATCCACTTCAACGTCGTCAACTCAGCCTCCGGCTGCCAATCACTTGTCAACCAAAGAAACTGAGATACTGCTAACTACTGTGCAACTGAGGGTGCAATCCGCAGACGGAACTCACATCCCGTTGCGGGCCCTTCTGGATCAAGGCTCGCAAGTAAACTTAATTACTGAAAACGCTGCTCAACTACTCCGACTGCCGAGAAAGAAACTTTACGCTACCATCTCCGGAATAGGAGAGTCATCTAAGGACTGCAAGGGCCGTCTACAGCTATCCTGCAAGTCATTATACTCAGATTACACATTTGATCTTCAAGCATTAATTATGAACAAACTAACTAACAATCTACCGAGCTCAACATTCAAAAAGGAAAACTGGCCGCATTTACAAAACTTGAAACTTGCCGATCCTGACTACAACCAGTCCCGCTCCATAGACTTGCTGCTGGGGGCGGACGTCTACGCAAAAATTATCCTGGACGGGGTCCTTAAAGGACCTCAACAGTCGCCCATCGCTCAACAAACTCATTTAGGATGGATTTTGTGTGGCAAAATGGAAACTTTTAACTGTCACGTAACTCTGGTCGACATGGACGAGATTACTAAATTTTGGGAAACCGAAGACATCTCGCATGGTCATGAAGACGTTAACAAGGAAGATCAGTGTGAAGACTACTACAGCAAGACTGTTAGACGAGGCTCTGATGGAAAATATACAGTGAAGATGCCTTTTTGTTCCGATTACGAACAAAAAATAGGTTACACGAAATCTATAGCTATCTCGCAATTCTTACAGCTAGAAAAAGGGTTGCAAAGGCAAACTAAACTCGCCCAAATGTACAGAGACTTCATTAAAGAGTATGCTGAACTTGGACATATGAAGCTTTCCACTCCAACTTTACATCCAGAAAGCTTTGTGCCCCACCACGGTGTTCTACGCGAGAAGGCTGAAACTACACAACTAAGAGTCGTATTCAACGCCTCACAAAAGGCAACTAACGGCATCAGCTTGAACAGCCTGCAGGAAAAGGGCCCTAAGCTTCAAAGGGATATCCAGGCACTGATCTTAAAATGGAGAACCTATAAATACGCGTTTACGGCGGATATAGAAAAGATGTTCCGCTGTATTTGGATATCTGAAGAGCAACAACCACTTCAAAAAATAGTGTGGCGAAACAACCCTAATGAACGCCTTCAAGAGTATCAACTCTGCACTGTAACTTACGGCACTAAGTGCGCCCCCTGGCTAGCAATGCGAACTCTGAAGCAGTTAGCCATGGATGATGAGCATAAATACCCTGCTGCGGCAAAGGTACTACAGAACGAGTTCTATGTCGATGACCTAATTAGCGGTCATAACTCCCTGGAAGTGGCAAAAGAACTTCAACGAGCCCTTATTAACCTACTAAAGGGCGGCGGCATGAATTTGAGGAAGTGGTCCGCTAACCACCCTGCCCTTCTAGAAAACTTATCCAATGATCAAATATCAACTGGACAAATATTTGATTTTAAACACGAAGAATCAACTAAAACTCTTGGCCTTAGATGGAATCAAAACACGGACACATTTGTGTTGAACTGGAGTCTCGATCTCACAAAACGAACTCCCCTAACAAAAAGGGCATTACTATCGGAGATATCGAAACTTTACGACCCGTTGGGCTGGCTGGCTCCTGTGACCGTAACAGCAAAATTATTATTTCAAAGGGTCTGGGTCAGCAAGCTGGGATGGGATGACGCCCTACCTGATGACGTTCAAAATGACTGGATGAAACTTAAAGCTGAACTACCACATATGAAAAGCATCAAACTGAATCGCTGGATTGGTACCACTGACAAGGTCATTGAACTATTTGGCTTTTGTGACGCAAGCGAGAAGGCATTTTCGTGTGTCATATACTGTCGAGCACCGAACGAGCAAGGGGAAAATACTATAACCCTGCTCGCGGCCAAAACTAGGGTCGCACCCCTAACTCAGAAAACTTCGCTACCAAGACTAGAACTTTCGGCTGCCTTACTATTGTCACAACTTATTGAAAAGGTAAAGGAGGCATTGACGAGTCACGAACTACAAGTCCAAGCGTGGAGTGACTCGCAAGTCGTTCTAGCATGGCTACAAGGGAATACGTCTAAATGGGAAACATATGTAGCCAACCGAGTCACGAGGATAAGAAAAACTATTCCAGCCGACCAGTGGCATTATGTTAAATCGGAGCAGAACTCAGCTGATTGTGCCACTAGAGGGCTTTATCCAGGCAAGCTTATTAACTTAAAGCTTTGGTGGGAAGGCCCAGAATTCCTCAAGACGTATAAACGTCAAGAAGAGCCGAAGAAATCAGCGTGTTTATTTACAACAAACTGCGGCGAAGCAAAAGAAAGAAAGACAGCCACTAAAATCCATAACGAAAACATTACAAATGAATTGTTATGTAAATACAGCTCATTAACTCGAGTGATAAGAATCACTGCCTGGGCGATGCGCTTTGGTGCACGCGCCCGCAATAGCAAGAAATTCGATACCACCTACCTAACGACGAGCGAGTTAGTCGCGTCAACAGAACTAATTATCAAATGCGCGCAACAAACTGCATTTGAGCACGAATATAAACAACTTTTGAAGAAAGATACTTTAACTAACAAATCAAGCATATACAAACTAAACCCTTATTTGGATGAAAAGGGAATTATAAGGGTTGGTGGACGTCTTAGCAACTCGATCCTGCCGTCGGAAATGAAAAATCCAATAATTTTACCACGTAAAGGGCGACTAACTCAACTTGTCATCGAGCATTCACACAAAGCAACACTTCACGGAGGAGCTCGACTGACCTTAGCCCACCTTAGGGAGCGATACTGGATTATCGGCGGAAACAAAGCAGTAAAATCACAACTGCTTAACTGCGTTACGTGTCACCGACACAAAACCACTAATAACTACCAGCTGATGGGTGATCTACCGAAGCAAAGAGTTACGCCATCCAGACCGTTTACGCACACAGGAGTCGACTTCACCGGTCATGTGGAGATAAAGCTTAATAAAGGAAGAGGAGTGAAAACCTCCAAAGGATATATAGCTATCTTCATATGTATGGCGACCAAGGCCGTACACATTGAGCTCGTTTCGGACTTAAGCTCTGAAACCTTCATTGCTGCCTTTCAAAGGTTGTGCGCACGAAGAGGCACACCAAAACATATGTATTCCGACTGTGGCACCAACTTCGTAGGAACATCAAACATTTTACGCAAAGAATTTGAAGAATTCAAGCATATTCTATCACCAGACTTTTTTGACGAGATTGGGAAGCTGGAAGTGGAATGGCACTTCAACGTACCTGCCTGGCCAAGTGCGGGAGGGGCTTGGGAAGCTGCCGTTAAGGGGATGAAACATCATCTCAAACGAGTACTGGGAGATCAAAAATTAACTTATGAAGAATTCGCAACTTTACTAGCAAAGATCGAAGCCTGCATGAACTCTAGGCCACTGTGTCCACTCACAGAAGATCCTGACGAATTTTATAACTACCTGAGTCCCGGTCATTTTTTAACCGGAAGCCCTACCATGGCGTTGCCACTATCAGACTACACTGATCCCACAACGATCACTTTACGCCGCAGATGGCAACTTACGGAGCATATGTTACATCAATTTTGGAAGAACTGGTCCAGTGAATACCTCTCTCAACTACAAATCAGAAGCAAATGGAACAAAGCTCAACCAAACATAAAGGAAGGTGACATAGTCCTAGTTAAGGATAACAACCTACCACCAGGAAAGTGGGCCATGGGACGCGTACTACAACTTCATCCAGGTGCCGATGGTTATGTTCGAGTGACAACTATTAAAACTCAAACGGGCACACTAAAACGTCCAATTGTGAAGCTATCACCGCTCCCCATTGAAATCGGCACTGAGGTAGACAAGAGCCAACAAGATGAAGATATGAAGCAAAACCTCACGAAGACGAGTTCTTCAACCCCTAAAGCTGCCAAAAAGATAAGAAAAAAGAACGCATCGCGTCTCCTTACATTGTTTACAACTTTAATAACAATGTGCGCCGTGACAACTGAATCACGTGCCGACGACGCGGCTTCAGTGGCTCAAATTACAAACATTGACCGTGAGCGCCCGATCTATTATGACGCAATGGGAAACATACAAATCATACATGACGAGTGGACGCTCTTAATGTATTATAACTTAACTAATTACTGGGAAGGCGTTCGACGAGTCGAAACATACTTACAGGGGGTGAAAGATTTGTGTCAAAAAACTGACCCTAGATACTGCCGAACTACTCTAGAACAGCTGCATCACGAGATGGATCTTCTGAGCTACTACAACACCATCCTGCTTGCTCCACATAAACACTTGTCTAATCGGAAGAAACGTGGACTGGTCGACGGAGTGGGCTACATTACTAACAGTTTGTTCGGCATTCTAGATCAAAGATTTGCCGACAAATATAAAAAAGATATAAAAGCTGTTCAAAACAATGAAAACTATCTTCTTCAACTAATTAAAAACCAGACCTCGATCGTGGAACTGGAAAACACGGTTTTGAAGAAATCTGAAGAAAATATCAAACAACAATTCACCACCATGGACAACTTTATGAAACAGGCTGACGCTAACATTGAAAAGGTGGAATCAGAATTAGAAATAGTGATGGCAACCAGCTACTTTAATTCAGCATCGCTATCAGTGTATTTACTGCTCAACAATTTGAAAGGTGTTCAAGAGATGTTTTTCAACACTCTTACAGATGTCTACAAGGGTCACATGGACGTGCACCTGGTCACGCCGGTTAACTTGATCAAAGAACTAACTGAAATATCGGGGAAACTTCCCAGAACTTTATCCCTGCCAGTGGAGAACATAAGAGAAGAAGTGAAGGATCTTTACAAGTTACTATACGTACGGGCTCGAGTAACAGACAACTACTTCTTGTTCGAGGTTCATATACCCCTCACTTCAGACGAAGATTTTACGCTACATCAAGCTATCCCACTACCTATCAGAAGCAACTCAAGCACTGTCATCATGGCAACAACATCAAAGTACATAGCTGTGAACTTCAGGAAGAATACATTTATCTCATTAACCGAAGAAGTTTTAAAACTATGCACACAACAAAAGCCAGACAACTACCTATGCAATAAAAACTTGCCTGTGTTTAACCTGCACAATACTAATATCCCGTGCGAAGCAAAACTACTAAGCCATCGCATGACGTCTCAATGCGACGTCACACACGCGTCATGTAAGGACGCTTGGATCGAGTTACATGCACCGAATACTTGGCTTGCAATCTGTTGTGACACCTGCTCGCTGCGAACGATATGTGGAAATGACGTCACGGTCCATACAATGACATCATCCGGGATTATAACTTTACCTCAAGGCTGTATGCTACAGTCAAATTATCTAACAATTCATTCACATAATCAGTATAATAGCAAGGTTAAGATCAACTATAACTTCAACGTGCCAGCACTGAACACTTCAGCCAATGGAATCGTTAACTTGACGCATCACAAGATTTCTGCGGTACATCTGAACCAACCAGAAGAAATTGCAGAAATTGAAAGAAGATTGGTTTTGCAACACGAACGTGAAAATGAAGTAACCGCACCACTTTCTATTACTGACGTTCATCAATTTGCTATTTCCTATCTACTTCTGGGAATAGCGATATTTTGCTTTATATTGTGGGTTGTAAAGCGACGTTTCCCACAACTCTGCACGAAACGTAAGCCTAAAAGCCAATGTGCACTCAAGTCGATGAAGCCCCACTATGAAGACATCGAGTTACAACCCACGCCACGAACAAGGATCACAGGACCAGAGAAGGATGACGGACCTTCAACGAGCCGAGCTAAGCGCCAACGTCAACCCTACGCTACAGCTGAAAACATTGCCTTTAACTTTGATTAATCTATCTTTACTTTGTAATTACTGGTTCTACTTTCTCTTAAGATTATTTTTCTTTCTTTTCGGGGTTGCCAATATGTACGGTCTTACTTCCGTACATTTATGCTTACACGCGACCTACTTTTAGCTGCGTCATAGCAGTCATTATAATATGATATTTTTAATATAATTGAGCGAGTGCGCTACTAACTATCGTACAAACCACATCTAAAGAGAAAGTAACGCCAACCATTTAACTTTAAACCCTTACTTTATATCTAACTAACTTTACTTAACTTCAAATAAACTATACGTGAATAACTGCGGCTTCTTTCTCTGCACTCCACGAACTTACTACAACAACAGCAAGAAAGTGTAAGGAGCTAACTTTGGCCCTTACAGTAAGTTTAATGTTAGCTCAGAGATGGAAGGGCGCGGCTGAAAACCAGCATCGAGGCCGCGCGGCTTGAGCTGGTCCCTTTTGCCACTGCAATGTTTCCTTGTATTTTTTTTCTTTTGGCTATTGATGTAAATGAGTTAAAAAAAACATTGTGGCAATAAACATTTTTTCTTTCTTTTTATCGTTAGCAGCGGGTAACAAAGCTGTGTTGGTTTAAATAAGCAGGTGGCGCACGCGTGCTGCAGCCGTGCTATCTGAGATAATAAATACTCTCTTATCTGCTGCACTAGTGCATCCCCCGGCGCCGCGCGTCGCGACGCTCAACCTTCGTGTGCACGCGGCTGGCGCTCATCTGATGCCGCATTAGCCGAATAGTTAGAAGGTAATGCAGTAAAAGGTTTTTGACTTATCAGCTTATAAATATCCACGGCTTTGACACCGGGAAATAACAGAAAAAAGGTCATTCACTATACCGAAAAATTTTAAAATCTCTGTTCTGTACACTAGTGGTAGGACCTTGTGAAAGGTACGTCTAGATTGCTACCATCATCTTGCCCATTACTCTTACCGCCAATTTATTCTACCTTAGTCCTTGAGGATAGCAACGCATTTCATAGACACGTTATGCGTCTTATCAGAGCCACACAGTACCTTTGAAATCAAGACCAAAATCGAAAAGTTTCAATTCGAAACAAGGTGTTAGTATGTAGCACTTGAAGTTATTTAACGGAAACCGATAAAACAAATTGAACGCATTAATCTGTGATAAGCAAGCGAGCTCATGAAACGTGAATGTTTTCAATGTTATGCAAACGAGTTTATCTCGGGGCGATTATCGGTGATAGCGGACCACCGAGCCGATTCTTTATTGAGTTGTAGGTATCTTATCGGGGATTTTGAGGCAACTGCGCCGCGGTTCCGCTAGGTGGCGCTGGTAGGCATCCCAGTATCCCAGTATCGTGGCGAGGAGCTCCATCCTGGGGTAGCCAGCTTGCCTTTATGCACCATATGGCCAATAGGTAACGCGTATAGCTAACGGGGGTAAACGAGTTGGGTGGAGATTGCGACTCGACAAGCGTAGAGTAGGATGCCCTCCTGGTACGTGAAGTGGCGATTTACGGCTAGTAGTTACCTAGCTGGCAGAGTTTGGAATACAAATCAAAGACTGGTAAAATGGCGCGTTTCGAAGGAGGCCCATGCGCAAAAGTGACTATAAAACTGATGATGATGACAAAATGCTGGCTAGAACTCATTGTGTGAACATAAAAATATGGAAATTCATTGATTTGGGATCGAAGCAAGTAAAGTGTTTATTTTAATTAGTAGGTACGTGAAAAACATGCATACTGCATTGTGCTGGATGCACGACATCCACGACAGTGTGGGCCCTGCTGTTATCTCATCTCGTCGTGCCTATTGTAATCTTCTGGTTAATTACCAGGCATAAACGCGGCATTAAGGAGTTCGCAGCGACGTGGGTGTCTCCGAGGAAGCAATTACAGGGTGTTTATGCGCCGGCGCCGGCCCGATGTCGCGCTCGTAAACCGGCCGCCGGCGACGCTGCCGCTGCCACATCCGGAACCCTCCATTTCATTCATTATTTGGTAAGTACATTAAAATAAACATGCACTTAGATGCTTGTGCTGTGCTTGGAGTGTCTTTGCGAGATCGGTCCAGAAATGAGGAGCGATCATCATAGCTGCTCAGTGAAACTCACAATTTAATTGGCAGTGGGCGGCACAATTGCTGTAAGAACCAATGGCCGTTGGGGCCGTAAGGCAGTGGACGTCTCCCGGCTAATAAGATGATGATGATGATGATGATGACGAAACTTAGATGTGGCTACGCTGTCCATGACATTGACAGTTGAGACGAGGTGGTTGTGCACTATCAGCCTGCGAGAGTGTACGAACCCACAGGTAACGTATTTTAATTTGTAATTTAATTAGAATTACCTTCCGTAATCCTAGTAGTTTTAAACGCATCGGCATTATGAAATGTTTGTGACTTTTGTTTTTAGGGTTCTGTACCTCAAAAGGAAAAAACGGAACCCATATAGGATCACTTTGTTGTCCGTCCGTCCGTCTGAGAACGCGTGGAGGTATCAAGCTGAAATTTATATCAAATATTCAGATCTACTGCCCCTTGGAACTGTGAAAAAATCAAACTTCTAAGCCAACGCAATCAAAAGAAAAAGTCGTTTATGCCGCAAATTTTCGAAACTCGCAAGGGAATCAAAACCTACAGGGTACTTCCCATGAACTCAGAATCTTGAAGGTAGGTCTTATAGCACAGATTAAGGAATAATTGCGAAAATCGTAAATATGTATGTATGTCTGTATAATTATATCAGTGACCAATATAAAGTTACCCCACATAGCGTACATTTTGCTTTGGAGCAGGGCTCTGCTTACACTGGTTTATAGATATTTATAGATAATGATACGGAACCCTCGGTGCGCGAGTCCGACTCGCACTTGGCCGGTTTTTTCGTCAATCAAAAGATTAGGTTCTTGCAAATCGAGCAAATAAATATTGGTATAATGCGTAGCTAATCTTCGAAAAGGCGCATAATAAAGATTGTGAAACAAGCAGGATTATCTCGACCGTTCAATAGGTAATTAAAACGATTTTGTTATTACCAACGTTCTGTTCTAACAACGCCATCGGTCGTTACTTACATCAAAACACGTGAGTGAGTGTGCACACGTTTCGGTGCCAGCAGTACACACGGCGCAGGCGCAGGCGTTATCGCGCGATCCATCACGCGACGCGGACCTTCATTTACATACCGGCAAACCGCTATCTAGCTCATAACCCCCTAATCTCCGATAGCGCAACTACCGGAACTGCAACGCGTTATAAATGCCTAATTCGATATAGTTTATTACTTAAATTAGCGATGCTGTGAACCAACAAATGTTCCATCAACTTTAGCATGTTCATATCTTTGATTTATTTCTAACAATGCTTGTCTGGAAAAGATTGCTTTTGAGAGATATGATTGATTAGTTAACTGTCAACACTGTCAACATTAATTGTAAACATGTTTGGTATTCCATAAAGAGTATTTGTATTGACTGTGATACATTTTTCAATTTATCTTTAGCTGACATCATGAAGGCTGTTTACTTTATTCTACGTATCGAACAAAGGTGTAAGTCACTGTTTCAGTAAGAATCTATTGCATTGCGCATAACGCTCAGTAGGTACAGCCCATTAGTGTTTGGTCTGTTTTATGTATGTGCTTTTTAAAAATCTACTTGTCTCCGATTTTAAATTCATCGTCACGGCGATAGGAGTTACTTACTAACCTGTCGTTGATTAACAAGTTTAAATTATAAAGATGGTAGCGTCAAAAATCTAGAGATTTTGCATTTCAAAGCGTAGATTGAGTTACAAAAGTAAAAGACGAGGCAGTCAGTGAAAAATGTCGTGATCATTAATTATATTTAATTACCGCCGCCGCCCGCGCCGCCATTTTTAAAAGGCGCTCCGTAAAGAAGTGTGATTATTGACTTAATTATTCACTGAAATGAAGTCGAGTCAAGATTCCCGAGCAAAGAAACGGGAGAAACTTGGCTTCACTCGAGTGACAGTCGTTATGACGCTGGACCCCCGCGCTCCGGCGGTGACACGATCGCATCGTGTCTTAAAACAGCACCTTCTCATCAAAAAGCCGGCTGTTTATCTCATGCCTGTTGCTAAAAGATAACGAGAGTTAACTTCAATCGGAACTCGAAAATCCGAAAGCCTTTCCTGGTATTATGAAACTCAATCGCTAAGGGGAGCCTGCAATTCATTACGGTGAGCTCCTCGTAACGTGGAGGTATACCCACTCGCTTTATTGTGAGTAAAAGTCAGTTATCTCGGCGTAAATCTGAGGAAACATTGAATTACGTTGCACGCTGGCAGCGGCGCGAAGACATGCGCTGCTGTAATTTCGTGTTTGTGTTAAAAACGAGCGCGGCTCGCGGGCTTTGACGCCGCGGCCCTTAATGAGCGTCTTCTTAATAACCCCTCCCCCCTCCCGCCCTACCTCCAGCAGCCCCCCGCCCGGATAAAGATCAACAACATGCTCAACTTTATTCATATGGCTTGCGCGAATGTTTGAACATTTCAAACGGTTTCGAGGAATCCTTGCTCTCAGTAAGCACGTTAATCTGATACAAATGTGCACAGTAACCTCCTTACTCATAAAAGTTTGTGAATCTGTAGAAGAGAAAAATTAGAGTGTTTTGACTGGGTTTGACTGATGAAGGCAGTTAATGTAAGGGAATTTTAAGTTGCTATGAACTTGACAAGCGTTTACGAGTACGGTTACAAACTTAGGTGGGCGAAATTGATCAAAAATGAGCCGTTATTTTGAGTTTGTACAAAACTATAGCTCTTATAAAATTAAGTTTTGAAAAATGCCATCAATTTTATTATGAGTGATAGGCTGATAGGGCTTGTGTCACCAATCTCTAAACAAACTGACATATACAGACGGATAACGAAGCGATCCTAAGGGTTTCCTTGTCCTTTCGATCTAGAGAACCCTTGTAAAAAGCACATCCGTTATCCATCACTTGACAAAGCTTGTTATTCTAAAAAGTAAATCTTGTCAGCATCTTACCGGGGGCTCCGCGGGCATCGATCACGGGCGGCCGAGCCTCTCATTAACCGTCTTTTGTCTTCGTCCAGTTACGTGCTAATTACGGCTGTTAAGGCGAAGGGATAGGCAAAAGCTCATAAATTGGTTGTTTTTGTGCAAGTTTTATGGCGATAATACACAATTTGGAGTTTTGAAAACTGCACATTCTATAAAACATGTCTTGAATTAGAATTCACCGGTGAAAACATATTCCTTAATGTCGTAGTTAGTACAAAAATTCGTTTGCTCTAAGAGTCTCGAAAATATTTTGTGCACGGTTTGCTCGGGTGAAACCAATCTGTTTGCTACCAATCTCGACGAGGTCACTCTAGTAACTCATAATTAAAATTCCGCGGTGCGTTTGCTTCAATTAGCCAACAAATAAGGATTTAGAGAGTAGTACTGCCCTGATCCTGTGAAAAGGGCGAACGCAATATTTGCCCGCACATTCAATCAGGCGCTTTTCAATGTACAAAAAAATTCGGAAACCAAAAAAATGTTAAAAAGATAATACAATGAAATAAATTATTAAGATAAAACCAAAAATGTTCATAAAAAAATAATAAAAAAATAATAGATAAATAAATAAAAAAATAATTTGGATAAGACGTATGAAAATAATAAGGAAAAAGCAACGTTGCATGTTCGCTCGGTGGCGGCAGTGCGTAAGCGACGCGACGTTGCCAATATTCGCTTCGCGTTTTTTCACATTGGTTTGGCTAAGCATGTTGTTTGAGTCACAGAATAGGCGCGAAACAGTGCTTCAAAAAGTCGTACTCGTTCGCTTCGCACGTATAATACCTATATTAAGTTAAAAGTTATTATTTTCAATCCGTTTTTTGGGAACTTAGTGGCAGGTTGGTTTGATACTTACTTGCTGTTTAGCGAACAAGCATGGGAAATAGGATTTTGGTTGGAATTACTGCATGAAAAATTTTGATAATGAGGCAAGTAGTACTCCAATGTATAGTCTATCATTAGAAAGAAAAAAAAAATGATATCTGAAGGTCAAAGTGGTTCCCAAACATGGATCCGTTATCAAAATAAAAAAGACCGCCATATTGAAATCTTTAGTTTTTCGACCGATTAATTTCAAAATCGATATCTGAGGATCCGAGTTGTCTCCAAACACGTATCCGTTATCAGAAATGACAAAAGTGGCCGCTATTTTGAAATCTTTAAGTTTTGGGCCGATTATTTTCAAAATCGATATCTGAGGGTCCGAGTGGTCGTCAATCACAAATCTGCTACCGAAAATGAAAAAAACTGGCCGCCATTTTGAATTCTTTACTTTTTGGACCGAATATTTTCAAAATCGATATCTAAGGGTCCGAGTGGTCGTGAAACACAAATCTGCTATCAAAAATGAAAAAACTGGCCGCCATTTTGAAATCTTTAGTTTACCGACCGATTGATTTCAAAATCGATATCTGAGAATCCGAGTTGTCTCCAAACACGTATCCGTTATCAAAAATGACAAAAGTGGCCGCCATTTTGAAATTTTTAGTTTTTGAACCGATTATTTTCAAAACCGATATCTGAGGGTCCGAGAGCTCCCCAAACATAAATCCGTTATCAAAAATGAAAAAAGTGGCCGCCATTTTGAAATCTTTAAGTTTTGGGCCAATTGTTTTCAAAATCGATATCTGAGGATCCGAGTGGTTCCCAAACATGAATCCGTTTTTAAAAATTAAAAAAGTGGCCGCCATTTTGAAATCTTTAAGTTTTGGACCGAATATTATCAAAATCGATATCTAAGGGTTCGAGTGGTCGTGAAACACAAATCTGCTATCAAAAATGAAAAAACTGGCCGCCATTTTGAAATCTTTAGTTTACCGACCGATTAATTTCAAAATCGATATCTGAGAATCCGAGTTGTCTCCAAACACGTATCCGTTATCAAAAATTACAAAAGTGGCCGCCATTTTGAAATCTTTAGTTTTTGGACCGATTATTTTCAAAACCGATATCTAAGGGTTCGAGTGGTCGTGAAACACAAATCTGCTATCAAAAATGAAAAAACTGGCCGCCATTTTGAAATCTTTAGTTTACCGACCGATTGATTTCAAAATCGATATCTGAGAATCCGAGTTGTCTCCAAACACGTATCCGTTATCAAAAATGACAAAAGTGGCCGCCATTTTGAAATCTTTAGTTTTTGGACCGATTATTTTCAAAACCGATATCTGAGGGTCCGAGAGCTCCCCAAACATAAATCCGTTATCAAAAATGAAAAAAGTGGCCGCCATTTTGAAATCTTTAAGTTTTGGGCCGATTATTTTCAAAACCGATATCTGAGGGTCCGAGAGGTCCCCAAATATGAATCCGTTTTTAAAAATGAAAAAAGTGGGCGCCATTTTGAAATCTTTAAGTTTTGGTCCGATTTTTTTCAAAATCGATATCTAAGGGTCTGAGTGGTCGTGAAACACAAATCTGCTATCAAAAATGAAAAAACTGGCCGACATTTTGAAATCTTTAGTTTTCCGACCGATTGATTTCAAAATCGATATCTGAGGATCCGAGTTGTCTCCAAACACGTATACGTTATCAAAAATGACAAAAGTGGCCGCCATTTTGAAATATTTAGTTTTCAGACCAATTATTTTCAAAATCGATATCTGAGGGTCCGAGAGGTCCCCAAACATAAATCTGTTTTTAAAAATGAAAAAAGTGGCCGCCATTTTGAAATCTTTAAATTTTGGATCGATTATTTTTAAAATCTATATCTGAGGGTCCGAGTGGTCATCAAACACAAATCTGCTATCGAAAATAAAAAAAACTGGCCGCCATTTTGAATTCTGTACTTTTTGGACCAAATGTTTTCAAAATCGATATCTGAGGATCCGAGTGGTCCCCAAACAAGAATCCGTTTTTAAAAATAAAAAAAGGTGTCCACCATTTTAAAAACTAGTTTTTGTACCGATTGTTTTCAAAATCGATATCTTACGATCTGAGTGGTTCCCAAACACGTATCCGTTATACAAAATAGAAAAGTCATCATCATTTTGAAATGTTTAGTTTTTGAACAGATTGTTTTCAAAATTGATATCTGAGCTGGCGGCCTCTTTTTCCATTTTTGATAACGGGTTGATAAATGGTGGCCAGTTTTTTCATTTATAAAAACGGATTCATGTTTGGGGACCACTCGAATCCTCAGATATCGATTTTGAAAACAATTGGTCTAGAAAGTAAAGAATTCAAAATGGCGGCCACTTTTTTCATTTTTGAAAACAGATTTATGTTTGGGGACCTCTCGGACCCTCAGATATCGGTTAATAATCGGTCTGAAAACTAAACATTTCAAAATGGCGGCCACTTTTGTCATTTTTGATAACGTATACGTGTTTGGAGACAACTCGGATCCTCAGATATCGATTTTGAAATCAATCGGTCGGAAAACAAAAGTTTTCAAAATGGCGGCTACTTTTTTCATTTTTAAAAACGGATTCATGTTTGGGGACCACCTGGATCCTCAGATATCGAATTTGAAAACAATCGGTTCAAAAAGTAAAGAATTCAAAATGGCGGCCAGTTTTTTCATTTTCGATAGCAGAATTCTGTTTGACGACCACTCGGATTCTCAGATATCGATTTTGAAAATAATCGGTCCAAAACTTAAAGATTTCAAAATGGCGGCCACTTTTTTCATTTTTGATAACGGATTTATGTTTGGGGAGCTCTCGGACCCTCAGATATCGGTTTTGAAAATAATCGGTCCAAAAACTAAAGATTTCAAAATGGCGACCACTTTTGTCATTTTTGATAACGGATACGTGTTTGGAGACAACTCGGATTCTCAGATATCGATTTTGAAATCAATCGGTCGGTAAACTAAAGATTTCAAAATGGCGGCCAGTTTTTTCATTTTTGATAGCGGATTTGTGTTTCACGACCACTCGGACCCTTAGATATCGATTTTGAAAATATTCGGTCCAAAACTTAAAGATTTCAAAATGGCGGTCACTTTTTTCATTTTTAAAAACGGATTCATGTTTGGTGACAACTCGGATTCTCAGATATCGATTTTGAAATCAATCGGTCGGTAAACTAAAGATTTCAAAATGGCGGCCAGTTTTTTCATTTTTGATAGCAGATTTGTGTTTCACGACCACTCGGACCCTTAGATATCGATTTTGAAAATATTCGGTCCAAAACTTAAAGATTTCAAAATGGCGGTCACTTTTTTCATTTTTAAAAACGGATTCATGTTTGGAGACAACTCGGATTCTCAGATATCGATTTTGAAATCAATCGGTCGGTAAACTAAAGATTTCAAAATGGCGGCCAGTTTTTTCATTTTCGATAGCAGATTTGTGTTTCACGACCACTCGGACCCTCAGATATCGATTTTGAAAATATTCGGTCCAAAACTTAAAGATTTCAAAGTGGCGGCCACTTTTTCCATTTTATATAACGGATACGTGTTTGGGAACCACTCGGATCGTCAGATATCGATTTTGAAAATAATCGGTCCAAAAACTAAAGATTTCAAAATGGCGGGCACTTTTTTCATTTTTGATAACGGATTCATGTTTGGGGACCACTCGGACCCTCAGATATCGATTTTGAAAACAATCGGTTCAAAAACTAGAGATTTCAAAATGGCGGTCACTTTTTTCATTTTATATAACGGATACGTGTTTGGGAATCACTCGGATCGTCAGATATCGATTTTGAAAACAATCAGTCGAAAAACAAAAGTTTTCAAAATGGCGGCTACTTTTTTCATTTTAAAAAACGGATTCATGTTTGGGGACCACTCGGATCCTCAGATATCGAATTTGAAAACAATCGGTTCAAAAAGTAAAGAATTCAAAATGGCGGCCAGTTTTTTCATTTTCGATGTTTGGAGACAACTCGGATTCTCAGATATCGATTTTGAAATCAATCGGTCGGTAAACTGATTTCAAAATGGCGGCCAGTTTTTTCATTTTCGATAGCAGATTTGTGTTTGACGACCACTCGGATTCTCAGATATCGATTTTGAAAATAATCGGTCCAAAACTTAAAGAATTCAAAATGGCGGCCACCTTTTTCATTTTTGATAACGGATTTATGTTTGGGGACCTCTCGGACCCTCGGATATTGGTTTTGAAGATAATCATTGGAAAAACCATGCCTTATTCTGTATCTTTCCCGCACACGTTCAAGTTTTACTTTATTCTGCAATAATAATTTACGTTGCGACTCTAAACAGACTCTGGACACCTTTGACGTCACGTTCATCACTATCCCGCGGAAACTGCATTTTTCTGGGATAAAAAGTAGCCTGTTTTAATCTAGGGTACCAACTGTCTTCGTTCCGAATTTCATCCAAATCCGTCCAGTTGTTGTAGCTTGAAGAAGAAACAAACATACATACACACTCACTCACATCGTCACAAACTTTCTCATGTATTATATCACATACATACATACATAAATAACGTCTCTATTCCTTGCGGAGAAGACAGAGCCCAAGGTAACAAGACCTTAAAGGCCACGTTACGAATGCCGAAATGTTAATTTTTTTATTATTTTTGCAAAATCTGATTTGAACATTATGCTGTGTCTGTGTAGGCAATCGGAAAACTAAAGCAAGCGCCATCTACTAACATCGCAGTGCAATATTTCAATCCATCAGCACGCGCCCATTCGCATCGAGTTCACGCGTCGATTATTTAACAGATGTCGCGTTGATCGGACTGCTTGCCACGTCACGAACGGGCAAGGTCATTTGCCTATCCCTTCGCCTTAAGTCAGAGAGAAATGTTCTCCGATGATTAAGATTTCCTTACAAAGCGCCCGCTTTTTTTCATGAAACAGCATTTTTGTTTACGTTGCCTTTTTAAAATTTTCCGTCATATTCGGCTGTCGTCTCATCAGCGTTGATTTGTCTGTAATTTGGATGACTTCTGGGCAATATTCATCTTTGTTTGTTATAAAATACAAGGTTTCTTTACAACCAACTTTTTTCGTTCAACTGCATGATGTACTTTTTCATTTATAATCTTTAAAAAATCTTTCAATAGATTTTTTTGTAAATCTTCTGTCAATAGATGATGAGAAATCTCGTGAGGTTTTCTGCATAGAACAAGAGTTTTACAAAAATTAAAATAAGTTGCTCCCACTTGCTCGTTTGCTTTCCTATTAATATTAAAAAAAGTGTAGTGAGAATTTGAAATTAGCGGGTGGTTCAGATTAATACAACGGAGTAGTTCATAGTCATGTTTTATTGAGAATTTCAAGTTTGTTAACATTAGTTTTATATAAATTCAGTTGCTAGCGCACTCTATACAACCTGCACTATCCAGTCTTCCCGCGGCCGCGCCCTCACACCCCGCAATAGACTCGTACATAAAAGTGTAGTTAATATAAAAAATACTTATGAGTCATGACTTAAGTCAGGCATACAATACAACATGTTTGTACTAATCCAAGTCATTATGAAGTTAAACACTTGAGAACGAAAGGAATAGAATAGTCCATTTGGACATCCCTTCAACTAGTAGGTCCATCGTCACGCTTAACGCATTCGCTGCTGGCAATGGCGTCTCAGTTTTGGTGAGTGTTGCTCAGTGTTACTGCCACAATGTGCAGGCAGCGCATGCGCTCAGGACGCGCAGTGCAACAGCTGCACAATCAGCGGTTGCAGTACACCACAAGCGGTTGCGCCGCCGGCCGCGGGTGCGCCTCACTAACCAGCTGCTACGCTATCATATAATTAACTATTCATAATAATATATTACACATACAATGATCACCTGTGGTTGCTCTCTTATTGCTATAGTGAGTTTCATTACCATACAGTCGTAAACCTCTGTATCAAAATATTACAATAACCATCGCCCCCTGTACACCCGCCTGCCTGCCGCACTCTGTATTTACACGTACATTTATGACTAGAAATGAGATATATTTTGGCTGAATTTTAGACTAGTATAATATTATAGTGTATTCGAATAAAAAATTAACAACTATTTTATTCATTAGACCTGTCTTGTAATTCGTTTAGTTGCGCAGCCGGCGCGTCCCGTGCTCCGTCACAATAAAGTTTGCTATCGAGAATTTAACTACATCAATATATAATGTCGTTAATTACAATTTAGCCGTCTTAATAATTTGTTCTATAAATATTCATAACAAGACGAAAATATACATCCAGGTGAAGGGAAACGTCGAACCACAAGAAAGGACACGTCGTATAAAAGTAGAGCTCGCCTCGTCGCGACAGCGGACAGGCCGTGGACGGATCGCTCGGCGAGAGACAGCGCTGCGGCTTCGCAGTCACAGGCCCGCGCGAGCGCAGAAATACATAGTATTCAATTCGTTCATTTGTAACACGTTTTACTTAATATAATTTAACAAATAATTATTTCACTCGACTATATTCGGAGTACGCGTAAGCTCCGAATATTTCTTTGGCATGAAGAAAAAGTCCGTCTTGTCACTAGTGCGTGGAGGGCAGGTTGGAGTAGAGCGCGGACGCCTGGCGCGGCGGCGCCGCCAGCGTGGCCGCCAGCCGCGCGCCCAGTGGCTGGTACTCCTTGCCCGAGCGCGGCCGCAGCACGCTCGCGCAGAGACGCCCCGCCCTGCACACACACACACGCTCAGCATACACTAAATATATCACACACCACAAACGTTGCTGCACTGCAAGTAGCAGTTGACTCACCGCATGGTAACCGGCGTGTCGGTAGACGAGTGCGAGGAGCAAATGGAGAGCGTCTCGATGTAGTCCGACATGTCGGACGCGCCGCTCGACGAGCTGTGCGTGTCCAGCACTCCTGTGGACAAACATCGCGTTATAAATACAAGCGTAGACAGACTAAGTATAACGCTGTACTTCACTTTTGTGGTGAGCTATTTACCTCTAAGCGTCTTGAGGGACAAGAGAGGCACTTCGGCCTCGGCCGACGAGGACTTGTGCGTGGCGTCGACGGTGCCGAGGCGTGGCGCGTCGCTGGAGCGCGCGCGGCGCGGCGGCGCGGCGCCGGCGGGCAGCGCGGCGCGGCGCGCCGTGCGGTAGTGGCGCCGCGCCGCCGCCGTCGTCAGCGGCAGCTCGAACTCGCCGCCGCCCGCGCCCTCGGCGCCGCGCCGTAGCGAGCAGCTCGACACGCCCGAGTCGTTGCTGCTGGAGGAGTCGCGGTTGCCGGCCACCTTGCCCGGCGCTGTCGTGCGAGCCTTGGAGGCCTCCGAGCTGTCAGCGTCCGACAGCTTGTGACAACCGCAGGGAGACGCGATGCGCGAGCCCGGCGCCGCGTCCCGCAAAGTCTCCACTGAAGACGAAGAGCCGCGGCTGCCGGCGCTGCCGTCGAACTCCTTGACGTCCTCCAGAAAGCGGGAAGAGTCCGCCGAGCTGGACCGCTTGCGGTACTGCACGCGCGCCGCGCGCTCGGCTTTCGCGCCGGCATCGGGGGCGTCGCCCGCCGCGCCCGCACCCCGCAGCGCCGCGCGCGCCGCCGGACACAGCGCCGGGTTGCTGGCGGACTTCTCCTCCCCGAGGCTCCTGGCGGCGCGCGCCGGCAGCCGCAGCGTGTGGAACGCGAAGCCGCCGATGGGAGACATGGGAGTGTACCCGGAGGGTGGGGCTTTACTCGCGTCCAGCTTGATAGGCTCCATGATGTTGGGCTCCATCATGAGGTACTCGTCGGTGGTGGAGGGCGGGCGGCAGGCGCGGCAGGCGCAGCGGCCGGCGCGCAGCTGGTAGGCGCCGGGCCGCAGGTTGGCGCCGATAGCGTCCAGCTCGGCCTGCGTTACGCCGGCGCGCCGAAGCAGCGCGCGCGCGTTCTCGTAGTGCTCCAGCGACAACGCGAAGCTCAGGTTCTCGTAGTTGGCGAGTGCTCCGTCGTCCGCGTCGGCCGCTTCGAGCCGCGGCGGCTCCTGACCGCCCTCGACTCCGCTGAGCGACACTTTTCGCTTAGTTTTTCGAGAAACGTCTATCGTAGCGTAGAGTGCCGTTCGATCATTGTCGTTCGGTGTCAAGTTTTCCTTGTTGGGAACGGAGCTGTCGCTGGGGGTGGTGGCCTTCCTGCAGTAAGGCAGCTTGATCCAGTTGTGCGCCCAGTCCGTGACGCGGCGGCACGGGCAGCTCGCGGGCTCCAGGCTCTCCTCCGTCTCCACCACCGTCGCCTCCCTCCGCCGTTTCCCGAATTTAAGCAAACAACCGCAAGGTTTCTTCAGTATGACAGCGTTGGATGTCGCACTTTTAGTTATAGTGAACAACTCATCCTTTAGACATTCCTTGAGCCTCTTGGGGGTATCGTAGTACTCCCCTTCGACCTGGACAATAAAAAAATGCATTCTAAATCGAAACAACTGTAATATTTAGCAACATGAACCCATTTCGATGCCACTCACCTCAGCTAACGGAACTTTCGGCACGTCGTAGTTTTCATATGGACCAATTTTGGATCCGACGTCGTCCAGTTGTAGTCGGTTGTGGCAGGCGCAGGCGTGCGGCGGCGGCGCGGGCGGACGCGCGGCGGGCTTGGGCGGGCGCGGCGGCGCGGCGCAGCGGCAGCGCTCGGCGGGCGGCGGCGCCTCGTGCAGCGCGTCCATGGTCCAGGCGGGGCTGAAGGGCGCGGCGCCCGGCGTCAGCGCCGCCGTGGACGAGCGCGACATGGCGCCCAGCTTGGACATGCAGCTCATGCAGCGCTCGAGCGCCGCGCCGCGCCACTCCGCCTCCGCGCCGTGCACGGACGCCGTGTCGCCCTCGCCGGCCGACCCCCAGCACGGCGACGCGGCGCCGCCCGCCGCCTCCAGCGCCAGCTCGGCCGGCAGCGACCGTTCACCCGAGTTAAGCTCCGACAATCGAGTATCGGGACGAAACGCCTTATTTGACTTTGGACTCTCGGCTCCTGTATAAACAAATAGACTTCCTTCTGATGAAGAGTAACTAGCACCATAGTTCAATTCTGGTTTGCAATAAGCTGTTGTTCTTAAAAGGCATACGAGATGTGTTGGCGGTACCTTCTGTGCGCGCGCGGTGGGCGCGGCGGCGCGGCGACAGGCGGCCCTGCGCGGCCAGCTCGAAGTCGCGCGCCAGCTGCTGCGCCTGGTCCGACACCATCACGTACAGCCCCTCCCCCGCACCGCAGTGCGAGCCCCCCTCGAAGCAGAACTTGCCCTCCACTACGCCATATCGCCTGTCATAATAGGAAGCTATTAGTCGACCAGTTTCACAATCCCCTTGACATCATTTTCTAACAAAAAACAAACTACTTATCGATTAAAATACTAATCTCATCTTCCTCGTCCGGGAATATGTACGAGCTAGTAACGTGCATTGTAGAGAATCAGCAACTTACATTGTTGAACAACCTAATTGCTTATTCTGCATCAATACAAGACAAAGCAGTTTCTTTTTTTTTTTTTTTTTGCGAATAGGAAGGCAAACGAGCAAGTGGGTCACCTGATGGTAAGCGATCACCACTGCCCATAGACACCCGCAACCCCGGAGGGATTGCAGATGCGTTGCCAACCTAGAGGGCTAAGATGAAATGCCTCTTGTGCCCGTAATTTCCCCCGTAATTTAATTTCTGAGTGTACAGCCAACTTTACATCACGCAAGTAATGTCGTGCAACTAGCATTACATTGCGCGGCCGAAGAGCTACCGCTTTATAAATGACCAATCAAACGCCGCCGTCGCAGTGTAACTCTAGGTCCACAAAATTGCAATAGAAACTGGACATCAGTTTACCGGAGATGCTGCAGCTCCCAGTGGCCGAGCAGGCGCGGCGGCACGCCGGCGGTGAGCGCGCAGCGGCGGCCCAGCAGCAGCAGCCGCGCCGGGCCCGCCGCGCGCCGCGCCCCCGCCCCGCCCGCGCCACCCGCGCCCGCCGCCAGCACCACCAGGTACTGCCGCGCCTCGCCCAAGTGCGCGTTCACCTTCACCTGCACCAATCAACGATCAATCATCACCATGTAGCTCAAGCTGACTGCTTTTCAACGTTAAACCAATGGATTACGTTTGCTCTTTAAGCTTTATTTACAAATCAACCAAAGAATACGAAACTTGCATAGTCTTGCATTCACTCTCAATAAATGTTTTTTTTAATAAAATCCTTATTATATTATGTATTATTGAAATTGTATTCGCAAAAATAAATATTATTCGTCCAAAAAGTACTCATGAATTCATGGTACAAACGTTTTCTTCAATGTTATGAAGCTACAGCAATCTTTATTGCCTTGTTGTGCCGCTCTACTAAATCGAGTTTCAGTGCATAGCATGGTTCATAGTATACTAAGTTTGTTGGCTGGCTAAAGGCTGAATTATCGCATTTGGCAATTTTCTTCTGAGAATATTTAGAAACGGAACAATTCCAAGAACATCGCCGTACATGTCAGGCCAAAAATACTTTATGGGCCTGAGACACACATTTTAGTAAAGACAAAAGTGAAAAAGTAGGCATCGTTAGTCACCTGCCACTGTATGAGGCGCTCGCGCGTCTCAAAGGCGAGGATGGCGACAAGGTCGCGGCAGACGAGCGCGAGCGTGTTGGAGTGCTTGTCGAGCGTGAAGCCCGACTCCGCGCCCAGGAACTGCTGCAGCGAGAGCGCCGCCTTCACCCCCCCTCCCCCGCCGCCGCCGCCCGCCGCGTTGTAGCGCGCGCGCGCGTCGCGGTACAACTGCAGGTGCACGCAGTCTGCCAACACACGCCATCATCAGCGCTAACCAATCTCCTTATACTCCCGAATTCGATTTTCGAAGTTCGTTTCGTCCTGGTCCTCTCACACTTCTTAGAGTTATTAATATGGGAGTGAGAGGGATGGACGATATGATAATATATAAATTTCGGAAATCGAATTTCGGAGTAGCCCCTCTGATGCCACACGCACACAAGATGGTCGTAGGAATCATCCTCATGGAGTGCACACACAGCTCAGATATCTATTACCGTGGCATCCACTAGACTCCACTATTTAGATCCCCTGCTTATAAAATACTTAACATGCATTAACATAAAATACTTAACATGCATTTAGCAAATACTTAACATGCATTTTGCAATGACAATATTATTGGTCAGCGTGTTCATTATGTCTAAGTCGACTACTTCATCGCCGAACTTTATTGTACTTAACTAGCACTAGTAGATACAGTACTTTGTATGTAATAGTAAGCCACTAGTAGGCGCATAACTATAAAGTAGGTCATTATCATTAGTTTGGTGTTTGACAAAAATTTGGTGAGTAAAGTGTCTACTAACAATTATTTTGTATGGTATCTGATTTAACAAGTGATTTTGATATTGTTTAATTTGAACACAACACAATAATAGACATTCCGATTATTAGCTCGACCTGTTCCCTCGGAACTCCATTCACTAAATTTACGCTAAGCATGTCGTCGATAAGTTATTGTAATGTTTTGTAACATTTTTTGTTGCAACCCTCTCGCGCCATAAAGGCTAAAAGTGAATGTACTGTAAGAATTTTTATTACACTGTAGGGTGCAGCGAACAATGAAGGGGTGTCCGCGATACGGAATGGCTGAGATTCCAAAAAAATCGTTTTAAATCCGATGCGAGGATTCCTTGGGGCGCGTGCTTTATCGACGAGAAAATAATGCGCCTCGTCGAGCGCGCGCGTCGCCGGAGCGGCGTCGGCGCGGCGTCGCACTTGCGCTCGCAGCCGATAACGCACTATTATAATGTAAGCCAGCACAATATTTATTCTCCCTTTGGACTTGTAACAAAATCGATTTGCTTTGCATGTCACAATTCAATTTGCCACGGAGCATGTTTTACTTTAACAATCAGTTCTCGATACAATAAAATAGTGCTTGCTGTAAAATTGTGAATTGATATTTTAGTTTTTTTCCTGCACAGTGGTCCGGATGGGATATTCTTTTGATGTGCGAGGGAGAGCGTCGCGACTCGCGATGGAGTCCCGGAGTCAAGTGCCATTGTTATCTCCCCCTCTCTCTCGTATTAGCCTGCGTTCTCCGGCGATCGCATTGTCGCTACTGACAATGACAATACCTTATTAATGACATTTTCAAACTAATTGGTCTGGTTACACGGGAAGTCAAATCGCACCGTATTCCCGGCGTTACCTACCGTTCAACCAGTTACCCTTTAACAAGGTTCTATTTATCTTGCAATGTATGTCTAGTATGTTTGTCGGGGTGGAATCCTGCGACTTGATTTTGAAACAGATTACGAGTATACGCCGTGCTGATGTACTCCTATATTTTCTGGGGACAATTATCCATCATAATCCTACTAGTATTATAAATGCGAAAGTTTGTGAGTGACGATGTGACGATGTGAGTGTGTATGTTTGTTCCTTCTTCACGCTAAAACGACTAAACGGATTTGAATAAAATTTGGAACGAAGATAGCTAGTACCCTAGATTAAAACATAGGCTACTTTATACCCCTAAAAACTGTATAGTTCTCGCGGGATAGCGATAAACATACCAATTGCTAATTCTACGCGGACGAAGTCGCGGGCAGAAGCTAGTTTATTTATTATAGTTGCAAAAGTATCTCTGTCTATTACCACCTCACGCCTGAACCTCTGAACCGATTCAATCGGAATGACATAAGTTGACAAGTTATTATACTTTGAAAGTTTTCAGAACTTTATAGCTTCAGGCGTTACTTAGCGGAGGTCCAAGTCAAAATGAATGGATAACTTTACTACCTATCGCGGAAAAGTAAAATAAAGCTATCCATATAGTTAACAGAACCTAGGAATTACTAATTTAGTTATTATTCTCCCTTGATTTAAAAATTTGGGCGATTCTTCCGTGATATAAAGTAGCGATGGTGGCGCGTCTCCGCGCGGACACCGCGGGGGAGGGGCCGCTTTTATTGCCTCCTTAAAATACTTCCGCTACTAAGTCGCTCTTAAAGCACTTTTGTTGAAGCAACATTCTGTTAATCACTGTGGAATATGTCCGTAATAAAATCACAAATATTGGAAATAAAATACAAATTTAACGACGTCGTAACATTTTTAAGACGCAGTCTGAGTCCCGATCAACAACGGGGCGCAACAAAATAGTAAAGTTTACAGCAGCGGCGCTCTGCGTCGACCGCAGCCGCCGGCTCTAGGTACTGTTTACTTTACGTCGACGATTTGATTGCTTATACATAATTAATCGATTGTTTCAGCCGAGCATTGCTCGATATCCGATTCCAGTAATAGTGTGAGGAATTCGGTGGAACGGTGACCTGCGACGCCTCGACATCTGCACGCTGTGTTTACGTTCGTAACTTTTTAGGCTATCGGGCTCCAAAAAGAAACACTGAACAATGTTACATTATTGTCAACAACACCGTTGTTTGTCTATCAATTTGTCACAACCAATTTGTCCTGAATCTATTGAATAGTAGACTCATGCATTTCTGTGCACAGAACACGGATGTGTTATCGAAATAAATAAATGAGTTTTAATCTTTGCAGACTGTCGTGCGAGATAGGCATAAATCTATAAGATATGCAACCTTCAGTGCGCGTATCCGATTCGCACTTATCCGGTTTATTTTTATTTTTGCACATGTTAGTTATGAGTTTTGTCAGAATCTCGCGCCGCCACCCAAATGTTTACGAGCTCGGTTTTAAATATCACCATAGCCAACCGCCTCGCCGCTACCGGGTATATAATACTCGTAAACACCGATGACTCTCCTATCTACATAACAACAATTATCTCTATGACTTAATATTTACTAGTTTCCGTCAGTCAAATCGCACCATGACATCATGTTTTGATAAAAGTTTTGATACATAAACTCATATTGTAATTTGCCTTTAATCCATGAAACCCTGGTCCCTACCAATTTTATTTTGAGTAGTATATATTTTGCCAGTGAAAAGCGGTAAAATAATAACCGGAATCAGAAAGATAAAACTCTGTTTAATAACAGTATTATCGTTATATTAACACATCACCGATAGCCGAATGAATTTCGATGAAGTGAAAACCGGTAAAAAAATAACCGGAATCAGAAAGATAAAATTCCGTTTAGTCACAGTATTATCGTTATATTAACACGTCCCCGATAGCCGAATGAATTTTGACAAACAGATATAATTTTTTGCGGATAGCGTAGTATTTACTTATTTTCTACTTAAAGTCCTTAAAGTTAAAGCTCAAAGTGAGTTTAACGTAACTATGTAGTATTTTAACTACCATTTTTACTAACTCTTGCACCCGACTCATATTTATTTATGAACGTTCGGTTGTTATGTCACGCAAGATATTATAAAATGAAACCCTGTGAGCGATGGTCGCCGCGGCCGCAATCTCTAAGATGGTTATTGTTGGCGTCTCGGTCGCTGTCACTGCGTTTATACTTAATTTTAATAATTTATCTGACATTTCATAATAAATCAATAAAAATAAGGTATAGGTCAAATGAGTCTATTTCCCCGAAGGTCTAATTGGTGCATGACGTCTGATTCTCCGAAACACATGTCGTTTATACAATTTAATACGATGAAAAGCGCCAATGACCTTGACCTTGACCCAGTGCATCTCTTCACACATACTAAGGTTTGCATGTCGGTGAAAGAGAAGAAGGGCTCTGTTGCGAACTCTTTACCTTTTTGATACTTTTTATATATATTTTTAATTGTTTTTGCCTTTTGAACTTTACTTTGTCATGGTTTGTCAGTCTTGAAGAGAGCAGTAAAAGAGTGGTTCAGTTTTGCTGGTGTTCTCATTTTCCATTACTTATTCCACTCGCCTTAATTATCATACAGTCCACATTTCGTACGCTTCAGGCTCACTTAATTTAAGAAATTAAGTAAACTTTTTCTTGTGTTTTATTTGTTAAGTTCGAAAGTAAATACCAACTAAAGTGTTATCATTCTTAACTGTCCTATTTGGTAAACAAAATTCTAAGCTCAACGTGCAAATTTTTGGAAAGAATAAGGTGTGTTATGTTATCAAATAAACCTGAGGCAATATTTTGTTCATAATTTTGGTGATATTTTATCTCCAGTTCCTTTATTTACGATGGAATAGTTAAAAAATAACAACAATGAGACGATTTGAGGTTAGAATTTTGTTTACCAAATAGGACAGGTAAGAATGAAAAGACCTTAGTTAAATCAGGAATAATTAAGTATTTGTCTAAAAAAGTATAGAAAGAGGTGGCTTAAACTAATCGCGTTTCTGAATTAGCAAAATGTGTACTAATGAATACCTACGGTCAAAAAATTACGTGTGTTTCTAAATCCTCTAAATAAATTTATTAGTTGCTTAAACTGGTTTAAATACACATCCTTTTAGCGGCTTAAGTAAAACTGCGTAGAGAATTTTTGCCTGTGGGATCGACTGCTGAACTGAAAATCCATATTCATCGGGCCACAATTCATACGGACACAGTTTATGCAACTTTCCGAGCGAATATTTTCCTGAATAAAACGAAATTGTTCATAAAATAGTCAAGAATCTTCACATTTTATTTTATTTTTTTATGTTAGAGAGGCCAGACAAACGAACTAGTGGGTCACCTGATGTTAAATGATCACCACTGTCCATAGACACCCGCAGCGCTTTATGCGATGCCAGTGCATTGTCAGCCCTGCAGAAAATTGTACATTCGCCTCTTAAAGGCACCCAGGTCGTAACTCGATGGGAAGACCCCAGCAGATTTATGTTCGATGATCTGTCTTATCTCATTACTATAATATTTTATCACTGTACGCTTAAATAGCCCTTATAGATTCCGAATTAGACATCTCATCATCTTAGACATCTGTCTAGGATATGTCGCATATGAACAGACGACAATACAATAGTACATTACTGCAGAGGCCGTGAAGTAAGGGATTGCAGGACGAGATTGGGGTACACGGCCGAGTCGTAGACGAGGCCGGATAAAGCGAGTCCTGCAATCCCTGTTTCCGGCCGAGGATTGTATAGTGCTTTTCTCAAGCGATGCGAGGAAATCAAGTAAAAATTGTTTAACTAGCCGCATTTTTAATTTTTGAAACATGCCATTTGAACAAACTATTGCTCGCGCCATGTTCCCCGCGCCCCGCCCCGCGCGCCGCGCCGCGCCGAGCGCACCCGCCGACCGCGCCACATTACTTCTTGGCCTAGGCCGTAAATGTGAAACTTCTTGGCTTCATTTCGACCGCACCACATTACTTCTTGGCCTAGGCCGTAAATGTGAAACTTCTTGGCTTCATTTCGCGACATTAACGCGTACATTTCCGAGCATGCTTGAGAAAAGATAATTCTTATCTAAGTGTTGCACTGACGTCTCCATAATCTCTCCCTTCTGTCAGTCCCCCCCCCCTACCTGCGTCCCTCTTCCCGCTGCGCCCGCGCCGAGGCGAGGGTTCCTAATTTATTTGTCAAATCGTCATCGGGAACAAATGGCGATAAATTGTGCGTCCCGGCGTACTGACAGCACTGGGGGTCCTACTCCCGAATCCGAAATTTGGTATCATGTTATCCCTCCACATCTAATATAAAACATTATTGCTGTAAGCGAGACGGCATAATTTGAACTTCGAATTCCGAATTTGGAAGTAATAAGTCAAGCCGCTGGTCGATTAGCCGGCGCGTGGCAAAAGCCATTATTTTTTTTAAATCTTCTATTGATTGATTTGAGTGTGGGTAGATTTACAAGAAATACGCATCACGCGTAGACACGTCATGTATGATTTCACGTTAATCAATAATTATTACGGCATACTTAATTAGTCAGCGGGCTATTTCATAAGATTTGATAGACGGATTTTCAATAAGTTCAAAATAAAATTAAAACTTTGTTAAAAATAATTATACACCCCTTTTCGAAAAAATCGGGCACTTTCGGTTTTCAGATTTTAAGGCATTAAAGCTTTGAAAGTAAGTTATTATGCACACAAAATTCAAAAACCATGGGGGCCCGTTTTTTTCGCAAGGGGGTATATTATTAGGTAGAGACTGAACTTTCAATTATGAAATCAAGTCAAAATAAATAGTTTCATCAAGTTCCACAACTTAAGCCTCACATTAAAACACATAAAAAAGTTTTGATTAATAGCCTACAAGACGACGAAATTATAATTTCCCTTGTGACCACAACACTAACTAAACTTGGAATCAAGTTCTTGAAATTTAAACATTATTTTGGAATAGTATCATACAGAAACCTGATAGCGTTCCGCAAAGGACACGAGAAAAGGTAAAAAACTAATTTCTTTCTTTATTTCTTTATTTGCATATCATTATTAATTTAATTCAATTCTTCATTAACTGAGTAACTTGAATGGAAACTTATCCTAGCCAAACATCTGAATAAATTGGCATGATTATTTCACAAATTCGCGTACCTACATAGATACTAAATTTTTTCCGGGTTACAAATATTACAATAACATTATTTGCGTATACGTCAAATAATCCTGCTAATATTATAAATGCGAAAGTTTGTGATGATGTGAGTGAGTGAGTGTGTATGTTTTTGCTTCTTCACGCTGAAACGACTGTTAGTCCTTTAGTTCCCGCGAGATAGCGATAAGTAAACATGTCAATTGCTAATTCCACGCGGACGAAGTCCCGGGAAGCAGCTAGTTGCCTATATGTCGTTAATTGTACAAGCTCTTAAGTCGTATCAGTTAACGGTTACTTATTATCAAATTACGTAGGTACTTTGTGTTTGTGACATTCGAATACTTGAATACACTTAAGTAGTTGGTATTCACTGCATAAAACCCCATTCGCTTCATTGTGCTGGCCGCGGCGACAGAGCCGACAGGAGAGCGCAATTACGCAGCAGATGTCGCCGCGGCAATGTCGCCGCTCGTTAGCGACCGGCGACATCGCTACTTGTTGCCGCTGCCGGCTAAAAAGGAACTCTAATTGAAGTTCCCGCTCGCCGGGATTACCGCGAGCGCCCTTAATTAAGCGCGCGACCCCCGTGCGTTGCCCGCGCGGCACTCGCGCGGCACTCGCATCGTAAACGCCGCTTTGACGCGCCGGCAACTATTCGCGTGTGTCCTTTGCACATCGCCTCACATAGGTGGGCTATTGACGGAACTACTGCCATAACAGAAAACGCTAAAGGTACTCATAGCATGAAGGGTTGTCTTTTCCCAGCCAATATGAAATGCAAAACTACACACGGAGTTTTAGCATCTAAGTTATTTAAAAGACATTGCAGCGTGTAAGACTTGATTCTATGTTAGATACGATTATTTTTAGCATTGAATACAAAACACTTTACTTATTCTAGATTCTTTAGATATTATGTATGTATGTATGTATGTAAACTCTTTATTGTGCAAAATAAACAAGACAAAATAAATACAATTGACAAACAATGAGATACATGCACAAAGGCGGACTTATCCCTTTAAGGGATCTCTTCCAGTCAACCTTTGAGTGGATGAAAGGAGTATTAAATTGGATTAAATTGGGTGGATTAAATTGTAGCAATTTACGCTACTTATTTGATAAAAATACCTAAATGTGGGAACCAAGTTCAATAATAAAGAGTAGGTATGCAAGGTTTTTGCCGACAATTTACTTAGATTTAAATAGGTGCCAAGTTCAACATTATTTTTTACGATTACTGCGGTCACAAATTTAATTAACGTTATTGTTTTTTTTTAATGTAACATTATAAAAGAGAAATACAGTACCGCATGCAGTCACTCCTTCAACCAAACAACGCAAGTGCTTTAATCACTACATAGTATAAAACAAAGTCGCTTTCCTCTGTCTGTCTATCTGTCTGTCCCTATGTATGCTTAGATCTTTAAAACTACGCAATGGATTTTGATGCGTTTTTTATAGATAGAGTGATTCGAGAGGAAGGTTTATTGTATAATACGCAGACGAAGTCATAGGCAGAAGCTAGTTTTTCATAAAACGCAATAATAATTGAACCTTAAAAACATAGATATCTCGTAATATAAGGCAACCATCGATCACGGGCAGGTTCATGGGCGCGATCACCTCGATAAGATACCGCGTGCTAGCTGCCGGCCGGGAACGACAGCTCAACTGAAGGAGGACTACACTAACGGCACGGCCAGCACAGAGTTATGTCGCGCACTACATAAGACTACTCGTCTTTTTCTTACTGCTCTTTCTAGAAAGAGACAGGGTAGTCTATCTCCCGCGCGCTCTCGTGCTAGCCGTGCTGCTGTTCGTCGCCGGTGGCTTTTACTGCGTCACTGGACTGAAGGTGAACGTCGTAGAGGCTACTGATCGGAGGAGATGCTTCGCGACTACAAGCTAACACACCGCTTGTAATATAACACGTGAAGGGCAACGAGCACACGAGAGGCACAGGTGGTTTAGAGGAATCGTTAATGAGTGGAAATGGCAGCAGCAAGTGCAGCCGACGCGGCTTGCCGTCGCTTGCCGCTTGGCCTTGGCCACCGACCATGATATCGTATCGATTGACTGTTATCACTTCGCGAACAAGTAAATAATAAATTAGTTTTATTGCGTTTTTATCACCGTAATACTTTAGATAGACAAGATTGTACTCGAACAGTAATATGGCAACATGGTGTTAATTATTTTTTTTATTACGTTTTGGTAAAAAAAAAACAACTTAATTAATTTCCAAGTTGAAACTTGCCGTTTCCCGAATCCTTATTATTCGATTTTATCACCTGAATAATATTTAAGGTAATCAATATCTTCAAATGCTATACGATGTCGTCGTAGATCGTAGACAAGGCGGAAGGTACAGATAACATGTAAACAAAAAATCGGTAATACCTTAACTGAATTAAAGTCCAAATCAATTGACTTTTTATCAGTTCGATAACGTTCGAGAATTGGGCGTCGTCATCGTCCTGCTGCCGGGCGCCGACACCGCGTGTTGCGCCACATTTGACAACAGCACACCTGGGGCCTTACCATGACTTCTTAGTGCGGTTCAATTCTGACTCAGTTCAGGTTTTAGCTGCCATTTTTAGTATGAGTCTGACAGCGAGCGAACCTAAGCTGAATCGCTTTAAGACGTCATGGTAACACCAACAGTATCTACGTATGTGGGGCCTTACGAGTGTAGCCTAATAATCTGATTTCTTCTATCTGAGATTACTTTGCGGCCGCAATGAACACGCTGACGAATAAAATGATATCATGTATAATATTTTCAAACATTATACATACATACGATCTATTAGCAATTATTGCAAAATCATGCGATATAAATATAATATCACGAAATAAAGTCGAGCTGCTTCGTACACGCACGTAACATTAATGAAAGTTACAAAAATAAAAACTATTTTTTAAAAGAGACGCAGCGGTTTTTAAACCTAACAAAATTAACGGTATTGCTAACAATAAATAAATAAATGAATGAATAAATGAATAAATTGATTAGTTCTGCGTCAGTTAATTAGAACGTTATAAGACGCGCTCATTAACCAACGTGCATTATTTTATTAATAGGATGTGACTATAACTGAGCAAAGCCGGGACTCACCTGCGACGGGCGACAGCTTGCGCATCACGCACCAGCGCGACTTCCACTGCAAACACACGGCGCGTTAGCACTCTCACTGCCCGCCCTACCCTACCCTACCGGCCCTACGTGCCACGGACTACCCTGCACGGCCTTACTCTAGTCCCCGACGCCACAGCACGGACGTGGCAACCCTCACCCCTGATTAGCCTCAACAACATACACGTCAATCATTCGATTATTTATTAAGCGCTAATCTAAATCTTCAAATAGATTTCGTAATCGTTTAATGCTTCATTTATTATTATTGTTATTAATATTACTTGTATCGAATCATTTCAGACTACATTTCGTTACTACATCATAGTCAAAACTTTCAGATATTGATTGATTTGATGATTACTTTGATCAAATTGCATGAACCTTTTTAACTTTTGCCGATGTCATGCCATCTAACTGTAACACAAATCAAGTTCACTTGATCTTGCATTATAACTTTCTTCCGTTAATAATTTGTTTGATGTACGTATTAGTGAACATATGGACGCGCTGGCGCTGGCCGCTCACCTTCTTCCCGTCGCGGAACTTGACGGTGCCCTCGATGATGGTGCTGTCGTCCGCCATGCTGCTACTGCATCGCCGCCGACACACACTACCGCACTGGCACGCACTGGCACTCACACAGGCGCACTGTCACCGAGCCATAGCTCTCACTGAGGCACCGAGTCACCACCGCGGCGGCCTGGCGCGCGCCATCACCATCTGAAACAAGGGGGAACCGTGGTCAGACGGAAACCTGGAGACAACATGAAACAGTTACATGCCAATACATAGCCGTCAAGTATTCTTGTTGTAGGTCATGCCTCGTAAGTTATTCATTAGCATAAAACAGGTAAGGGACATTAGTGGCCCATGAGAAGGAAATCCATCAAAGCATTTCGAAATAATTAATTTTATGTATGATACACTTATGATACAGCACAGAGTTAAGTATTATGTATACGCAATATAGCAATAAGAAGTCACATTATTATTGCTTGATTATTATCGATATACCTAATAGTAAATACATAATTTAATTAAATTACAATCAAATACCTAACACATGAAATACCTACTTCCTACAACAATGATTAGATCCCTTTGTTTTATCAGTTGTTGGTGATACATGATTCGTCTCTAATAAGGTTCCGGACGCACGGCACTCTACCGGACAGATTCTTTATTTACGAGTATGTTTATCTGCTACCTAGTTGGTGACCCTCATCAATCATCATCAACAGTGTGGACCGGCTGGACGCCAGTTAATTTTTTTCCTACCGAATGTGCGAGCAAATCAATAGCCAGTATTCTCTGATTAATGCCGTATCGGATGTCTATTCCCAACTTAATGTGATGAATTGGGCATGGTTGGTTAGTGCAAGCGGTTGCCGAGCCAGGGCAGCGGGCACTCGGCGGCCGCGTGGCGCCCGTGGCGCGATTTGCATGCTATCGCCCGATAAGGCAATACCCGTGTCCAACTAATTAGTGTTTACAGATAGCGGCTAATCCCCTCGCGCCCGCGGTCTCCCGCGCCTGCCCCGCGCCCCGCGCACAGCCCCCGCCCGCCCTAACCGCCGATAAGCTCCTCTCACTTCTACCTACCCGCCGGTGTCATTCATTTATCAAAATTCCTAGTTTAATTTCGATCCTGACGTCACGAGGAAAAAACGCGCTGTAAGTAGCCTTATCTTTGACTAATGTCAACAGTACAGAATGATAAAATCAATAATGCCTTATCGATGGCAAGGGATTAAGATTGAAATAGTGCGATAACTAAAAACATGACTAGGTACATAATTATTTAAATATTTAAGGCCGGTCAGCTCGACCGAAGCGGCTGTGACGGGGTCTATTATCACTATACAAAGTACTACCATCAATGGAACTGATAATGGAACTAGTGGGAAGAGACCGTGACGGGGAGGCTCGCGGGGCCGTTGCTATTAAACATAAACTCTATCATCATCATCATCATCATCCTGTAAACCTTCCACTAAACAACATCCGCTAACGCTATCATAAACGCTATCTAAACCTTGTATTAGTTAAAAATAACATAATATCTCTTATCTGTCTTTTTATTTCAATTTGCGTAGTAATTAAATATGTATTTCCATACATGCATAAATCACGTATTTCCTTATCCCTTGCGGGATAGACAGAACCTAAGGTAACAAGACCTAAAGGCCACGCTTAGCATGATTGTGGATGGAGAGGGGAATCAAAACCTTGACGGGTTGCTAGCCGCATCGCCATTACATCACACAGACGACAAAATATTTACTTAGCCAGGAGATCGAACTTTTACTATCGTCATTAATCTGTCTACGCTAATATCATAAAGAGTTTATTGAACGTCAATAATAAAGAGAGAAGATTTGATTGTTTATTTAAATTGAATAGGCTCCACAACTACTGAACCGATTTGAAAAATTCTTTCACTACATTGTCGCTGATAGACATAAGCTATATTTAATTTGAGCTGAAGTTTCTGCACGGAAAAAGTCGCGGGCAAAGAAATAATTATGGTAACCATGTTTTAACAGCAGCTATAATAATGGATGAGAACTATTTTTTTCCTAGCAAGTGTTTGTTTTTTAAATTTATTAAGAAATAAGAATACTCAATAAAAACCGGGCAAGCGCGCGTGCAAGTAATACGCGGCAAATGGTATGATGAGAATGATTTTGGTTGACTATTAACCGTTAAACTGTAGAGCCTACATTGATGTGATAGTTTTATTGCCTTTATCTTGTTCTACACTTGGTAGGTGTAGTTAACTTATATCAAACTATAGTTTTTTACGCCCTACTAAGATCATTTGAGCTGAACCCCGGGGTTCTAAACAAAGTGGCAGTATTATTAACGTTTCGAGAAATTTACTTCCCTATTTTTGTTTTTGTTCCTACGGCCAAGCCGTTAGAATTTATATTTTTAAAAGTACAACAAATGGGAAATTTCGAAAAGTAAATCTATGACCGGGAATCGAACCTGGAGCCTCATCACACCATCCATAGCAGGCACCTGCAGAGGTACCTGCCATAGCTTAACTGAAAATCAGCGTCACGACATTAAAATATCCTGGATCGTGACACATAGCTGAGTGGCGGCCATTTGGCTGGTTTAAGTATCCATGTATAATATTCTGTTTGTGTTTCTGTATCAGCTAATAAAGTTTTCTTATTCTTATTCTAAATTTGCGAGATCTAACCGGTAATTTCACGGCGCAGCACCAGACCCGGCTCCCTGCTGTAAGTTACAGAACAAAACCACACAGGCACGTATTAAGCCACAAAGTAAGCTTAATAACACTGTCTCCACGGACCGCTCCATATGTCTCGAGACTTCCACTACGAATTCTTGAGCGACTCTCTCGTTTTGTATCTTAATGCCTGTGCAGCCTTATGTGCAGTTTTATATAAAATTTTATGTAAATCAACACTGTCTCTATATAGTGTCAAATTTGTTTGATTTAATTTATGCTTCCAAACTTATAACTTCCTCAAAGTTACTTCAATAACAAGTATTGGTATACTTACACAATAATTAGTGCAATTAGAAATATTCACAGCTCCCGATATGATGGTACATTTTCCGTTATAAATAGGTAACAATTATAAAGGTGTACGTAACGTACGCTTTGTAGCAAAAACTGCCTACGAAACCAACCGCCGGGTTTTAGACACAGCCAGATAAGCTTTATTATAATTCGTAGCAGTGCTACGGATGCGCGCGCGCAGCCTCGCGTAGACTGTCTACGAGCTACGCGCCTCAGAGCCGCAGCCGCAGCGGCGGTCGTACATACAACACAAACACACGCACATATCGGCGGCACGCCAGCGCGCGTGCCGCTACACACGAGACTCGCCTACCTATTTTCATTTACCGTAGGTATTACTCTTTCACGCAATGAAAAAACACTAAATTGCACTGCTTATTTATTTCTAAATACAGGAAAGTTGTAACTTTGTCAAAAGTTAAGAAAATTGAAATAACGAATTAATTATCAAAGTTAACATTTTTAACAACTTTACTTTAGTATCCCGTATGAGTTAGTTGCACAGTTCTTGTAACTCAATTTAGTAACTTGCAGTAAGTACTTAAAACTATTGTCTAAAGTGTACGTACAGATCACTCCAAAAGCTTATAATCCTCAGAGCGGGCGCAGGTTCACTTGGAAACTTATAGCACGTCACTTCGTCACTTCGCGAGCCGACGGCGGCGCGTCCCGAGCGGCGTCCCGACGCGTGTGGCGGCGGCGCGCTGCCGGCCCGGACTGCCCTGCCCGGGTCCCGGTCCCGGCGCCCCCGCGGGGGGTGCCCCGGGGGGGGGGGGGGGAGCACGGGCGAGCGGGACGCGATGCTGATTCAATTGCAAGTTTTTATCAATCAATGTCGGCGCCTTGTCCACCGCTCTGTACAAGTGAACTGCAACTGTTGCAGCTCCACACGGGGACAGGAATGTAACTTTATGAAAGCAATATTGACTTCAGGACATTGATTTTTTTATGTTTCGCTTCATGGAATTAGGTAGTGATGGTTCACTATTTCTTGGTGTTTGTCTCTACATGCCGCACCAGTGTGACCGCATGGTGATAAGAGTACGACTATCCGTGGGCCGGGTTCGCTGCGGACGCCGTGAGTGTTCCCGAGGCTGTTGTGAGACTCCTGTAGCGGCTGTATACAGATAATGTACTTGCTTATTTACAGTAAATCTGAGAATCTATTAAGCGACTGTACAGTTTTTTTTTAATACACGAGTCAAAAGTAATTTCTTAATTTGAATATTGAAAATATAATAGAGCGAATCATAACTGAAATCTGAAGATTTATAAAATTAGTCTCCAAAATCAAGCCAAATACTTATAATCAGAAACAACACATTTGATTGCCTTTCTCGATGCAGACACCTCACTTGCAGAGGAGTTCCCCTGCTCCCTCACCATCAGCCCTACTTCTACTTCACCAAATGCATAGTTAGGACCATGCATTTTTAGCATCCATAATCGGGGACTAGAACTATATACACGGGAGCAAAAAAACCGGACCACTTTTCATACAACTTTCTACGGAAAGTGACCCAGTTTTTGTGCTCCCGAGTAGGTATAGTCACTACATAGTATAAAACTAAGTCGCTTTCTCCGTCTCTATGTCCCTATGTATGCTTAAATCTTTAAAACTACGCAACGGATTTTGATGCGGTTTTTTTTAATAGATAGAGTGAATCAAGAGAAAGGTTTATCTAACTAATATTATAAATGCGAAAGTATAGATGTTTGTTTGTTACTCAATCACGCCCGAACGGCCCAACGGATCTGAATGAAATTCGGCACATAGATAGAGAAAAGTCTGGAATAGCACATAGGCTACTTTTTATCCCGGAAAATTTGCGTAGTTCCCGCGGGATAGCGATAAACGAATTCTTCGCAGACGAAGTCGCGGGCAGCAGCTAGTACTGTATAATACATGCATAATATACCGTGCGAAGCCAGGGCGGGTCGCTAGTATAATATAAATTATACACGGTGTCTCAAAGTTATCGCGGAATACCTTAGCAGCTGGGTGGGTTACACTAACTGAGTACACCCATAAATAGTTTTCTGGATCTTTAATAAAATTTTATTTGTCAAAAGTTTCCACTCATTGGACGATGTTCAAAGTTTGCAGTATCAAAATAACTTAATTTTGAATCCCAAATAACGAGGAAGAACCTTTACGGAAAGTTTACGGAAGTGTACTGTTGAACCCCACCACCTGTTCAAATGTTCTGGAACAATTCTATGAGATCTTGTAACGAACTAAGATAAATTGCAATCTCCTCATTCGATGCTATCGAACTTTGCTCATACATATCACTTACCACCCTAATTTAAATGCACGCGCGTGTAGTGTTCGTGATTGAGGAAAACAATCGAAGGCAGCCATTAGCGGAGGCGCGGGGGGGGGGCGTAGACAAAGCATCGCGGCACATTTACCCGCTGATTTATTACCCGCCCCCGCCCCTCCCCGCTGCACTTCCCCAGGGGCCCCCGTTGCAACTTGCCGCCAAATTAGAATGTGACGATGTCAGAGCACAACACATTTTATTACGTTTCCGCGCGGGAATTTGTCGTAATGTTCTGAAGTGAGCGAATGCGCCGCGAATGCACGCGCTCTGTCAGAGCTAGGAGCATGTAATGTTGATAATATGATTTATGGGGTCTATTCGAGGGGTCAGAATATCGAATGATAGGCTTACTTTACTCTCCATAGTCTTGTGGGTGTGTATAGTGAAGTTGTCTGTTTTCACTACACAGTTTTCCTCTATGTTTAATATGTTTGCTTGGGTTAGTGTTTTTGATGTTACTTGTTTTTTGCATAATGTTCGAAATTGACACTCCTGGCAACAAAAGTATAAATACTGATTCGTTGTTGATAAATTTATCCATCTGTTTTGACATGCGGCTTTGTTTGTTTTGCATTGCTGGTCTTGATTTGTATCCTTGAGACAGAGATCCTTATCGTTGTACATTTTGTAAATCGGTGTTTTCAGGTAGCACATGAACGTAATGGTATCACGCAGCATGCAGTATTCCAAGTCTCTTTCAGATATTGGTAGATATGCGTCTTTTTGTAAGTTTATTGCGACGTGTGTTTCTATCGGGACGATCGATATCATATTTTTCTCAGCTGTATAAGGTATGGGGATGACGTTGTATAGGTCATATCTGTCTCGGCTTATGAGAGGAATGCGGATCTCCAATATCATGTATTGTTCAGTAATGCGTGCTTTTATTTTCAATAAATGGTAGATATTTTGTAATTCTGTTTGTATGTTTTCAATGGGAAGAGTTACGTCAGCGACTAGCTGTCCTGATATAATGTTGAGTTCGCGTTGGAGTTGTTGGGGGTCAATGATGTGCAGGTTCATCTTCCCGTTGTAAATGTTCGTTATTGTTTCTAGCAAGGTGTCTTGAATTGTTCTTAAATGGCTTAGTAAGTTGTTTGCGGCCATGGCTACAATTGTAAATTGGGCCATACTTTCGGCGTTGGACAGTTCCCTTTGCATTACAGTCATGCCTTTTTCTAAGTTCATTAAATGTTGATGTATTATTTTGTGTTGCTTTTGGAATGATTCTTCAGTTCTTTTTAACATGTTGTATTCGGCCTCGACGATCGATGTTTGATTTTTCCATAAAGCTCCTAAATGTTTCTCATTCTCTCGTATAAGGTTTATATCCTTTTGATACTGTTCTGCGAAGTTATCATCTAATACTCCGAACAGAGCATTTGCCAGATATCCGACACCGTTAATCAAGCCGCGTCGCACGCGCGACTTTTGTTTCATTTGATTACTCAACAGGACTCGGTTATAGTGTTGTAGTTCATCGTAAGTGTGACGTAATTGGAGTAAAATGACGTCGCAATGAGTCAGAGTAGACACCTGTTTGCATATGTTTTCGAGTTGATAATTGTATTTGTCCAATGCGTTAGTGCCTTCCCAGAAAGGATTCATGTTATAGTATGCAATGAGCTTCCATTCATCTCTTATAAGTTGCATCGCTCCCAACTTGTCAAAGTACAGTCCTTGTCCATTTTGAATGGGTGTAATCGTTGTGCAATGTCCTGTTGTTATAAATGTTAGGAAATAAATTATCAGCATGCCGAATGTGGCTAGGCATCCTCTCTTAGTGACCTTGTTTGTTTTGTTTTGTTTACTTGTGTTTTCAGTTTGCTGTTTTTCCGTGTCTTGTTTCTGTTTTTCTAAGGGTAAGATGGATAGTTTAACGACAGGCCTCTTCATTATGCCATTTTTAGTTTTAAGCGTCACGACTCGCACATGTCCGTCTTGTCCGGGATGAACATCGATAACTCTGCCGAGTGCCCATTTTCCTGCTGGGATGTTATCTTCATGTATGACTACTACGTCTCCTTCTTGAATGTTTTGTTGTGGGGTGGTCCATTTTTGTCTTGCTGTTAGTTGGCTCAAGTATTCTACTTTCCACCTTTTCCAAATGTCTCCAAAATTTTTTTGTATTAAATGCCATCTTGTTCTGGCGTCTTCTTCTGTGTCTATTACTGTGACTCCGGCTCTTCCTGTTAAGAAATGCGCTGGTGTGAGGGCATCTATGTCATCAATGTTATCGGTCAGTGGGCAAAGTGGGCGTGAGTTGAGACACGCTTCCAGTTGAGCTAGGATCGTGGCGTATTCTTCATATGTGAGCTTTTGATCACCCACTACGCGCTTCAGGTGGTGTTTTAAACTACGTACGGCTCGTTCCCACAGGCCTCCAGCACTTGCCCAGGATGGTGCATTAAAATGCCAATCGATCTTCATTTCAGTAATATTTGATAAGAGAGAGTCACTAAAATTATTACGTAATTGTTCCCATTGTTCCTGCAGTATTCTGTTGGCTCCAACGAAATTTGTTCCGTTGTCGCTATAAATGTGTCCTGGGGTCCCTTTTCTAGCGGCCATCCTTCTCAAAGCTGCTAGAAATGCGGAGCTTGTTAGTTCAGTTACTAGCTCCAAATGTACGGCTTTGGTGACCATACAAATGAAGATAGCTATGTATCCTTTCAGCATTTTACTTCCACGTCCTTTGTTGGCCTTGACATCTACAAAACCAGTATAGTCCACTCCTGTGTGAAAGAATGGACTGGCTTCATTAACTCTGGCAGCAGGTAGGTCTCCCATCAGTTGGTGTTGCTTCTTTCCGTCAATCTTTTTACACGTCACGCACTTCCCTACCTGCTTCTTCACTCTGTTATTTCCGCCTAGTATCCAAAATTCTTCTCTCAACTTGTTTGTTGTGTGGCGGGCACCGCTGTGAAATGTTTGTGTATGAGCTTGTTCGATGAGTAGGGTCGTGAGACGTGAATCTTTAGGTATGATTTTTGGGTGCTTCGTCTCGTATGGAATGTTGGCTTCTCTTAGTCGACCTCCTACTCTCAAGATATTGTTTTCGTCAATAAACGGTTTTAAAGCTAAAAGTTTGCTTCTCGTTTCGACCGTTCTATGTTTACGCAAGAATTCCATGTCAGCGGAAAACTCATTGTTTTGCACGTATTTTATTATTGTTAATTTAGCTTTCTCGAGCTCTGGTAAGGTGAGATACTTAGGTAGCATATTTCTTGACGGTGTCAGTGCCCTCAAAATCCATGCGAGTACTTTTATTACTTGCGCAATCGAACTGTATTTTTCCAATAATATGTTTATAATGTTATGATTTGGTTCGATATTTTGTACTGCATTCGTGACGTAAGAATTTTTCTTTTCTTCCATCGTGTTAAATGTTGGTTTTGTTAAGCTCTCTTGTTCTAGGTTTAATGTTGGTAACCAGGATGGTCCTGCCCACCATAATGAGTGTTCTGTAAGCTGTGACGCTGTGAGACCTCTGCTCGCCGCGTCTGCGGGGTTTTCTGATGTTTTCACGTAGTACCACTGTCCTTCAGGCATTATTTCCTTTATTTGTTGCACTCGGTTAGCGACGAACGGCTTCCAGCGGCTTGGCTGACCTTGGAGCCATGCAAGCACGATTTTCGAGTCTGTCCATCCATACGTCATTGTTTTATATTGTTGTAGTGAATCTTTAACCTTTTTCATCAGTTTTGATAGTAGATGCGCTCCGCTAACTTCGAGCTTCGGGATTGTTAACTTTTTCTTGTGTGGTACAAGTTTAGTCTTTGCAGCGATTAATACCTTTGGTTTGTTTTTTATTCGTGCGTAGATAACACAAGCATAGGCATCGAGAGATGCGTCACAAAATCCGTGTAACTCAATGACGTCATTCTCGTTACTTAATATCCACCTTGGTATTTTGTACTCTTTAATTTGTTCGATATCCGCTTGTATTTTAGACCACTCGTCATGAACGCTGTCTGATACTTCCTCGTTCCATTTCGTGTTTTCTTTCCATACTTTTTGGAATAGTATTTTTAGTTTTGTAGTTAATGGAGCAAGCCAGCCTAACGGGTCAAAAAGTTTGGAGATTTCGGAGAGAAGTAATCTTTTTGTAGGCTTTGTTGATTGTTTTGCGGACGTGTGTTTAAAAGTAAATGTGTCATCGGTTGGATTCCAGCATAAACCAAGTGTTTTTGATAGATTTTCTGTTTTAAAGTTAAATACCATGTTTTCTTTTTCTGGCGTGGTGTTTATGTTTTCGAGCATTTCTTCACTGTTGGAGGACCATTTTCGCAAATTGAATCCTCCTGATGTTAAGAGCTCATTGAGGTCTCCAATCAACTGTTTACCTTGTTCTACTGAGTGAGCTCCGTGGACCAGGTCATCCATGTAGAAACATTCCTCGAGTACTTTAGACGCTTCCGGGAGCCTTCCACGTTCGTCTTCGGCTAGTTTTCTCAGCGTCATCATAGCCAAGAATGGTGCAGCTTTCGTGCCGTATGTTACTGTTGTTAGTTGATATGTTTGTAAAGGCTGCTCTGGGCTCTCTCTCCAAATGATTTTTTGTAAATGTTGGTCGACTTCGTTCACTAAGATCTGCCTGTACATCTTCTCGATGTCTGCGGTGAAAGCAAACTGGTATTGCCTCCATTTAAGTAACAATGTTTGTAAGTCGCGTTGTAGATTCGGCCCAGTGTACATTAGATCATTGATCATTAGGTCGCGTTGTGCCATGGGTTGGGACGCATCATCTTCTTTCCTTATTCCACCCAGGAGGATTTTGGTGTATATGTCTGCCCCTAGTAGTAAGTCTATCGGGCGACTGATATAGAAGTCTGGGTCCGCTAGGTTAATGTTTTTAATGACCGACCAAGACGGTTTGGCAAATGTTTTGTTTGGTAGTGATTTTACCAAGTCGTTCATGATAATAACTTCGGCGTTAAATGTGAAATCATTGTACATTGACTCACATAATATGTTGAGTTTCCCTTTACAATTGTTCTCCCTTTGCCCTACTCCATATACGACGCCTCTACAGTTCTTTCTCTTCAAGTTAATTGTTTGTGCGGCTTTCTCTGTTATGAGGGAAACTTGAGAGCCCTGGTCTATAAGCGCTCTCAGAACATGGTAGGTACCATCTGCTGCTTGTACCTTTATTAGAGCTGTTGCCAATAGTATCTCTGAATAGTTCTCTAAGGAAGCTTGCGAAATGTTCGACACATGGTCATATGTTTTTCTCGATGTTGTAGTTGCTGATGAGGCAGGAATCGATGCATTCGCATTAATGTTAACACAAGCTTCATGTAGTAGCGTATTATGTTGCTTTGCACATTTGTGACAAGTTTTTGTTGAGCTGCATGCATTGCCGTTATGGCTAAATAAGCAATTTACACACAATGCAAGTTTCTTGACCAAGTTGTATCGTTTTTCGCTCGGCATTTGCAAGAATTGACGACAATTATAAATTCCGTGTGTATTTTTACACAACGGACATGTGAAACTTGACACGTGCAATGCTTTCGCAATCGTCGGGTTTCTTTGCTCTTTGTTGACCCCATTATTGTTCTGATAATTATTGCTTGAGTATGAATGATTGTTGTACGTTTGAAATGATTTTCGAATGTTGGTTGCTGATGGTTGTTGAGAATATGTTTTTTGGAATGTCGGTTCTTGTTTGCGACGGGATGACTCGAGACTTGTAAACTTCCCTTCCATAAAATCTAGGAATTCCTGTAAAACTGGCAGTTCCCTGGGACTCTTCAGTGACTCGATGTAGTCCATGTGTGTTTCTGAATCCAGTTTTTGCGATAGGACATGCACTATTATTGGGTCCCATGTGCTGATGTCTACACCTAGATTCTTTATAGCGTGTAGGCATTCGGTTGTCGTGTCATGCATTTTTTTAATCTGAGCCACAGATTGTTGATGCATATTAGGTAGTGCAAAGATGATATTCATGTGCGAGGTGAAAATCAATTTTTTGTTGTTATACCGATTGTTTAAAATTTCCCAGCAAACTATGTAATTCTCTGAACTTATATGTAGATGTTGGATAAGTCTTTCGGCTTCACCTTTTACCTTTGACTTCAAGAATTGCATCTTCTGGGCGTTTGAAATTGCGTTGTTGTTATGTATGGCTTCTCCGAACAAATCCTTGAAAGAAACCCAGTTGTTGTAGTTCCCATGAAATGTAGGAATATCTAGCATGGGAGTGGTTTTCTCTTTGTGTACCACTGACCACATCTTTTTGTTGATTGCTGTTTTCATGGTGTTAAATGTTTTTTCATGTTCGTTGAATGTTTTCTCATAAGATAAGTTTAGCTGACTGTCTTCACTCTCATTATCCCAGTGCATTGAATCTATCACTGTCCAACGAGACTGTAATGTTTTTAGAGCGTCTTCTAATTCCCATTTCTCCGTCAAGGCATCTATGTTAATGGCGTTGACTGTTCGTACAAAAGCCTTAATATTGGCAAACTGTTTCCGCAACATTTCATCATATTTGCTCGATGTTCCCCTTTCTTCTTTCTTCGGAGATAGTTGTTTAGGGATCTGTTCGTCCTCATCGCTGGTTAACACATCTGTCACCGCTGGTGGTGGAGCAGGTGCTCCTGCTGTTATTTTCTCCGCAGTCAAGATCTGATAACCTTCGTTTAATGTGGCATTTAATGTCAAGTATGTTTCTTTGGTCTTCTCAAAGATATCCGAGGTAAAATACGAATGAGATGGATTGTCCCCTCTACAAAATTGCTGATGATTAAATTGAAATTCTCCCCATAAACTTGTTAATTTTTCAGAGCGTTTTATAAAGTACTCAGTTTTCGTCTTCCTTTCTGCGCCGTCCTTCCTAAAGTTAGTAAGAAGCGCCTCAATGTTGCGTCGTATCTCCTCCTGCCGTTCTACTGTTGCCATGTTAAATGTTGTGTTAGTAAAATTGGAAAGATCTTACTTGTGTGTTCTGCTTTACTTGTCGTGGAACTTCCAAATGTTAACGCTGGTACCTCTGTTGTGGTCACTGCAATCCTCCCACTCAAATGTTCACTAGTTCGTACACTTCACCCGTTAACCGAAAAGTGGGGTTGCAGTGTGGAATGTTAAAGGCCGGAATCTGTTCAATGTTTATTGTTTAACTCTATAAAAATCACTCTTAAACTATGTTATTAATAAAATGTAGAATGAATGTTAAATGTTAATATAAGAATGCACCCGGTCGCGGCGGTTCCGAAATGTGCACTAAAGTAAGTATTGCTCTATATCGCCGATAGGTGCGACGATATAATGCTGACTCGAGTTTCCACGTGTAAGGTGCATTGCACCGAACAGCAGCCATTAGCGGAGGCGCGGGGGGGGGGCGTAGACAAAGCATCGCGGCACATTTACCCGCTGATTTATTACCCGCCCCCGCCCCTCCCCGCTGCACTTCCCCAGGGGCCCCCGTTGCAACTTGCCGCCAAATTAGAATGTGACGATGTCAGAGCACAACACATTTTATTACGTTTCCGCGCGGGAATTTGTCGTAATGTTCTGAAGTGAGCGAATGCGCCGCGAATGCACGCGCTCTGTCAGAGCTAGGGTTGCCAGATTATTAAAAAATCTCCCGAAAAACCACTTCGTTTTTTTGGAATAAAACCTTCTTTGGACTTAAATCGTAAGGAAATCAGACGACCTCGACCCCAAGCACTCGCTTGATGACGCAAACAACGTGGCGAGATCTGACAGTTAACACAGGTAATTTAATACTACGCATGTGAAGTCGCGGTAAAAGCTAGTATGTTAGTGTACTTAAATAAGAAAACGTGACATTTTGTGAACGTCTGCGTTATCTCTTAAGGCAGATCTCGTGTTGCCGCTTGGTTATCTTATCACACACACACTTCTCCAATATGTATAGCTGCAGATAAATCGATAACTACGCTTCAGAGAAAGTTTTGGATTGATAGGGAAAATTTAACAGAATTTCATATGGTCACATTTATTTTGAATCTTTAATACTTATAAAATTACATTTGAGTAGAGTAATCGAAATGATTAACTCCAGCTGTTATTCCAACGAAGCAACCGGGCGGCCGGGCTGGCGGTGGCGGCACGCGGGGCGCAGCGCGGCCAGCGGCGGCAGGCAGGCGGCGTGCGCCATCAGGTGCGGCAGCTGGCTCTGCTCGTACAGCCCCGTGAACAGCTGCTGCTGCGGCCCACGCGCGAACACCGCCACGTCGTCGCCGCCGTGCGTCTCCGACTCCAGCGGCACCGCGGCCGGCGCGCGGAACCACAACGAACCTGCAACCACAATCGGAGGTGAGTCTCCTGCTTAAGAGCGTGCATCCCTACTGAGCTGGCAACGTCGCATTTTTGGTGATTTTTTGCGATTATTTCACGGAAAATGAATGAAAGTTTCAAATGTCCGTCTGTAGTGCACTTCGTTTTGAGTGTATTAATGTGTCCAATGCGACGATTAATCGTGATGGACTTTTATTTTCGTACTAGCTTCTGCCCGCGACTTCGTCCGCGTAGATTTAGATTTAAAACTGATGTTGATAGTTAATTCCGCAATAATTATTTACGTTGCAACTCTAGGCAGCTACGATCTTTCACATGTTTATCGCTATCCTGCGGGAACTATTCAATTATCCGGGATAAAAAGTAGCCTATGTGTTAGGTAATCTAGGGTGCCAGCTATCTCCGTTCCAGATTTTATGCAAATCTGATCAACCGTTTTCGCGTGAAGAAGTAACAAATATACACACACAAATTTTAGCCTAGTATTAGTGTGATAGCTTTTGCCTGCGGCTTCGCTCGCCTGTACCAGGAATATTTCGATCCCGTTTTTCCCGTTCCCGTAAGAATTTCGGGAAATGCTCTCTTAATGCTTCCATACACTCCCCAAGGAACCCAATTGCCGAATTTCAGCTTTCTATGGCCAGTAAAACGAAAATCCTATTTTTTCCCATTCCCGTGGGAATTTTGAAAAGTCCTCTTTTAATGCTCCTCTACACTCTCCAAGCAACCTACATGACGAATTTCAGCTTTCGGTTACCAGCAAAACGAAAAGTCCCGATAAATTTCCCGTTCCAGTGGGAATTTTGGAAAATAATCTCTCTTAGCTTTTTTACACTTTTCAATCATCCTACATGCCAAATTTCAGCTTTCTACAACCAGTAAAACGAAAAATCCCGTTTTTTCTCGTTCCCGTGAGAATTTTGGAAAGCCCTCTCTTAATGCTCCTCTAGGGTACGTATTAAAATACAGAAAGTTAAAATACCTAATGGTTCATAATACCTAAATGCAATTTTTTTCAGAATTAACAGAATTGTTATAAACTTAACCTAACCTAACCTATAGATTGGTTCAGGTTCTCTCTGTATAATATTTAGGTTAGGTTAAGTTAAGTTTATAAAATTCTGAGAAAATTGCATTTAGGTATTTTGAACCATTAGGTATTTTAACTTTATGTATTTTAATACGTACCCCTCCTCTACACTCCCCAAGCAACCTCTATGCCGAATTTCAGCTTTCTGCAACCAGCAAAACGAAAAGTCCCGATTTTCCCGTTCCCGTGGGAATTTTGGAAAATTATCTTTTTTAGCTTTCCTACACTCTTCAATCAACCTACATGCCGAATTTCAGCTTTCTACCATCAGTAAAACGAAAAGTCCCGATTTTCCCGTTCCCGTGGGAATTTCGGGAAATTGTCTCTTAATGCTTCCTTACACTCATCAAGCAACCTACATGCCGAATTTCAGCTTTCTACGATTGGTAAGATGAAAAATCCTTCCATTCCCGTGCGAATTTCCGAAAATCCTTAAAACTGTTTATTACTTTAATAATCACCTACTTCCATGCCAAATTTAAAGTCTGGTAATTATAGTTCATAGGATTTCGTTGAAGTAAATATATGTATATCCCATTTTTTTCCTTATCCCGTGGGAATTTCCAAAAATCCTGAAATGAACTTCTTAGTTTTCTAATCGCCTACTTGTGTATCAAATTTGAAGAGTCTAGTTATTATAGTTACTGAGATAGGGTCACTCGGAATCGAATTATATAAATCCCGTTTTTTCCTTATCCCGTGGGAATTTCCAAAAATCCTTCCTTAGTGGATGCCTACACTGTATGAGGTATCTATGTGCAAAATTTCAAGTCTCTAGGTCCAGTGGTTCGGGCTGTGCGTTGATATATAGTTAAGTCAGTCAGTCAGTCAGTCAGGCAGTCAGTCAGTCAGTCAGGACTTTGAATTTTATATATATAGATTAAAGGAATAAAATACTATATCTCGTTTAATAAGAAAATAAAAGTCCATCACTATCAATTATTGCATTAGACATAATAATACACTAAAAATGAAGTGCACCATAGACAGACATTTGAAACTATCATTCATTTTCCGTGAAATAATCGCAAAAAATCACCAAAAATGCGACGTTGCCAGCTCACTAGGGATGCACCCTCTTAAGGCATTATAATGACACGACAATTTAGCAAACTTACGATAATCCTCTTGAGTAACGTCGACCCTTTCGTAGTTTTGGTGTGGACGGTAGCCGGGCCCGTTCGTATACGAGAGCGTCATGTACGGCACGCCATCGTCGCCAATGTCGCCGGAGGGCCCGAGGATGTCGTTGCCGCGTTGCGAGTAGCCGTTGAAGGACATGACATGTGCGTGGTCGGCGGTCAGCACCAGCAGCGCGTTGTCTGGCGGCAGCAGCGCGGCGGCGCGCTCCACCGCGGCGCTCAGCCCCAGCGTCTCGTCCAGCGCCAGGTGCGGGTAGTTGTCGTGGTGCGCGTGGTCGATGCGGCCGCCCTCCACGAACAGGAAGAAGCCGCGCGGGTTGCGCGCCAGCACGCGGATGGCCGCCTCCGTCATCTCGGCCAACGTTGGCTCATCGGCGCCAGCTTCGCGCGCCTCCGCCTCGTACTGCATGTGGCTTGCTTCAAACAGTCCCAGGAGGTACTCGGGTGGGTCGGCGATGGCCTGCAGCAGCTCGGTGCGGTTCCAAATATACGCGTGCGAGACGCCGTCCGCCTCGCGCTGCGAGCGCCACTCCGCTATCAGGTCCCGTCCGTCTAGGCGACGCCCCGATGCACCTTCTTCGTCAACGGTCGTCTCAGGTCGGAATTCCCGACGACCACCACCTAGTATAACCTGTCAATTAGATAGGACAATTTAAATCATTCAATACGGTAAAGGTAGCAAATGAAACTGTACCTTGCTTGCCGTGTTTTACCTTAAAATTGTTGCCCGGATATGAGTTGATAAGCTGCATGGCAATATCTGCTTGCCGCTCGGCGGGGTCCGTCTCGGCGCAGTCCGCCATCAGGTCGGCGTCGCTCTCCCAGTCGCGCGCCGCCGTGTGTGCATACGCACCGGCTGGCGACGCGTGCGTCACGCGCGTCGTCGTCACAATGCCTGCACTACCAAAAATACTTTAAGGCATCCACATAATGATAGTGTACCATAAGAGATCAAGGTGAGGTACTCGCCGACGTCTCGTCCGTCCTGCAGCGCCCAGGCGGCGATGGACTGCACGTGGTGGTGGCGCGCGGCGGCGCAGTCCCCGCGCCGCACGCGCGCGCTCACACCAATGGTGCCCTTGTTGGCCTTCGCGCCGCACAGGTACGCGGTCGCCGTGCAAGCCGAGTCTGCGATCTGCGCGTCTGTACAGTAGGTCTGGAAAATAACACGATACCGATTTCGACTTTCATATTTAGACTTTCATGTAACTACACAGTGTCTTAATACTTTGCCGATGGCACCTTAGCGAGTCCAGTGACGGGGAATCGTTCGTAAGCTAAGCGTTCTTCTTCGCCGGAGCGGCCGGCGCGCTGGCCGCGGAGCGCGCGAGCTGCAGCCAGCGTGGGCACCGACAGCCCGTCGCCCAGGAACATCACCACGCTGTCGGCCACGCGGTCGTTGGCGCCGTCTCGCAGGCGCCGCGCGATGCCGGCGGCGGCCTCCTCTGCCCAGTAGGCCGGCTCCAGCTCGCGCTCCTCCGCGACCGCCGCCACCTCGCGCCAGCTGCGCGCGCGGTGGTACTCATCGTGACCTGCATACAAAATATCACTCGACAATGTGGAAACTGTTGCACTTCAAACGATTATCAGAGATGACGAGTAAATTGCAAAAATGAAATCGTACCGAGTGTTAAGAGCACCGCTCCAAGCAGCAGCAGCGCGCGCAACATCGTGGAACAGAATGCGGGTGCGACACTACGAAATAACTTGTCGAGAGAACATCTCAAGCTTATCGCCACTATCTGGCATCACTTGTCTGAGGATCCTATCGTGACGGTTATCTTTCTGTGTGCGATCTCATTCTGACTCCAAGAAGTAGTATTTAGCGATAAGTACCTAAGTATAAGAAATATAAAAAAAAACTGAACACGAAAAGATTACATTAAATGGAAATGTGCAACTGCAACGACAATTAAAAATATGACATACAATGACATACATATTGTAATTAAAATATGTTTGCTTAAATATTTTTTAAGTACATAGATACGTGCGAGATGTCGTAATCCATTACTATTTTGCTGTAGGTAACATTAATATAACACATACACTGATCTTAAGTTTACCCCCGGGTTAGTCTGTTACGCTAGAGCCTCCGTTCGTTAATCAATTCATTTTATCAAGTTAAGTTCATATTATTAAGTCACATTTACATCAAAACAAATAAATCAAACAGCTATCTTTAGAAAGTCATGATGATAACACAGCATGAAGCGACTCGGAGCAGTACAGCGGTACAGGCGGTGCGGGGGGCACGGCGGGGGCGCGCGCGCCGCGCCCTCGCGGCAGCCGCGTGCCGCGTGCCGCGCTGCCCGCGCCGGCCGTGCGCGCGGCGTGCTCCCGCCCTATCAACCAGACTGGTTGATACGACCAGTTCATTATTGATTGCTCTCTTGATCCTTCCCGCTACCAAAAAATTATAACTCATGATATTATAAAGATAAATGTAAGGATTTCTGTATTATATAATTATTGTTATCTCCGTTTGCCACTCGATGTGCGCGAGGTACAGTAAATTAGAATTATTAAAGGAAAAGATAAAACGATTATAGTGTTAAAACCTCGGTCCAGCCAAAAGCGATTAGATACAGGAGTAACCATTAAAGGAGATTGATGTGTTGAAGCTGGCATTTTGACAAGGACCACCGACAAGTTACCACCACTATGCGTTCTCGTCCCCTGGTGTGGGTGTGCGTGGCGTGGGCGCTGCTTGCGGCGACGGCGGGCGACCGCTACCACGACCGGCGGGCACCCGCCGCGACCGCCGCCGCGCCCGCCTCGCGCGCCATCCCGCCGGACGCGGCCGAGCGCGACGCCCAGTACTGGTACGCGGAGGCGTTCGGCGCCATCGACGAGCGCCTCGCGCCGCCGCAGTACGACGAGGTGGCGCGCAACGTGGTCATGTTCCTGGGCGACGGGCTGTCGGTGCCCACGCTGGCGCCGGCGCGCACGCTGCGCGGCCAGCGCGCCGGCCGCTCCGGCGAGGAAGAACGCCTCACCTATGAGCGGTTCCCCGTCACCGGACTGGCCAAGGTACTGCCTTAAACATTTTTATGGAAGCCGATCAAAAGCTTCATTTTATTATTTACTTTGCTGTTCCAGACTTACTGCCTCAACGCTCAAATCCCTGACTCAGCTTGTACAGCGACAGCATACTTGTGTGGAGTGAAGGTCAACCAGGGCACGCTTGGCGTGTCGGGGCAAGTCCAACGCTGGGACTGCCCAGCCTCCACTGACCCCACCACCCACATCGAGTCCATCGCCGCCTGGGCCATCGCCGACGGCCGCAGCGCTGGTAAAATCAAACAACATGACGGTCATCAACAATACAAACAAAATAGTTTTTTAACAAGTATAAAACAATCCTCGCAATAATACTATAATGAAATGTTGAAAGTCGGTATGTTAGGATGTCTGTTATTTAATCTAGCTGCTGCTGAACGGAATAATCTGAATTTTGGCACACGTATACAAACATTTATAATAGTTTAGCAAATAGGTACACCTTTATAGCTTAAGTTAAAACAAGCAGAAGTAATTAGGTATTCGGCCCCGAATACTACTTCCTGCCATTCGGGGTTGAGACCTTAGGTCCGTGGGGTCCCAGCGCGCATGTATTCATGAAAGAATTGACTAAGAGGCTGATCGACTGCAACGGAGACCAAAGAGCTGGCAGCTTCCTCGCTCAGCGTATTAGTATTGCGATACAGCGGGGAAATGCTGCCAGCATCTTTGGCTCAATGCCGCGGGGGAGTACGTTTTTAGATTTATTTTAGTTTTAGTTAAATTAGTCTGTCTTGTTATTTATATTTAAGTTGTATTTTAGGAGTTTTGTTAAATAAATATATATGTTTTATTAGGTACATAAAGTTAATTTATGGTGCAGGCATAGTGACCTCGACGCGCGTGACGCACGCCTCCCCCGCCGGCGCGTACGCGCGCGCCGCCAACCGCCACTGGGAGAACGACGGTGAGGTGCATCTCGGCGGCTACGACACCGATATGTGTCCTGACATCGCCGACCAGCTCATCAACTTCTACCCTGGAAACCAATTCAAGGTCCGATATTGCTTACGATCCTTTCGAACCACTCTACATTCGTGTACGGCGTAACATTTTTACCATATTTGCTTGATGCGTAGGTGGTTTTGGGTGGAGGACGTCGAGAATTTCGGCCGAATACGACAATAGATGAAGAAGGCGAGTCGGCTCGACGGTGGGACGGTCGCGACTTAATAGCGGAATGGAGCGCGCAACGCGAAGAGGCCGGCGACTCGTACGCGTACGTGTGGAACCGCACTGAGCTACTGCAGGCCAGCGCCGATCCGCCCGAGTACCTGCTGGGGCTGTTCGAAGCCGACCACATGCAGTATGAAGCCAAGGTGCGCGAAGCCGGCGCCGATGAGCCAACGTTGGCCGAGATGACGGAGGCTGCCATCCGCGTGCTGTCGCGCAACCCGCGCGGCTTCTTCCTGTTCGTGGAGGGCGGCCGCATCGACCACGCGCACCACGATAACTACCCGCACCTGGCGCTGGACGAGACGCTGGCGCTAGATGACGCAGTAGAGCGCGCCACCGCGTTGCTGCCGCCGGCCAGCTCGCTGCTGGTGCTGACCGCCGACCACTCGCACGTGATGGCGTTCAACGGCTACTCGCGGCGCGGGACCGACATCCTCGGGCCCTCAGATGACGTCGGCGACGACGGTGTGCCCTACATGACGCTCTCCTACACCAACGGGCCCGGCCACCGGCCACATCAGAATAACGAGCGCGTTGATGTCACTCAAGACAGTGATTTCAGTAAGACACCATATTTTAGAGACTCCTAATCAAATATTACGCATTGACGTTACGGTAGTATCTTGAATTTTGTACAACGAAAAAAGGATGTATTGTTTTACAGAGTTGTGTAATAACTAATATTAACAGACCTTACATATTTTTAACGACGCTAAGTACGTCGCGTTCCACGAATTACGAGTGTAAGACTCACGGTACATTCATTCTGTTTTAATTTCTTCTTTGATTCTGAAAACTAGCTGATAATTTTATCAGCAGGGTTTGACTTAGCGAAATTAATGTTTTTTTATAAATAAATTCAATATTATATTCACATGTTTATTACAGTGTCCATTGCTTGGATGACGCATGCTGATGTTCCGTTGTACTCGGAGACGCACGGTGGCGACGACGTGGCGGTGTTCGCGCGCGGGCCGCAGCAGCAGCTATTCTCAGGGCTGTACGAGCAGAGCCAGCTGCCGCACCTGATGGCGCACGCCGCCTGCCTGGGCCCCGCCGCCCAGCGCCGCCAAGCCTGCGCCGCGCCCACGCCCGAGCCGGAGCCCGAGCCCGAGCCAGCGCCCAGTCCCTCGCCCGGCGCCGCTGCGCCGCCGCCTGCTGCTGCCGCCACCTTGCTGCTCGCCGCTGCGCTGTTCCGTCTCTTATAGCTACGCTCTGCGTCTCTCACGCATTAATCCATATTTGATCGATAGAAGAGCATTTACAAAATTTCGGCCCGCTTTTTACAAGTATTATTCTAAATACTTGTATACATATATCACCATTCAGACATGGTATATTGTTACATAATTTATTTAGCTGTAAGTTTATAAATTATTATTATTTATACTATTCGTAGGTAGATTTTATTTATTAACTAAGTATTTTGCGCACAGTATCATTCTCACAGAATGCTAATTATATTTTAAATTTTATTATACATCTATGATAAATAACAATCGTTTTATTTCACATTATGTATAAGTTAGTATGTTACGTACTTGCAACCCAGTTTATTGTCATAGTAATACCTACAGAATTAAAATATCTGAACAATACGATACATACACATACACACAAAAATCACATCTTTATCCGTTAGAGGGAAGACAGAGCCTAAGGTAACAAGACCTACAGGCCACATTTAGCAAAATTGTGGGCGTATAGGTGGGTCGGTAGCAGGGAAGGTTCTTGAGCAAGTTCGGCATTAGGTACAAATATCTCGGTGCATGGGTGAATGAAGCGTGGGAGTCGGACCAAGAAATTAAGACCCGCATTGAGATTGCCCGTGCCTCGTTTACCAAAATGAGGAAGGTTTTGTGCTGCCGGCAGATCAACCTAAGACTCAGAACTCGGATCTTACATTGCTACATTTGGCCTGTGGTTATGTACGGCAGTGAGTCGTGGACCATAAAGGAAGACACCAGGCGGCGTTTAGAAGCGTTTGAGATGTGGTGCTACCGTCGCATGCTCCGTATTAAGCTGGACTCAAAAAGTCAGCAACGAGAAGGTGCTTCAGCGTGCTGATGATGATGATGGGTGGGGACGCCTGGCTGGGTCAGGCGGGCTGTCGATCCTCTTCAGCGATCATTCAGCCCAGTTCCCCTTGGCCGGAGCCGCCGGTTACTGTCCCAGCGGCGCTCCCACACAACAACTCTCCTCAAATCTCCTTATCCTCCTGCCGAACGAAAGGACATCTTTAAGTTCGATATCCCCTAGCTCGTCCTCCCTCAGCTCATCACTCCCGAATGCGTCTCGCCGCGCTGCTGCGTACATGACACACTCTGTGAGGACGTGTTTGCTTGTCTCCTCCTTCCCACAATGTGGGCAGGAGGGGTCGTCCTTTATCCCTATAATACTTAGGTGCCTATTTAATGTATTATGGCCGGTGATAATGCCAGTTAGGGTTCTTAAGCTACTCTTACCTAGATTCAGGAGGTACCTAGATCTTCTGCGATTTATATGCTTCAGCGTGCTAGTATGACCCGAAAATTATTGCATGGCTGTTACCATGATTTATTTTTCTAATAAAGATACGATATAATTTTATTTGAGCTAACGCCGGCTGTGCGGTCGTTGTGATATCCATTTTCACTTAATTTTCGTAGTTTTTTTTATACGACTAGGAAGGCAAATATGCAAGTGACCACCTGACAGTAAGTGAGCACCACCACTCATGCCCTGAAACGCATTTGGCTGGTTTAAAAATAATAATTGTTTGATCAGATAAACAAAAACCAAATTAAAAGCAGATCGTTCAAACATGTTATTTATTTTACCTCTCGCTCTCTATCGTTGATTGTGAGAGAAGTATTGGAATCCTGTATTTTAATAAACGCGTATATAAAAGGCAACAGTGACCGACTGTTCGATCGCACAGGCTACCCGACCAGTGAACGGATTGCGCTAAAATTTGGCGCACATATAGTTATTATGACGTCATACCTACGTAGGTATCCGCTAAGAAAAGATTTGACAACAGGGTCTGATTAAGGCGGTTGAAGGAGCTTCGCTACTAATTTTAGTTCTCCGCGTACGAAGTCGCGAGCAACAACTAGTCTTTAAATTAATTCGACTCATCCGTTATTTGTACGTCATAGCCCGTCTGCTCGTATTTGTAGGTAAAATGCTTAGTAAGCTTCGGCTAAGCCACGAGCGCGGCGCGGCCTTGGCAGGGATTAGCGGCGCGCCGTGGCCGCCTGGCCGCGCGCTGCGTGCTGCGTGCGCGCCGCCTGACCGCGAGCCGCCGACGCCACGCCCCCGCCCGCCACACTGCGCGCTGGACACCGAACTGTGCTCATAACTACATCTAACATTGTTCTACACATTTACAATTATCTATTTATTTGTTTTACAAGGGCATGGACTTAATGGCTTCTTACAATGCCATGAAAAAATCCTTGAAAAAAACCACAGAGGCAGTCTTAGGGTGCGACCAAACCGCCGCGTATACGCAGTGACGTGTCGTAGGCGTCACGTTTTCGCACCGTTTCTTCATACATTTTGTTGCGATTCCGTCACGTCACCGTTTATTAAGCGGCGGTGTGGTCGCACCATTAAACACCAAACTAATATAAAAGTACATTTTGAACTAGTAACACCGATACTTTCATTTCAGTGCTTAAAACATTAAGTTACTGATCTTCGGCATTCTGTCTGTAAGTGCTTATGAAATTTAACGGAGAAATTGCATTAAATAATGTATAGAAAGATTAATTTTACTGCTAACAGTCAGTGCCAGTGCACCTTGTTATTTTGAAACATCACTTCTTTTTGTGGTAGAACTTGGCCTCTGTTTAACATTTATAATATTTAGAGTGACTTATTAATTGGAATTATAGACAAGATAATTTAATTGATAATGGTTTTTTAAATTATTTGATTAGATAGAGGGTTGTAATTTAAAACCGAACAAAACCGTAGAGCCTTGCACTCTGGCGGGCATTGTCAACGAGCTCTCACTGCCCGTTCTTACACCACCATGAGTTCCTATCCCTTGCTGTGGGTGTGCGTGGCGTGGGCGCTGCTTGCGGCGACGGCGGGCGACCGCTACCACGACCGGCGGGCACCCGCCGCGCCCGCCGCCGCGCCCGCCTCGCGCGCCATCCCGCCGGACGCGGCCGAGCGCGACGCCCAGTACTGGTACGCGGAGGCGTTCGGCGCCATCGATGAGCGCCTCGCGCCGCCGCAGTACGACGAGGTGGCGCGCAACGTGGTCATGTTCCTGGGCGACGGGCTGTCGGTGCCCACGCTGGCGCCGGCGCGCACGCTGCGCGGCCAGCGCGCCGGACGCTCTGGCGAGGAGGAGCGCCTCGCCTACGAGCGATTCCCCATAACCGGACTCGCCAAGGTACGGCCTTAAACATTGATAAGGAAGCTGATCTAAAGTCTAGATACTTACTCGATTTTAAATACACTTATTTTGCCAATCCAGACTTACTGTCTCGACGCGCAAATCCCAGACTCAGCGTGTACGGCGACAGCATACTTGTGTGGAGTGAAGGTCAACCGCGGCACGTTAGGCGTGACGGGGCATGTCCCGCGCTGGGACTGTCCAGCCTCCACTGACCCCGCCACGCACCTCGAGTCCATCGCCGCTTGGGCCATCGCCGACGGCCGCAGCGCCGGTAAACACCATTTTAATTTTATTATGTGTCACAAAATTTATAATGTTCATTATTTTACACTTACTTTTCTGAAACAGGTATAGTGACGACAACGCGTGTGACCCACGCATCTCCTGCGGGCGCATATGCTCGCGCCGCCAACCGCGGTTGGGAAAATGACGACGAAGTGTCCGCCGCTGGCTACGATCCTGCGGTGTGTCCTGACATTGCTGATCAGCTCATCAACTCCTACCCTGGAAACCAGTTCAAGGTCAATAGCATCACTTTCACAATAGCGTCACCTTTTCTTACAACTAAGTAGACCGTACCTAAATGAATTGATCTTAAAGGTAATCTTGGGTGGTGGCCGCCGTGAGTTTCGACCGAATACCGTTGTTGACGAAGAGGGTACAGCAGGACGGCGCCGGGACGGCCGCGACCTGGTGGAGGAGTGGCGCGCGCAGCGCGAGGCGGCCGGCGACTCGCACGCGTACGCCTGGAACCGCACTGATCTGCTGCAAGCCATCGCCGACCCACCCGAGTATCTTTTGGGCTTGTTCGAAGCAACTCATTTACAATACGAAGCAGAAGTACGCGCTGCTGGCACCGATAAGCCAACGCTGGCTGAACTGACAGAGGCAGCTATTAGAGTGTTATCTCGTAATCCTCGAGGCTTTTTTTTGTTCGTGGAAGGTGGACGTATTGATCACGCTCATCATGACAATCGGCCCCACCTAGCACTGGATGAGACTCTGGCACTGAGTGATGCGGTGGAGCGTGCTGACGCGCTGCTGCCGCCGGCCAGTTCGCTGCTGGTGCTAACCGCTGACCACTCGCACGTTATGGCTTTCAACGGCTACTCGCGACGAGGAACCGACATTCTTGGAGCCTCAGATGACATCGGAGACGACGGCGTACCATACATGACACTCTCCTATACTAACGGGCCAGGTTACCGAGCGCACCAAAACAACAGGCGAGTCGACGTCACACAGGACAGCAACTTCCGTAAGTTGTATTTCTAGAATTGTTTGTTCGTTTCCTCACTTCTGAGGTTCGTCACTGCATTTGTGTCGTTAATGGCTTGTCTTTGATTCTTCTGGTCTGCCGCTTGGTAGAATAAAGTATTGTAACCGATTTAGGATCAATTATTCTTCCGGTATACAGTCTATGGTATCTTAAAAGCTTAAACATTTTTTAAGTACGCAGTCTTCGGAGCCTATCTCCGCCCCGTAGCAGCATTGCCATACGGACTAAGTTTTTGGGATAATTAACCAAGTCTAAATGACTCAAAAACTTCTGGGCCTCTTGTTGAGGAAATCAAATTGCAATAAATCTAATCAAACTGTAATCTTTTCGTCTATCACACTGTGTAATAGCTAATTAATTTGAGTCATTGAATTTATAATTGTCATTGTGACATTTTCAGAGGCTTTACGCTGGAGAACTCATGTTGATGTTCCACTGGACTCGGAGACGCACGGCGGCGACGACGTGGCGGTGTTCGCGCGCGGGCCGCAGCAGCAGCTGTTCACGGGGCTGTACGAGCAGAGCCAGCTGCCGCACCTAATGGCGCACGCCGCTTGCCTGGGCCCCGCCAAAGAGCACCGCCAAGCCTGCGCTGCACCCGCGCCCGAACCGGAGCCTGGGCTGGAGCCCGAGCCGGAGCCGGCGCCGGAGCCTGAGCCAGCCCCCGGCCCCTCGCCCGGCGCTGCCGCGCCATCGTCTGCTGCTGCCGCCACTTTGCTGCTCGCCGTCGCGCTGTTCCATCTTCTCTAGACGAGTGGCATACTTCAGCCGATTTTGTCATTATTATTAAGTCACAACCACGATCTGAGCCCACTTTATTCAATGAATATTATCATTATGATACAACGCCATGAGTGCTGTTTCAACATTAATATTACTATGGTAACTATGGTTAACTGAAGTGTTAAGCCAATATTATTATGTAATTTTTAAATAAAAGTAAGTACGCATTTTCTCTACAGAAAAGACTCTCATTGAACTCTCCTCGGTTTGATTTAGACTTTCCGATACACTCTAGATCTTAAAATTATTATTTTTTATGTTATTCACATTGAGCGAATAGATTATTTGTAATCAAGTGACTTTTACTATGAAGTAAATAAATAAATAAATAAATATTATCTTGGGACAATTGACACCAATCGACCTAGTCCCAAACTAAGCAAAGCTTGTGATATGGGCACTAGACAACGGATAAACATACTTATATAGATAAATACATACTTAACATACATACATATTAAACATCCAAGACTCGAGAACAAACATTCGTATTTTTCATACAAATATCTGCCCCGACCGGGGATCGAACCCGGGACCTCAAGCTTCATAGTCAGGTTCTCTAACCACTAGGCCATCCGATCGTCCAATAATAGTAATAATGGCAGTAAGTTTGTAGGAACTAACTAGTACACATTATGTAGCAATGGACACTTTTTACTATTCTTAAGTATTTCTACTAATGTATCTAAATATTTTAAACAACGGGGTGAAAAGGGATTGCGGGGGGAAAAGGGATAGAACTAATATTTTGTGTTTTCACTTGCTACTTAAAATTTCTGTCTCAGCTTGCCCTAAAAGTAGGTTAACTGGTTATATTTTTAGACATATTTTATCTACTTATTTCTGCTTATTTGATATAGTCATTTTTTTATTGTTCCTATCCCTTCTGACTTCTTCTGGGCTGAGCTAAGATTTGCCAATATTTTAGTATTTATTGTTTAAAAATTATGAAACTTAACGACAGGTACCTAATCATTGTTGAACTTAAATTCATACCACCGGAACATTTTTATCTATAAAAATCAACTTGCCACGTATGAAAATATTTTTTGTTAGGTTTTGAATTTCAATTTTGTCCATACTTACCCCGTTTTACGGCATTTAGAGTTTCTTTTTTGCATTTATTCAAAATTGTATTTTTTTCATTTTGTCGATGATAGAAAGCTCATTTGTATTACAAATCACATAAAATCAGCGAAATATACGTATCAGACCACGCATAAACTGAGTTCCACACTCAAAATCAAATGAAAATGATTATCACTTCGTGCCCTGAACCACTAACACAACAGAGCAAATATTTATAAGAAAACAATCATTATTATGGCGGTTACGTCCTTCTACGTAAGTTACTTATCAACGCGCGATGCGATAAATATCCCGTACCTCAGGGAAGTTAGCTTGGCCCTCTGCTTTATTTATTTACATCAATTACCACCCAAAATTACTTCATTGGCCGTTGATTCCATTACTAGGATAAAAAGTATTACTATCCTGGTCATGTTTTCTCCTATAATATAGGTACTCCAGCGACAAATTTACATAAGATCGTATCATGAGTCAATAATCCTATGCTGATGAAGGTAAACACAGAAAAGTTAAACGGCTTGGCCTTTAAAGCTATCTGTACGGTAAATATATACTGAAACAGCAACAACAATTAAAGGCGATCGACTGATTATACGTTCGTAAAGAAATCCGATTCCTCCAGCCGCGGCCCGATCGATTAGATAAGAGCTAACAGGCATGTTAAAAACTGTTTCGTTTCGCACAGTCCTGCACTCTCGCAAAGGCCACTGGCAAGCTCATACCACCATGAGTTCCTATCCCTTGCTGTGGGTGTGCGTGGCGTGGGCGCTGCTTGCGGCGACGGCGGGCGACTGCTACCACGACCGGCGGGCACCCGCCGCGCCCGCCGCCGCGCCCGCCTCGCGCGCCATCCCGCCGGACGCGGCCGAGCGCGACGCCCAGTACTGGTACGCGGAGGCGTTCGGCGCCATCGATGAGCGCCTCGCGCCGCCGGAGTACGACGAGGTGGCGCGCAACGTGGTCATGTTCCTGGGCGACGGGCTGTCGGTGCCCACGCTGGCGCCGGCGCGCACGCTGCGCGGCCAGCGCGCCGGACGCTCTGGCGAGGAGGAGCGCCTCGCCTATGAGCGATTCCCCATAACCGGACTCGCCAAGGTAAGCAATATTATCTAAGTATTAGCAATAAGTTCTACAGAACATAGCAATAAAATAGTATCAGACGAATGCTCAATACTGAATAGAAAAATTTAAAGAAAATTTACGTGTTTTTTTTACATGCTTTTATTTACTTTCACCTGTCCCGTTGTCTGTCTGTAATCAAATCTTACAATTGAATTTTGACCTACTTTCAGTGGTCAGGTTGACGTAAAATTTGGCGCACTTGTGTGTCCGGTGACGATAACATAATCTTGAAGTAAACATTCTGGTAACTCAAACCGGTCCTCTTCCTCAGAAGGTAACTCTTCAGCAGTTTGTCAGATTGGCTTGAAATTTGGAATACATAATGCAGCATAGATGCAGACGCAGTCAACAAAAAGTAAAGTCAGCAAAAAGAACTTGTGTTAAAAATTAAATTTTTAGGTGTCCATCCCAAACGGTTACCTGTTTCCCTCTTTCAAGACTGGTCCTGCTGTCTCCCTTATGTCAGATGAGTTATTTTACTGGCTTTTATTGGCTTTTATATGGTAACAAATATTGCAAGTTATTTTTAACTCATTTCGAGTGGTTGATTGACATGTTCAAAGTATACTGTCTTATATTTATGTAAGTACTTACGGTAAAAAAAAAGCAAAACGCGAGCCTTGCTGTTCTTGAAAGAGTCGGCAACGCAGCTGTGATTCCCCAAGTCTTGCAGGTGTCCATGGGCGATGGTGATTACTTTCCATCAGGTGACCCGTCTGCTCGTTTTCCTCCTCTTATATATTATATTTAAAAAAAAGTCTTTAAAAAGTATTTGGTATGTGATTTTAAAGTTTAAGATAGGGTGTGGGGTGTGGGGTGGACGCATGTTTGTGGCAGGTGCTCAAGGGATGGAGAGGCTTCTGCAATTTCTTTCGTTTTTTAATGTTCTTTTCTATTACTATATACATAGCTGAATTTTAATATACATTTATTTAAGTACGATTTCACCTCATGATGGTCACTATGCATGTTTTAATTAGTTTATTTTAATTTCTTATTTTAAGTAAATATATGTAAGTAAATAACTACTTTATTGTTAAATAAGTGTTCATTTGTGTGTTCATGGGTTGTGGCAGAAAACCAGTGTTTTGCTCCTACTAGCAATGTTGACCTCTGGCCCTTTTGTGCTACTGTGTAGCGCACACAAACAAAGGAAATGTTCTAGGTTTAAGTTTTGGCTTGTTATGTTTATATTTTATGTAACCTTGATTGTGTGTGTTGGCAGTACCAAATAAACGTTTTATCTATCTATCTATCTTTAATAAATTCGAGATGGGCGGAACTATTGAGGGTGATCCATACATGTACGAATACGTTCCTGCGGGAGACATTCATAACCTGGATCACTCCGTGGTAGCCAGAGTCGGAGTGATAAATTAATATTATTTTCCAGACCTACTGTGTGGACAAACAAATCCCAGACTCGGCGTGCACGGCCACGGCCTACCTGTGCGGAGTCAAGAACAACTACGGCACGCTCGGCGTGACGGCGCACGTGCCGCGCTACGACTGCGCCGCGTCCACCGACCCCGCCACGCACCTCGAGTCCATCGCCGCCTGGGCGCTCGCCGACGGCCGCAGCGCCGGTGAGTCCCGCACCCGCTCCCGCCACACCCCCAACACGCTCACAGCACGCGCCTCTGATGCCTCCAACCTGCGCAGGTATCGTCACGACGACCCGCATCACGCACGCGTCCCCGGCCGGCGCGTACGCCAACAGCGCCGACCGCGGCTGGGAGAGCGACTTCGACGCGGTGGCCGCGGGCGTCGACCCCGCGCTCTGCCCCGACATCGCCGACCAGCTCATCAACTCCAGCCCCGGCAACCAGTTCCAGGTGACCACACATCGCAGATATAATCACAACTATCACAATCAACAACAATAAAATTGTAGGGAGTGATCTCAAATGTAATAAAAAGGTAAAGGGGTAAGGTGTAGTAATAAAATGAAACATGCAGGTAATTCTCGGAGGTGGTCGCCGTGCTTTCCGTCCGAACACCGAAATAGACGAGGAGGGTACGGCGGGGCGCCGCGTGGACGGCCGCGACCTGGTGGAGGAGTGGCGTTCGCAGCGCGCGGCGGCCGGCGTGTCGCACGCGTACGTGTGGAACCGCACCGAACTGCTGGAGGCCAGCGCCGACCCGCCCGAGTACCTGCTGGGGCTGTTTGAGGCCAACCACATGCAGTACGCCGCGGAGGCGCGCGCCGCGGGCAACGACGAGCCCACGCTGGCTGAGATGACGGAGGCGGCCATCCGCGTGCTGTCGCGCAACCCGCGCGGCTTCTTCCTGTTCGTGGAGGGCGGCCGCATCGACCACGCGCACCACGACAACCAGCCGCACCTGGCGCTGGATGAAACTTTGGAGCTTAGCGACGCGGTGGAGCGCGCCGACGCGCTGCTGCCGCCGGCCAGCTCGCTGCTGGTGCTGACCGCCGACCACTCGCACGTTATGGCGTTCAACGGCTACTCACGGCGCGGGACCGACATCCTCGGGCCCTCCGACGACTTCGGCGACGACGGCGTGCCCTACATGACGCTCTCCTACACCAACGGTCCCGGCTCCCGGTCGCAACAGGGCGACGGGCGCGTGGACGTTACACAAGACAGTGACTTTAGTAAGTCTTGAAATGTTTTAAAAATTTTATTCAAATTTAATTTATAGATAAAATATGATTTCGGCGTCATTAAGTTGTGGTAGCACGAACTTTTCCACCTCGCGAAGGATCAGAGGAAATATGCGGAGCTGACTGCCAACCTCCACTAGTTGGAGAGGCACTATAAGAGAGAGAGAGAGAGAGAATTTGTGGTAAACATTTAAGAGAAATTTTATAAGTATTTCTTTCTTAATTTATTAGGTTTGTTTGACTTAAATTATAATAATTTTAACGCAACTTACAGTGTCCATCGCTTGGATGACGCACGCTGAAGTGCTACTGGAGTCGGAGACGCACGGCGGCGACGACGTGGCGGTGTTCGCGCGCGGGCCGCAGCAGCAGCTGTTCACGGGGCTGTACGAGCAGAGCCAGCTGCCGCACCTGATGGCGCACGCCGCCTGCCTGGGCCCCGCCGCCCAGCGCCGCGAAGCCTGCGCCGCGCCAGCGCCGGAGCCCGAGCCCGAACCGGAGCCCGAGCCGGCACCGGAGCCCGAGCCTGAGCCAGCGCCCGGGCCCTCGCCCGGCGCCGCCGCGCCGCCGCCTGGTGCCGCGGCCGCGTTTTTGCTTGCAGTAGCGCTTCTTCGGCTCGTGTAGACGTGTTCACAAGATTGCATAAAAAAACTCGTTCATTAATAATTTGTGTTAAGTAGGTAATCGTTATTCGAAATTCGAAAAAGAAAATTCATCTGCTGCTAACTTTGCCTCGATCACCTAAATACTTTTCGTATATTAAAAAAACTTTAAATAACTAACTAGAAAAACCACTTCAAATCTTTTTTACGAAAACGAAAAAAAGTCTGCAATACTATTTTATTTCAATAAGACTAACTATTTACAGTAGAACTCTTTTGTGATTAGTAAGTTTTATGTGGTTGTTGCCTGAGAAACGAAATAAAATTGTACTTTACTCAAAATAAGGCAGAAACATACGACGTGGCACTTTTATTTCATTTTGACTTTTACTGTTGCACGCCAGCGCACCAATAAGATAAATACTTAACGAGCAAAACACACAACGTTACTGATAATAATTAAATTTAGTTTTTAAGTAAGCCTACATAATATTTTTAGCATTAATTTATTTAAGTATATTTAATAAAATATTTTCTCAATTATATTTTTTGTTTCTCTTCCTTTTTGCGTTCGGCGTAGAACATTCACAGCTGCACATTATTTGTCGCCGTCATTTCACAATTAGATGTTGCAAATTATTATCATGTTTTAGACATGACATGGCAATCGAAATATTTTTACAATTGTTGCACTAGAGTTGTTCCATACTATAATAATTATAATTAATCTAGCTTTTGTTTGCACTTCGTCAGCGTAGAGTTATACGTATAAATAAACCTTCCTCTTGAATCACTCTATCTATTAAAAAAACCGCATCACAATCCGTTGCGCAGGACAGCGGAAAGCGATTTTGTATTGTGTATTGATGATGCAAAAGTAACTGTCTGTCTGTCTGTTTACGCTTTCATTCTTAAACCGCTGAACCGTTTTTAACGAAATTTGGTACAAAGGTAAATAGAAGAGGTGCGATACTCTGTGAGTACATAATAATATAATTTCCTTTGACTATTTGCATGTTTGTTACTGAGTAACTTTTTGGCGTTGCAAATTAGCTACCCGAAATACGAGTACTAAATCCACGCAGACTGAGTCGCGGGCAAAAGCTAGTACTAAAGCAGTTGCACGTCACGTACGTTAGCGGTTTTTAAAGTAACATTTCAAATCCTTATTTTGAACTTAATGTTTGTATTAATTTCTTCAAGGGTATGCAAAGTCTATGTTTATGTTTATTTGATCATTCAATATAGTCGGAGAAAACGAGTCTAGACAATACCAAGTCAGTAGAATAATATCTAGTCGAACCTCCGTCCTACTCCGAAATTCGGCAACGAAACCGTTAATGGAATCCAGTCAAAAAAGGGTAGTCGTCTGTAAATTTACTCCAAAATTCGCTCAAATCCACCAAGTAGCCGTCGAGTAAGGAACAAAAATATAACTATTTTTTTAGTTAAAATGAAATAAAAAGTCAAATAACTAAAGATAACATTAATTTAAATCATAAGCGCTTATAACATTTGGGTAAAATTTGCGTCACTAAACTAAGTGGTTGAAGATTCCCACCTGAATAAACACCGTTAGGTGAAAATCCTCTATAGCTTATACAATTCCTAATTCAAAAAAGAGGAAGACATCTCCCTATAATTCAAACAAAACTCGGTGAACTCTTCCTTTCGACACCAAAAATTGAATTTTTGGACCAACTGTCAGTTTCCTAGGAAGTAATTCCTAGATTGCTATATTTTTATTTCAGGCGACGAAATGAACTTTTCATCAGGCGTATCAGCAATTTCGGAAATTAATTCCCAAGCAACCGCTAATAGTGAAGCTTTCTAATTTAAACAAAATGTAGTGCTGCCTCTGCGCTACCCACGACAATAATTTTGGTGGGGGTGCGACGACAGGTAAAGCCGCTACAACTATCCAAATAGTAAAAGTTTTACTAATGTTTGAATTAAATCTATTAAGACAAAAACCGAAAAACATGCGAAGTCAACGTCTTGGGATGAAACCGAGACATTCAAAGGAAAGCAAAAAGTCGTCTGTATCTGCATTCCAAAATTCGCTCAAATCCACCCAGAAGCCGTCAAGTAAGGAAAATATGTTACTATTTTTCAAATCAAAATTAGACAAAAAGTCGAATAACAAAAGATTACATAAATTTATGCGAATGAAACTAATGTAAAAAGGTAAACAACAAACGCCTTCATCTATATGGTAAGATTTACGTCTCTAAAAACCAGGAATTTGATCATTATTTCAAGAAAACTACTTAAATACCTACCGACCGAGGTGATGTAGCTAAGAGTATGACTGGTGGGTGGGAGTGGTGGGCCAATTTTTTTCGCGATTTTCAATATTACAAAAATTGGAATAAATGCGGAATTAATAGAGCATTACGAATATGTGATTGTAACTAGCAATTTACGCGAAATAACCCGTAAAAAAATTTAACAAACAAAAAAAAATCATTTTAAATTTTTTGAAACTAACCTAACCTAACCTAACCTAACCAATCTAAACCTGGAAAAAAAACATAAATAATTCGAACCTAACCAATTTGAACTACAAAAATAAAGTAAACCAATTATAAAACCCACTTGAACCAAACAAATTTGAGTCTAATCGATTTCAACCTCACAAATCGAAAACCACTCGAATAGAAATAGAAATTAATAAAGAATACGAGCAAGATCAGTACAATTATTTTGATTAATCGATTTTAACCTAACAAGATGAAACCTAATCAATTTAAGCCTAACCGATTTTAACAAAGAAAATTCTGTCTAAAGAAACTGAAACAACTAAATTGAATCTTATCCATTTGAACCCTATTTAATCGAAACCTAATCGACTGCAACCTAACCAACTTGAACCTAATAAAAATTGAAATCTAACCAACTTGAACCTTACTGATTTCATCGTAACAAATTGAAACCTGACAAAATCCTACCTAATAAATAAAAACCTAATCGAATCGATTTAAACCTAACAAATTGAAACCTAAATAACTTGAACCAGACAATTTTGAACGCAATCGATTTCAACTCTAAAAATTGAAACCAAACCAATTTGAATCAAATTGACTTCAAGAAAGCAATTAAAAACCTAACCAACTTGAACCCTCAAAAAATGTAAACCAATTTTATTGTAACTCTGACCAACTGTAACTTAACAAATTTGAACCTAAACGATTTTAACCTAACAAATTGAAATCGTTTTTATTTTTATTTATTTTCTATGTTGTGGAAAATGCGCCTTATGCCCGGCATAGGATTACCAGGGGTATATAGGGCTTTCCCGCGACGGCAGGCATACCCACTAAAAACCACACGGATTCCCTATTCGGTTGTATGTGAGGCGTTATGGGAGCACTCGGTGTCACCGCGACGCCCCACGACCACCCCGGGATGGGATTCTCTCTTCGCGGCACCTGTGCAATGCAGGTTTGGGAATTCCCGCCCTCCTCCGTTGGTGCCGCTTGTTTTTTTTTTTTTTTTTTTTTTGTTTTTTTTTTTTTTTTTTTTTGAGGGTTCAAAGGTTAGGTTAGGTTTTTTTGCGTGGGAGTGGAGAATACTCATGTATACTGCCAGGCCGGTCCTGACAGCATGCCCGACTCATCTGGGAATTGCTCACCAGACGCCTACGGACTAAACTCCACTCCCTGTAGAGTGTTTACTCCGAGACGCTCCGCGCTTCTGGTTTACACTTTGCGTCCGGGTGTGTAGTTGTGAAGTTGTGTTTTGGCTGTAGCATGATTGTGAGGGTGTGTTTATGTTTAGTGTGTGTTGAATGTTTGTTTAGTGTACCTATATAAAAAAATATATACTTTATAATATATATATATATATTATGTTTGGTCGTAGCGTGATGTTAGTGGGCTGGTGTGTTTGTGGTGTTAGTGTTTGTGGAGTGTTTATGTGTTGTTGAATTTTTTGAGATTACGGACAATGTGATTTATGAGGATATGGAAGGCTATGGTTGAGGATTGTGTGGAAAGGATGCTTTTTAAATTGAGAGGATCGGTGTTAGTGAGGATGCAAGCAGTGGTGAAGTTGTGGCGTTTAGGGGAGAATCTGGGACAGTGGTGGATGAGGTGGATGAAGGTTTGTGTGGTGATGTTGTCACATGGGCATGTGTTGTTGTCCGTAATCCCAAATCTGTGTAGGTACTCCTTGTGGAAACCGTGGTTACTGATGTATTGTGTAGTGGCGAATGTGAGAGTGTTGTTTGTGATGTATGTGTCGATGTCATTGTGTGTGGGGAATAATGATTTCGTGTAAGTACAGTTTGTTGGTGTATCGTAAAGTTCGGCTCTATCTGTAAATGTTATTGTTTTGTGCTTGTGTTTTATGTAGCTTATGGGGATGTAATTGTAATCCGGTGTTTTGTGTAAGAGTGTGGCTGCTTTGGCTGCTTGGTCAGCGGTTTCATTTCCGGTTATGCCACAGTGGGCTCGCGTGAAGTAAAAATGAGTGTATGTGTGATGTTTGTGTGTGTGTAGGAGTTTGTGTATGTCGTTCACCAGGGGATTGAAGCTGCTTGGGTTGGCCATTTCGGTAAGCCCCGACTTGCTATCCGAGAACACTAGCACTTTCCGTGGGCATGTTCGGCTCTCGAGGACGGCTCGGAGCGCCTCCCTGATGGCCAACAGTTCCGACTGGAACACGGAGCAGCAGTCGTGCAGCTTCAATTTCCTGGTGATGGTATGTCCTTCTGGTTTTACTATAACGTAAGCCGATCCGACCTTGTCGTCTATTCGGCTTCCGTCAGTGTATATTTGCCGGTTAGGTTAGGTTAGGTTAGGTTAGGTTAGGTTAGGTTAGGTTAGGTTAGGTTAGGTTAGGTTAGGTTAGGTTAGGTTAGGTTGAGGTAAAATTTGATGTTAGTGAGGTAAAATTTGATGTTAGTGAGGTAAAATTTGATGTTAGTGAGGTAAAATTTGATGTTAGTGAGGTAAAATTTGATGTTAGTGAGGTAAAATTTGATGTTAGTGAGGTAAAATTTGATGTTAGTGAGGTAAAATTTGATGTTAGTGAGGTAAAATTTGATGTTAGTGAGGTAAAATTTGATGTTAGTGAGGTAAAATTTGATGTTAGTGAGGTAAAATTTGATGTTAGTGAGGTAAAATTTGATGTTAGTGAGGTAAAATTTGATGTTAGTGAGGTAAAATTTGATGTTAGTGAGGTAAAATTTGATGTTAGTGAGGTAAAATTTGATGTTAGTGAGGTAAAATTTGATGTTAGTGAGGTAAAATTTGATGTTAGTGAGGTAAAATTTGATGTTAGTGAGGTAAAATTTGATGTTAGTGAGGTAAAATTTGATGTTAGTGAGGTAAAATTTGATGTTAGTGAGGTAAAATTTGATGTTAGTGAGGTAAAATTTGATGTTAGTGAGGTAAAATTTGATGTTAGTGAGGTAAAATTTGATGTTAGTGAGGTAAAATTTGATGTTAGTGAGGTAAAATTTGATGTTAGTGAGGTAAAATTTGATGTTAGTGAGGTAAAATTTGATGTTAGTGAGGTAAAATTTGATGTTAGTGAGGTAAAATTTGATGTTAGTGAGGTAAAATTTGATGTTAGTTGGAGGTATACCTTGCGATTTGTTGAGTTTTTCGAAGTAAGTGGATAAAAAACGACTTTGGCTTTCGTCCCCTACTTTGATTTCTGCTCTCCTATTTGATTTGGCTTTGTTTTTTCGGATTTTCGATTTTCGCTACTTGGTTGGATTTGTCGAAAATAAAGAAATCTTTTTGTTAACTTTTACTATTCGACCTTTAATAACTCCTATACCCGTGGACCTACCCCCACCAAATTTTTGTGGTGGGTAGAGTTGGGGAAGGACTATTAAAGTTGTTAATTAGAAAGGTTAACAATAAGTACTTTCGGAGGTACGATTTTTCAAAAATCGCCTTGCGCCTGCTCTTTTAGTCATAACGGCGCCTTAGAAAGTGTCTGAGCAATCTCAAAAAAAATTCGTAGATTGCTCAGTTGGTGTTCAAAAATTCGGTTTTTGGCGTCAAAAGAAAGGTCTCGTCGCGTACGTATTTCAGGTCTTGAGTTGTGGGGGAGTATCTTCACCCCATTCCGAGATACGAATTTTTAAAAATACACCAAAATAACACCTTTCGGCGTATTTCGGACCTACAAAGTTCTAAGTGGAGGAGGTTTGTGGGAACCCTCACACACTTTTTAATAGGTTTGGCAGGGGAAAGGGGTGGAAAATTTTGGAAATTTCCACTTTCTTCGGGAAAGTTCCCGGAGGGTCCCAGGTGGAGAGGGGGGGGATCCTGCTCTCCACTTTTAGGACTTTTTGGTGGATTCAAGGGCTGAATCTTGGGGTTCAGAATTCTGAACTCCAAAATAGAATTTTGTTGCTGTCTTGTTGGGCTAACTCAGCCTAACCGTCTGGCTGTTCAGGGAGCCTGCCCCATCAAGGGGCCAAATTAGTGAAGTGTCTTCTGCTCTCCTGCTGAGGGGGAAAGAGCAGGAAATGGCTGACGGCGGCGAA